>WEIU01009693.1:53019-92062 GCA_013389925.1 Aegithalos caudatus | reverse complement strand
TTGTACTCTTCTATGTTTTGTTTTACAGGTTGTTTTTGTTTGGATTTTAAAAAAATATTATTTAATTATTTTTAAATGGTAACAGCTGTGTAGACCTCCTTTCTGCACTGCCACCCCAGGCCACAAGGTCTCACTGAAAAACATATGAATTTCATTTTGTTGTTGATAACCTCATTATATTTTTAATACTTAAAAAACTTAACATGGGAAGGTGTCTGTCTCCAAGGTAGTTCCATCACTGCTGTGGTGATGTTTTGGAGGATGCTGTTAGTGTGACACCCTTGCAGGGAGGGAGAGTGAGGGATGCTCAGGGATGCGGGAAAGGATGTAGTAAAGGATGCAGGGAGGGATCAGTCAGTGGTGCTGCACAGGCTGGCTCTGTCAGGAGTTCTGTGCAGCAGGATTACCAAGTGTTCTGTGTGCTAAACCTTTTTCAGTTTTGGTGTTTTATCCTGCTGTCCTTTTTTTTGGTTTGTAGACTGCATCTTCCCAGTGTGAATTTATATAGATTTAAGGGATTTGTATCCCCAGGATTTGTGTCTTGTTTCTCAAGTAGGGTTTCCATGGAAATTGAAAGGTTGCTACTATGGTTATTCCTTGTGATATATCGTGCTTATATAGGATAGCATATCTAAATTGACTTTAAATACTGGATTACGTTAAATGTTTTTAAAGATGCAAGAGGAATTGCTTACAGATAGAGTGAAGAGAGGAATTATCTTTTTCATTACTGGGTAGATAAGACAGGTGACAGTGCTGAGCCTAGCCCAGACTAGGGGGAGGACACAGGATTTTGAGGATGTTTGCTGGCTAGTATTTTATTTCTCCCTTCTCTAATTAGAGATAATGTTTTCTTGCAATCTTTTCTTAAAGAATTTTAACTTAATCAGTGGCATTATATTTTAAAAATTTAGAATGGAAGAGGTTCATATCCCATCTATATTGACTTCTAATGGGATTTGGATATTTAATTCTCTGATGTTTGAAAGTTCCTATCCACATTTTTCCTTGTAGTAAATGGGCTCATTCTCTACTTTAAAATTGACCTTCTGTTTTTGTTAGTTCTAACACAGTCATTCAGACACTGAAATTAATATGCCGTTTCTGTGTTTGAGTAGGGAAACAAAGCAAGGGTGGATATCCATATATGGAGGAATTAGTGACAGGAATTCTGCTGGCCTGATCATGCCTTGGGAGGAGTGGTGTTCAGCTGCTGAAGAAAGCTGACCTCTCCAGAGGTCCCTCTTCTAATCAATTATTGATAGAATTTCCCATTGCTTCTAGGCTTTATCCTACTTCCCATGGACCAGCAGTAGTTGTTCATAAGGGTCCGTGTTCAAAACTGGGAGAGAGGGGGAGAATGCTAGAGCACTTTGAAGGCAAAACATCTTCAAATAAACAAGTTAATTAATAGTTCAGATTACCAAGTGCCTTCAAGTCTTTGAGAATCAATTTTTGGACATCACAAGCTGCCATCAGAAAGAATCCTGTGAAGGAGAGCAACCCTTGCCAGTGCCAGGTGATGGTACAGGGATAGAGTAATTTCCTTCCTAGACCACTTACCTGCCTGGGTTTCTGTTCCTGTGTTGAAGAGAGCTGTTTTCACTTATTTCAGAGAGCTGGCACAGTCACTACAGTGACCCACACCTTCCAATGAGGTTTCATCCCAGCCAAGCTGGAAATGCTATTAGTGTGCAGCTTTCAGTTGTCTGAACTAATAGAGTGCTCTGTGCTTCAAATGCCTTTGAGACTGCTGCTTGCAGGTGGTCTGCCTCATGCTGAAAGGTTAGAAAATAAATAGAGGTATCACTAAGATGCATGTAGATTATCCTCTCATTCACTTGGTCTCTCTTTAAAGAGTTATCTTGCTGTTTATAGCCTCTCAGCATGACTTAATTCCTCATGGTATCAAATACAGCTGAAATTGTCTGTAGGGTATGTGGAGAAGGCAGGGTTTCAGGAGGCTGGTAGTGCAGCTGTGCAGGTGGTGGCTGCCTGGGGAAGCTGTAGGTGAGCATTTCCACTTCATGCGAGGCATGTGGTCACCTGCACTTGGAGACAATTGTCTTGAGATAGTCCCTTCACATCATGTCAACTGTATTTAGGTGTAAAGAACTTTCTTCTGCACTTTTTCCTTGTAACAGATGATTTAAATGTATTTTTAACATGGAGGGCACTTATTGCTGAGTCTGCAGTTAGGTGCACTTGTTTCAGATTCACTATATATATGAAAATGTTGTGCAAAAACAGATGGTGATTGTTCACCTTGGCTAAGGAGAGGTGTTTTTTAATTCTAGCTTGTATTATGTGTCTGTGTACAAAGTCCCTCAGATAGACACAGCCACAATGTAATCCTGGATCTGTCTGTCCCAGCTCTGAAGTTACATCACTATTTTGGTGTTTTATAATCTCTTGTTCTTGTATAATGATGCTGAACATATGTAAAAGCTGTTCGTTAATTAAAACCAGTGACAAGAACGTTTAGAAAACTGAGCACTGAAATAATGGAGGAATTTCATCCCCTTCACCACTGGCCTTAGTTGGGTCACATAAATTCCAGCCACCAAGGTCCAATCCCAGCCATGGACCTTGGAGTGGCTTTTCTGAGTTGGTTGATGCCTTCAGTAAAGGGAGGGGATTTCCATTATCTCAGGCAACAACAGAACAACTGAGAGCCTTACTAAGTGAAGATCCTGTTGAAAATTGCTTTTGAAGTCCATGGGAGTGTCAGCTGTGTCCTCCCAGCTGTGGCCTGAGGTGAACACACCCCTTTGAAGGGTCTTGGAAAGCATGTCCACACAGGCTGTGTCCACCCTTGGGAAGACACCTGGGTGTGTGCATGACTCAGTTTACCACAGGAGTGTCAGTGACCAGGGTATGGCTGGTCCCAGCTCAGGGGCTGCAGCTCCTCCTGAGGCAGCTCTGATCTCTGCTCCTTGTGACAGGGACAGCACCCAGGGAACAGCTGGAGCTGTGTCAGGGCAGGGTCAGGCTGGAGATTAGGAAAGGTTCTCCCCCCCAGAGGGTGCTGGCACTGCTCAGGCTCCCCAGGGAATGGGCACAGCCCCCGAGGCTGCCAGAGCTCCAGGAGTGTTTGAACACCGCTCCCAGGGATGCACAGGGGAGATTGTTGGGGTGTCTGTGCAGGGACAGGGACTGGACTGGATGGGCCCTGTGGGTGTGTTCCAGCTCAGGGGATTCTGTGATTAGTCCAGCCTGGATATTTCACCCCAGCTGAGCCTGGTTTTATATGACATTCTTGTGTCTTGGAGGAACCCCAGAAGTACCCATCAATTCTTCTTTTCCAAGAAACAGAACTGGTGTGAGGAAAGCTCTCTATTCCTGCCTCCCCAGTGTTTGGACAGAGTAACCATGCATGTCTTTAGCATACTATGCATTCCAGGTTAAGGAAAAAATGGTATTACTTATATCTGGCTTAACATGTTGACACTGATGAGATTCAGTCTCTTTTTATCTTCAGGGAGCTGCTGGAGCAGCCAAGACATTTCTTGAGTCCCTTTAAGTGGGAACTCGGTGCTGTTCTGCCAGTTGGGGGCTGTACTTCCCTTGCTGTGCCACTGCTCAGGTGCAGTCTTCAGCTGATCTGAAATCCACTCAGACCAGGTGTAGCCCATTCCCCTTAGGTTTTCGAGTGCTGCACACTCATGTGGGAGACAGCATAATGACATTAAAAAGTAAATCAGGTTTTGAATGCCTGCTTGAGTGACGTGCCTGGCACTGCTCATCTCCATCATCCTCTGAGCAGAGAGCCATGTCAGTCACATGCGTTTGGATCCACAAGGATGGAAGATGAAGGGCCATTTCTCAAAGTGATATTTCTTACAGGCATTGTGGACCCTCTCACATTTTTTTCCTATGCCTTGACTGTTGTCACCTGAAAGAGATTTATGGGGCTAGAAAATAAGGGAATGTTTGTGGCTTTCTCCCTGTAGGCTTGTGCAGGATGCTTGGAGCCCTCAGCCTCTTCCCCATATCTGGAAAGAATGATGTTAAGGTTTAGAAAACAGTTNAACTCAGTCCTCATTACTCCAGACTTCTGCGGAGGCCATGTGTCAAACAAGCCATAGTACTTTCTTCTGTATGGTTTATTAAAATGTCTGTTTTTCTGATTTGTAAATGGTAGAATTAACTCTCAAAAAGGTCAAGCCTTACAATAGATGTATTGTGAGTGTTACCTCCCTGAATACATTTACAGCTATTTAATTCTGACAACTTGACAAAGTCATATTACTGTTTCATAAGTGTATGGAGCTGAAAGAAACAAGTAGACAAACATTTTATTTTAACTGGATAAAAAATGCATACCTATGACATTATCATAAATTTCAGTAAAGTTTAAAGTCATTATGGAAAGCAAATATTATATGAATACCTACAAGCATTTGGGCAATTGACTTGGGATGCTTGTATTTTATTTTTTCTTTCCTTCATTGAAATGCCACCATCATTCAAGTTTGAATGATACTTAAAATGTCATTATTTACTTTTGATTGCTTTTAGATTTACTTTCAGGTTAAAATGTTCCAAGGCCTGCTAAGAGTATATTTTGTAAGAACTGAGAAAATCAGAAAGCACAGGATGGAGTGGGTATGTGAAACAGGAAAAAGAATGTTTCTATCAAACTGGAAACTGGGTGGAAGATGTTTTCGAAGTGCTTTTTGCAATACATTGAGATAAATCACATGAGAACAAAAGCAAAATAATACTCCTAAGTATTAATGGATGTGACTGTTCCATTGATGTAACCTCTTATAGCAAAATGAATTCTCAACTTTTTGTAACTATGCAAACCACATTACACTTAATTTCATTCAGCCAGTTTTATTGGCTTACCAGAAGGGAGCTGCACAGGAAAAGCACAGATGGGGGAAATAGTTATATTTAAAGTAATAAATAAGTAACAAGCTCCATTATCAGAAATGGTCCTACTTGTATAGGAATAGGCAAATATTGCCTCTCATTTTTATATCACTTGTGAATTTTTTTGGTTTTAACTCTAAAGACCGGAGTCTATGTTTTAAAAAATTCCTTGCTTCCATTTATTTCTTTATTAAGCTTTAATGATTTCTTTGAAGCTTACAGGGTAAGATGATGAAGATAATTTTTCCTAGAAATACCAGTTAAAATCAAACACCTCAGACAAATGAAGGCATTCATCTAGTCAGCTTCTTCATAATCATAAAAATCTAGGCTGTGAAACCAGTGGGGAGGTGACAGCAGTGTTTGGCAGGTTCTGCAGGTGTATACAGAAATCACCAGGAGATTGATTGCTGAGTCAAAACTGTGGAGGAGTTTATCTCAGCTCAAAAACTTGTTTGTTCATAACCTGGTTTTGACCAGAACTTTGGAGATTCTTTTATAAGGGCTTTAAGCCTGAAAATAAATATTTAAATCATTCAGCTCTTCCTTTGGAACAAAAAATAGAACGAATAGAACAAAGTCTCTCAATTTACCGGAGCAGTTAGAGTCTGAAAGATACTGGTCAGAAAATAAAAAAAATCAAAGATACTTTTTCAGATCTTTATTTATTTTGTATGTATGTGGTAATGCTTAGTGGTTCTGCTGTGCACATTGATTTATTTATTGTGCAGAAAAGCAGGGAGCTGTTCTGACAAAGCAATCCCAAGTGAACGGCAAGTCCACATGAGAATTTTATATACTGACATGCCAAAAAAGTATTGTTTGTATTGAAAGCGCAATGAGTCAGACAAATAGAACTTTTTGCTGTCAATAACTACAAAGTAATTTTCAGAAATGTTACATCTTTATGGCACAGTAATTTGTTTTATTTTGTTCCTCCTTAATTGTATTTTTGTTTACCACCAGAATAACAAGAATTACTTAAGCCTTTCATTTATGCTCACAATCAATCATGTAATTGCACCTCTGGGGTAAATTGTTCCCATCTTTCGGGGAAGAACAGGGTGCTGTATTAAATACATTGCACCATTTTTTTTATCACATGGAGATAGCTTTAGTTTGGATTAAAAAAAAAAAGAATAAGCAAAAGTTGTAGTTAGTGTTGTTAGATTGAAGAATTATTTTGTTCTATTTTTTCTAAAAAAGTTGTGTCTTGGATGTATCACAGTACATTTGAACTGTAACTGCTTCTGACAGTGTTCTGTGGCTCTGTAAGAACAAGTTAAGCCAGGCTGTGCATGTATCTGTAGCTAATTTGGTTTCATGTCTCTGTTCATTTCACAGAAGCATGCATCTGCAGTGTGAGGTCTGCATCTTTTATACATGGAGTAATGCCATATTCAACCAGACAGCCTTTGGGGTGCATACATGGCATTGGGTAAAGACTGAATGCAAACAACTCTTGTGTGTGCAGGGGCTGAAATGAGCCCTGGAAATCCATCTCAGTCAGTGCAGGGCAGGTATCCACACTCAGGGAGGCACAGAACACCTTCTGCTTTCCCTGACACAGTGGAGAAGTTTTCCCTAGGATGCTGCATGGGGTCATGGGAGGAGGGAATCTGCCTACAAAGCTGACCAGCTGTTTTACAGTGGCGTTGAGTGGTTGTATTTACCTTTCTGAAACTCTTGCATCCTGTGACTTGACCCAGTCACAGTTGGAATTGGATTGTCCTTGGCATCCACAGGTCTAAAGGGGAAAAGTTCACTTGTGCTGAGTACTTCAGCCATTGTCCCTACTCTGTTGCTATAGTTCCTGCTCTTTAATCCCCCCTGGCCTCAATCCTTCAGATACAAATGCACATTAACTTAATTACCTTGAGTTCCCTCCCTGGTGTCCCACAGCATCAAGTGCAAACCTGTCCATGTTTGAGGGTTTTGATTTGTCTCAGTTTTTTCACCTTTTTCAGGCTAATATTGATGACTCTCAAAGAAAACAGTCTGAGTATCTGCTTTTAAAATTTATCCTTCAGCAAAATGTTGGCACTCACAAGCAGGTCCTTATCTTGACCATCAGTAGCATTTACACTGATAATTTAAGAGTGGATGATGTATTTGCCCTAGGCAATATAACAAGTATTTTTAAGGAGTTCAAATACTGGGAGTATTGCTGAATTTGAGAAAGCAAATTTATTGGGTGTTCTTTCCTAGGTAATGTAGCATAACCTCTTGTAATGAGTTTCTGTTAATCTCTAAAATGTAGGAATGATGGGTGCTGGTAACTTCTTGTCACTCAGGGCCTGCATTGACTCACAGGGATTCTATCATGATGGCTCAGGATTTGTACCTCTCCTGTCAGTCCAGATGAAGCTTTTGAAATGATCAAGTCCACGGGTGTTTTTCTTTCCTCTGGCTTCCACAGGGAAAAAAAAAAATAAATCAATGGACCTCACATCTTGGAAGTTAATCCTGTCAGAAATGTTTCTTTTAAAACGCCAGGGTGCTGGTGTGTGCAGCAGTCCCCTGTGGACCAACTGTAGAAGGAAAGGAGGATTGCAGTGATTATTTGTTCTGGCTGCTTCAGTTACCTAGTGATACTGAGAAGGGGGAAAACAGATGTAAAAACCACTATGAAACTGAGTATTGAAATCACTTCAGACTCACTTTTCTTTCTAGGATAATGCAAAGTTTGTATCCCTCAGGGTAATTTAATATCTTCATTAATCTCTCAGTGACTGAGAGTATCACATATCTACAATTATGTACTAAACAAAAATATATTTTACATTGAATGCATTTTGTCAGGCTTCTCAAGGGCTCTTCTCCTAAATTAGATAACATACCATTGGTATTTCTTAATTTAATTTTTCAGATAAGCAGTTGTAGAAATGGTTGAGCACGTGTGCATGTAGACTGAAAACAGGTTTATGTCATGAGCATCCTTTGATTCTCTGTCATCATCCATGTAACTTGGCACACTTCTTAGAAGTCACCCATGAATTATGCAAAAATAATACCTATCCTGATAGCCATGCTTTCTGTCACACTTCTTTTTTTCCCCTAAATCTGTAATTACAGCTTCTGTAAATTATTTTTCTTACTGTCAGTTTTTGGTTTGCATCAGTGAGATCTGGATGGAAATGAAGAGGATGATGTACCAGTAGGTTGTGGGGGAGTGTGAAACATTATTTTCTTGCCAGTGAGCTGTTACAAATTTGCACATGTAATCTCCTGAGGAATTACTTAATACATCTCCATTGTCATGCCCATTCCTGGTGGGCTGTCTGTCGCCACTGCCCTGGCTGACCACACTGCTTTGCTGAGTACAGACAGGCTGTGGAGAACAGGCCCTTGCCAGGAAAGGGGAGAACTGCAAGGCAACAGCACATCTAATCCTCCCTTTTTGTAAATTGGTTATTTTAATTTAAATTACTCCTGTGCAAATGCAGTGATCTTTGAAATGATATTTCAAAGGGGTTTGTATGAGGGAGTGAGTGGAATTGTAAAGTTACATTATGAATTTATTTTATTCATGGTATTCTCAGTGTTACCTTTGAATCACAGAAAAGTGATTTTTGTTGGTGCTGAGAGTGTTCGGCACATTATTCTTGGAGAAAAGAGTAATTTTCCTTTAATATTAATTGTTCTTGAATTAAGTTTATTCTTCTGCAACAGGTTCCATTTTTGCAGTAAGTACTTTAGGTGAGCTTCTAAACACAGGTTGATATCACTAAAATCAATGGGAAACATTGTTTAAGTTTGGTTTTTTTCCAGCATTAAGTATTCTATAGAGTAGGAATCAGTAAGTAGCACTGGGCTCTTGACAGCTGTGTGAAAATAAGGCTCTAGGGAATGGCTTTGCAGTCTTTTTTTCTGGGATTACATGGTGGAATTTAGCTGGGTTTTGTTACCACTGTGAGCTTCTGAGCTGCTTGTTCATTTTCACAAACTGTGTGAGACATCCACAGTAAAATAAAGGAAGAATCAACTTCCCAGGGCCTATACTGTGATCTCAAAACCAAGTCAACTCCAAGAGCATGTGGGATAACTCCTTTGGAGAAGTAGCACAGTTATATATTTTACCCTCTGAAAATTAATTCAGAAAACATTGCCTCTCTGTTTTTTTCTGAGGTCTTTGACAGGAATCTTTGCTACTTGAACCAAGCACTGAAAAGAGATAATCCATCCTCTTTTCTTTTTTTTTTTTTTACTTTGCATAATAAATGTGTTGAACGCCATAAGATGAAGAGCTTTTAATTTTGCAAGATTTGGTTGGCTGTCAAAGAGACATTAAAACAAGTGTTTTCCAGCCAAATTGCAACTGCTGAGGAGTGATGGATCCAAAGAGACACTGCTCACACTGCCTATCTGCACGTTCCTCGTGGGCAGGATGGGAGAGGAAGAATTTAATGTTTTAAAGTATAAAAACGTTTAGGAGGAGATCTGCATGTGGATTCAAAGTCACTGAATCCTGGAGAAGTTAGGTGGGGTTTGCTATGGATGTTTTAAATATGAAAAAAACCCAAAAAAATGATTGTTTAAGCAATAGGTCTTGTGACTCAACAACTTTATAGTATCAGGAATAATAAAGCATAAAGTTAGGGAGCAGTGCCTTGCTGCAAATTAACTGCTAGTTTTATAAATGCAGTCATCCACATTAGAACAGTTATTCTTGCTTATATCTGGGATAACAGTGGCTCAGCATGTATGTTCAAAAAACAAGTACAATTCTTCTAGTGTAAAGGACCAAAGGAGAAAGAACAATTTTATCCATTTTCAAAGGATGACATTTAAGAGGTTTTTTTGTCATTTAAAAATACACTTTTTTAAAATCTGTAGTTAAGCCCAAGTTAGATTTGAATGTATTAAGATGCTGGAAAGAAAAACTTCTTTTCCAGCTGTCTTTAACAAGAGAAAGATAATACTAATTTCCCTTTGTGTCTTGAGCATTTAGTGAGGAAGTTCAGAAAATTACTTTGTGAATGCAAATTAGACACAAAGCAAGCTAAAATATTTTGTGGGCTCTGTGGAAATGATGCAGTCCCAGAGAAAAATGGAACCTCTGTGTGTAATCATCACAGGCACACAACAGATAGCCTGTGAGATGCTGTCCCTTTAAGAAAAAGCCAAGTAAGAAATTAGAAAATAATAACGCCACTAACTGTCGGGTCAGTAACTAAGACTGAAGTTGTTCATTAAGGAGCCAGAGGTTGTTCAAACATAAAAAGTATTTGTCATTCCGATTAATGTATTTGCAGTTAGCCATGTCAAAACAGACCTAAGTTATCCTATTCTCTGTGGATCTGTGCAGTAAGGGGGATTGTTTGATTTTACAGCAGAACCTGGTGCCTGACCTAAGCTGGGAAAGGGGCCACAGGGGTGGTGAGGGCACTGTGAGAAATACACTAAAATGTTCATCATTCCTAACCCAGCATTTGAAAGAATTACAGCAACAAGTGGCTTAATAAAATGTTAATTTTCCAATACCTCATTATCCTGAGTTATATATTTAATTCAGAGAAAAATCATATACAGTTGAATTAGCTTATGGCCAGAATCACCTGTGTTTTGGGGTATGCAGGAGTGTAACTTGTGTGTGTGTGTGTGTGTGTGTGTTTAAGCACACACTCAATGAAATAAAGACTCATTTTTCTCATATGCCCATCTCCAACCAGAAGTAGTTAATTTATAACTTAAGATTTGCTTATTATGCAGTTACACATGATACCATGACAGATTCTCAAGGCAAGGACAGAGAATATATACAAATTATTGTGGTATGGTCCAAGCTGCTTGGTTGTAATGAAGTACTTTTAGTCATAAGATTCTCATAAAATTATGTGTATCTTGGTGGTGCCTCAGGAGGTAACAAAAACAGTTATAATAGAGAGAGACCCAGCAAAAGACAGAGGAAAAAAAAAAAAAAAGCTATATTGGGCTTTAAAGGTTCTGATTGGCTCTAAATACTGCTGTGGCCAGCTGTTAAGTTTGGAAATGTAATATACTAAACCCATGAGTCAGTTTTTCTTGAATCACTGTGCCTTGTATGTAACTGAATATTGGCTGATAAGAATGAATAAATCCAGTTTTAAATCCCTCTTCAGTGGCTTGCTGTCTCAGAAGGGAGGCTCTAATGTGATTAATAGAGTTCAGAAGTAGAAATGCAAAAGATAAATGTTCTTTCTTCAGTATAGAATGGATTTTACTTGCACAGGTAAGTAAGGAAAGATGCAGGAAAAGGGAAACCACTCTGGACTAAGAACAGGTTTCTCAGATGTAGACCACAAATTCACAGTTTGAGATAGGGTTTGAAGCTTGAGAGTTACATGGATCTGAATCAGAGCTAGAAGTGTTGTATGAGATGTGGAGGAATTTTTGTGTGTGGGCTCACCTGCCTGGAGGCTGCTATGAATTGTGTTTCAACAGAATGAGGAGAGAACTCTCAAAATACCTTTAAATCTTGTTTAAGCATGCTAGTTAAGATTGTATACCCAGGCAGTTAGGGGAAATAATTGTTATTTTTTGTAAAATAATTGTAACTTCCTGAAGGAAGTGGCTGCTGTGCTGTTTAGATGCACAAATATATGGTCATAGGAACTTCCACTCTGTGGAAATGCCAGCATTGGATACCTTTGGGTATTGTTAACATTAGAAACATATCCAAACAGAAGGTTGAACTAAACCAAAGGAGTAAAATTCACCTTCACAGCTACCTTTGATGGAATTCTTGTGAGCTGACTGGTCTGAAGTCCTAGAGTACTTTTGAGGGAAAAGCAGGTTGCCTTGTCCTGTTTCTTTGAAGGTAGGAAAAAGGTGTGCTGGGAAACCCTTCTGGAAGGTGAATGTTCTGCCTGTGTTCTTGTTACATATTGGTAAAATCTTACAAAAGGAAGGCCTTGTAAAATCAGGCCTTGCTATTTTGGCTAAGCTAACAGCTGGCCTGGCAAGTTCCAATGAGAAAAGAATTATGAGAATGAGAATCAACTTGCATAACAATCTATTCTTGTAAGAAAACAGTTTGCACCTGTAAAAATAAGTCTATCCCATGAGAATCTGTGAAGAAAAAATATAAACAAATCCAGAAAGAAAAAAAAGTTTGATAGACATGTATACTAGCCATTACCAACCAATGAACGGAGTTTCAATGATTTGCTGGCCTATTAGATTTAAACATGGTGCCTTCTGATACCATATAAAAATGAGCTGTGTGCAATAAAAATTCAGCTATTCTGCATGAAGAAACAAGTGTCTTGACCATCTGTATTGTGACAGGTTCCTCTCGTCTGTTTGGAGCAGCAACTAGAGATTTATAACAGAATGGTTTCATCCCCATGATTTTTTTTTCCCCAGCATTAGCTGGCATTTGTAGTGAGTTTTGCGTTCTGTGTCCTGGTGCAGAATGGGCGCTGCAGACAACATCTACAAAGGCCAGAGCACCTTCATGGAAGAGCTGACAGATACTGCTGAGATCATCAGAAAAGCCACCTCAAGGTCCCTGGTGATCCTGGATGAGCTGGGCCGAGGGACAAGCACCCACGATGGCATTGCCATTGCTTATGCTACCCTTGAGCATTTCATCAGAGATGTAAGTGCCTGTGGCACTTGGTGAGGGGGAGTAGGCCGCCCTGGACATGGCCTTGGAGAAAGGTGCCATGTCCAAGCTCAGGGCACAGGGATATGGGGAAAGGACAGCAGCTCTGCATGGCTGTGTTTAGGAAACACCACATCAGGGCCAAAGCTTGTTCTGTGTGTGCTGCAGGTGCAGGCGCTGACGCTGTTTGTCACCCACTACCCCTCGGTGTGCGAGCTGGAGCAGCTGTACCCGCACACGGTGGGCAATTACCACATGGCATTCCTGCTGAACGAGGAGGACTCCAGCCAGCAGAGAGGTCAGTGTGCATCTGAGGGAGGCTCAGGCACAAAGTAACACTGCTGTTGATGCCTCTTCAGGTTACCTAAAAACAGAGGCCAGACTTTTAAAGAGCTGTTCATAGCCATTTTCCACCTCACACCTTGACAAATGTTTGGGTGTTTTTTTGCATCTCTACATACCAGGTTCAGAAGCCCCAAGTGGCTGTTGCCAGCAGTTTGATGGCTCACTATATGCTCTTGATGCCTTTTTGGGCTACCTAAAATCAGAGACCAGACAAAATTAAGAGATTAAAAACCAGATATATTAATGAAGGGCCTTCAGGTACATTTTGGGCAGACAGAGCCTTCCCCCAGGGGCTACACCAAAAATGGACAATAGGTCATGGGTTTTCTCACTTCTGTAAGTTTGGTCCATTTCCATATTGGGGGTTAATGTTCCAATTACAGCTTCAGGTAATGAAGTCATTTACCCCAAGTTTGCTGTCCCCCAACTCACTTTTGTTTACATTTCTCAGGTCCTGAGACAGTGAGGTGTCCTTGATTCCCAGGCTCAGAGGGGAACTGTTCTGTCTGACCAAAATGGGAAAGCAGTGCTAACTGTAGTAGTAGTATATGGAGTTGAGAGTTATTATATACCAAAGAATTGCACAATTACAAATGTATGAAAAATATAAAAGCTAAAATCCCAAGATGTCAGTGTGAGAATTTGCATCTCACCTGAATATGATACACCCCCCTCTCACTCCAGTCACACATTTATGGGGGTTGAAACCTGGACATCCATTCCTTCACACGTTTCAGGAAGCTATCTGGGCTGGGGTAGCTGAAAGATTTGCCCATCCCAGCATCCAACTTCCCACAGAAGCCAAACACAAAGGATTAGGGAGGAGGGATTAGGGATCAAACATATGGCAGCTCCTTCTCTGAAAGATCTCACTGTCTGAAAACATTTGCTATTTATGGGGCTTCACGAGCAGGATGTGTTCTGTATCTCCCATGGGTTTCATTTCAATGGGGCTGCCTAATTTAACATTGTGTACTTTCAGTGTCTTCATCCTAATGTGTTAAGCAGCTCCAAAATCTAGCACTATGGAGTTAAAAAACACATCTGATTGTTTTGAAACATGATGGTCCCAGTTCTTGAATTATAAGAGGCATCATAAAGGCCTGTTCACTGAATAATTGTAGAATTTAAATTTTTTTAATGACTTGCCATTGGTATTTGCCATTAACCTTTCCCCTAAATAATTCTTTGTATTCTATTATCTGCTTACCTTGTAAGCTGATCAGGACAGGGGACTTATGTATTTGACACATAGAGGAGGTTTTGATTTTGGTTTATTTTTTTAGGATCTGAAGTGGAAGAGAATCCTGAATTTATCACTTTTCTTTATCAAATAACTAAAGGAGTCTCTGCAAGGAGTTATGGGCTAAATGTTGCCAAACTGGCAGATATTCCTGAAGAAATCTTGAAGAAAGCAGCTCACAAATCAAAGGAGTTGGAGAGAATAGTGAACATGAAAAGGTCAGAACAAATGTGATTATTTTTAAAAATTATTTCTTTCTATAATACCTACTTATGTTCTCTTCAGTGATAGTGAAAATACTAATTACTTTAATTTAGAAAGTTTTTATTACTTTGGAACTTGAAATTGTCTTTACATACTAAAGTATAGAAGGAAATGTGGACATTCTTCTGGTTTAGCTTGAAAATAAGTATTTTGATTTCCCCCATAAACATCCAGAATTTTATTGAAAATTCTGGGGATTTTAGTATTTCTCCGATATCCAATTTTCATTCAGCGATGTTTGTGCCTTATATATTAGACTAGTTATGAAAATTCCTGTGTGTATTTAATGGCATAATGGATTTATAAATCCTGTAACATTATATGCACAGTGTAGATATTCATAGCTATTTTCACTGGCTTTTTTCTTTTGCTGTTATTTTCCTTGGCAGTCCTATGAGCAAAATTCAAATAGCCCCTTAGGAACATAATGAACCAAGATCTTGGTTGTCTGATGGCTGTACCTAATCTTGACAAGATAATTTTACATGGGAACATTTTGACTACTAATTATTTATAGGTGCAAACTTTGAAACTCGACAGTGCTCGCACTTAATGATGTTTTTTATCCCCTCTTAATAAAGCAAAATAAAAACATTTGAAGGTACATGACAGTTTATAGAAAAAATAATGTGGTGGCTTATACTAATTGGAAATACCAGTCCATAACTGGCAAAAGTAAAAAAGAAAAACTTGAGCAGTATCCTAACTCTGCTCTTCCCAGGAGTGGGTCTGATCAATGTGGTGGGAACAGGAGTTACCAGCCCTGGGGAAACCACACCCAGACCTGCTGGTAGCACTGCCCTTGTGCTGTCCCAATACCTATGGGCCAGATGCCTTGTCTTACTTTTTAAAATCACTTTCATATTATTTAAGAAAATCCACCTATTAATTTAATCCACTTTTGACATTATTGTTGTCAGCAATGTGTGTTAACCCATTTTAAATGTCTTGTAATTTGTTACAGCTCTTATAAATCAAAAATGCTAAGAAGAAACAGGAAGGATGTGTACACTCATTTATATTGAAAATGTGTTTTCTTTTTATGATCCTACAAATACAAATATGTATGAACTGAATGATGAAAATTAAACAGTGCTGGCTACACTGCTGTTTATTTCCTTTAACAATTTGTTCTTATCATTTGTTTATATCATTTTGTCAATGCTGCTGGTGCTGTAAGTTAGTGATGAAATTAATTTGTTGGTTGACACAGAGCAGAAACATGTATCTTGGAAAATATTAACTGGTTGTTTGAAGATCACATAACATTTTGAGCTGTGCTATTTTGGACTGTATATAAAATTTTGCAGATGACTGTAGGACTTTCAGGGTTTGATGTGCTTCACTTTAAAAATGTGTCTGTATGTTGATTAGGGTTTTTTTTTTCCTTCCACAGGAAAAAAATTAAGTCCTTTGCTGAAGCATGGAAGATAAATGACTCTCAGGAACTACAGAAATGGAAAAATATGTGTGAACCTGAGGATGAAAGAAAGGACAGTTTTTAATTCTCAAAATGTGGTTAAAGATGGAAGATACTGGAGGTGCAAAATATATGTCTGGAGACTAATGGATTTTATCAGGGTTTGCTTCCAGGTGCACTGAGTTGACTTTTACGCTTTCTGAAAGATCACAGATGCTGCATCATGTGTAATTTTCTCTCTCCACATCCCTTCCTTTTCACCTTTTTCCTTAATTGCAAACTCTATGGGGATTTGATCTAATTTGTTTAAAAACCATGAAAAATTATTGGTAAATTATAAGGTAAATTTTAATAAATAAAATAATGTGTTTTACATTTTATTGTACTTCGATTTCTGAAGAAATATTTGTATGTGTTGGGAAAATGCAGTTGAGTCTCAACTCTGCTGTACAGCCAGCAACTGCTAACAGTGGATACTATAAAGAGATTTTTTTCCTTATTCCAAAATTAATGCATTAAAAAATCACTGATTTTTTAGAGCACGCTTTCTTCCTGATCTTTCCTCTGTCTGGCACGGTCTGGAGAAAGACTTAATTCCAGAAATAATGCTGGGGTATTGTAAGTGTGAGTGAAAGGGGCAATTGAGAGTGTGCAGCTGGCATCCCCAGTGCTCTATCAAATGCAAAGTGAGGCTGAAAAATTCAGAAAGCCTTCTCAATTTTTAAGTTTCCAGTTACCACGGCCAAATTTCACATAGGAATATGATATCTAAATGGGTTTTCCCTACAAGTAACCAGACTAAACACATTGCTGTGAAAATGGACAACGATGCTGACATGGTTAAACCACAGCAAATAGTCTGAAGTGTTATAAAAATAATGCAGTGGTGGTGTGGGTTTGGCTGCCCTGCCTGAGGAGCCCACACCCGAGCCAGGGAGTCCTGAGGGGCTGTGGTCCCCTGGGAAGCCCCAAGAGCAGTTTGGTGGCAGGTTTTGTCCCTGAAGGACTGACCCCATGCCAGGGACCCTGCTGGAGCAGCCCCTTCCTGAAGGACTGCAGAAAAGGGGATGATATTTTACATGTCAAAAGCAGCTGCTAAACCTTAAATACAAACTCTCTCCAGGCTCTTCAGGCCGGACATCAGTTAAACAGTTTGCCACTCAGGCAGCAGGGATCAGTGGGGGCTTCTCCTCCCAGACCTGCAGTGCACTAGCCTGAGCTGGAGGAGCTCAGGCTAGTGCACTGCAGAGTCTGGGAGGAGAATTAATCTTCCAAGGAAGAGGAAAATTAATCTTCCAAGGTGTGACTGCAGGTGTGTGTTCATCTAAGCCAAGCACAGTGAAGCATAATGAATGCAGTGCTCTGCTATTAATGTGCACAGATGCAGTGCTGTGGGTCTGAAGATCTCTGACCCCTGCCATCAAAGAGAATGAATGATCCATTACTAAATTCTTGTATGTGCTAAGTGCACTTTTACTTGTCACCCTCGAGGGAGCATTCAGACTGTGCTCTAACAAGGAAGGGAAAAAAAGACCTGGATGCAGTGAAAGAAAGCGAGAACTTCAAGAACTTCAGTTAAGCCTGGGGAAGTGGATTTGGTATAGCTGGGCTGCTCGTGCTGTTGAGAACAACCACAGCAGGCTTTAATGTAGGCTGTGGTCACAATGCATACAAACAATGATGGTGAGTCCTGCTCTGTCAACAGGGGAGCTTTTCTGGCTGTCCCAATGAAGTTTCTTGTAGACATGCCAGATAATCACTGAGGACACTGTTTCATTCACTGCTGTGTAATTCCTAGCAAACAGGTAAAATGCTGTGAGGATGGGAGGATGCTCTCTGAGGGGATGCAAACTGCTGCTGCTGTGTTTGCTGCTGTTTTTGGGGGTCCTTGTTCTGCTGCTGCCAAGCAGGAACCCAGGGCTTGTCTGGGAGCATTTGCAGAGCAGGAGATTTTCCAGACAGACAGACCCTCCTCAGCCTGGGAGAGTGAGTGGGGTATAAAGAAACAAAAACTTACTGAGAAACAGGGAAAAAAAAAAATTTTATAAGAAGTTTTTGTCTTCATTCCTTCTGCTGTGGTTGAGGGCTCTCTGTCATAGAAGTCCTTCTGCAAGTGAGCTGAGAAGCTGCTCTTGTCTTTTTTGTTAATTATTCTTTTATTGTCTTTTCAGTCCCAGCACACTAATCTTCATCTTAAAAAGAATGTTAAGTACAGCTTTGGTAGTGGGATCATCTTGGAGATGTGACCTATGTTTAAATCAGAGTAATAAGGTTTTGCCTGTGTGCTAAGTCAACAGATTTTATCCTCTAAAGTTAAAGAGGAATGGCCTGTGTTAGATGGTGCCTGGTGATAGTGGGAATTCATCCTAGTCTTGGGATGCCTTCACAAAGGAATGTTTAAGTCTCATTTCCCAAATATTAAAATTTTTGGAAGCCTGCAGAGGGTATGGGCTTCTACTCCCAGCAGTTACTGGCATGGTGAAACACAGATGTGAGAAGTGCACCTTTGTGCTGTACGTACAGGCACAGTCTACCTGTAAAATTTTGCATTTAATGGCTTTCATCCATATTTTAAAGGCAGTGCTTATCACTTTGTTGAGCTTTGTCCTTGTTCTCCCTGCTCTCAGGAGAGAAATGTTAATGCCTTTCTCTGGAAGGTGTTGATTTCAGACCCCACAACCTCAGGTGAGCAGCCAAACCTGGCAGAGCCCTTGGGTGGAAGAGAGGGAGGGAGAGGGCCAGGTGCAGTTCCTGCCTCTTTGTGCTTGGATATTTAATAAAGTTATTGTAGAATGTGCAAAGCAAAATACATTACCAGGAGCAATTACTTCTACTGCTGCCAGACAACATCATTCACTGTGGGAATTCTCCAGAGGATTTTTCTTTGTGTTGTGTAGTTTTCCAGAGATATTTATAGTAGCGACACGAATTTGCTAACACAAAAGTTTACAAGGTGTATAAATCAATTTAGGGATCACTGAAACATCAGCTGAGTCAGATATAACAAAAAGCGCATTTCCTGCAATGAAATTAATGTTTGGTATGGATAGGTATCTGAAAGTAAATTATCCAGATATTTCTACTCCATGTTTAAATAGTTCTAATTTAATTAGATTATTTTAGTAAAACTATCATAGTAGTTCTGATATGAATTAATGTTTTGTACGGAAATAAAGGTTTGGTGGATTGCATTGCACAGAGAGAAGTGGGACTTCCTTAATTACATTCTAGGTTTATCCCGTGCCTAGACTTAGGGACAAGTAGAAAGCAAAAGATTTTCTTAACTTCCTAAAAATCTTTAGCAATTTCTGAAACAATCACCTTGATTTGAGATGCAAGTCCTTGCAGGCCAAGCTGTTCATGGTAAGGTATTGTCTGAAATACCTTATTGTCTGAAATAGTTCAGCCTTAAGTGAACTATTGAGAGAGACTTAGGACATTGATAGTTTTCAAATATTTATGTTCTTTTGCACTTGCAAGGAATCTGTAATTTTTTTATTGCCCTCCTTCCAGATGTTTTCTTGAGAGTAAGTAAAAGTGGTTTTTTCAGGTATTATAAAATATGGTTATTTTTATTTAAAATACTTGTAGCTGCCCCTAGTAACAGTAATGAAAAATACTTTTGATATTAATGGAATTTTTAACCTTTTATTTTTTATTTTTAAGCAGTCAGTTTCTATGATTTTGCAATGTGCTGTAGGAAGAAGGATGATTCTCAGGAAAGAAGGGATTGGAAAACACAACACACAGCAAATTTCAAATGCATAATCAGCAATAAGGAAGTAGAAATCAATGTTGGATTTTCTGAATCATAATAATCCAAGTATCTAGGGTGAATTAAAGCTCAAGAGTGTGCCATGAAGACTACTAGATATAATTATCTCACTCTTATGTAACACTAAATAAAAGTTTCAGTCGAGTGCTGTGCTTTTCCCTCTGCCTACATATCGAAATATTCCTCTTTGCATTCTGCTCTCTGCACAATGCTGTAGGAACTGAGTCTCGGGGCATTCAGAACGTTCCCAGTCTGGCCTGAGCACACACTTAGAGTTCCTGTACAGGGAGCAGGGGCTGCCCTCGGGGTTGGGGTGAATTCTGCTGCGATTCCCAGGGTCCCCGCTCCCCAGGGCTGACCCAGCACGGGGACAAAGCCACAAGTGGGGCACAGGGGCCACTGCTGCTTCTGCAGTGGGGACGCTGGGGCTGCCATGGGGTGGGACAGCGCTCTGCCACTGGGAAAACAGGAGCCCCGGAGGGAGCAGGAGGAGGGGAGCGGGGTATAAATAAGGAGAACACCTTGAAACAGCGTTTTTTGTCCTGCTTTAAACCAGCCTGCTCACAAAGTGCATCGCCAGGAAGTGATGCAGTTTGTACTTAGGATTTTTTCCCCAAACTGATCTCAAAGTAATTAAGTTTTAATAATGCAAATACAAAACACCAAGGTGCTCCGAGCCGGCCTTCCCAAGAACATTCCCAGTGCTGAGGCTGTCGCACAGCAGGCAGGACAGTGTCCCTGGGACACCCTGCTCCCCACGGCTGCCGTCTGGGTTCATGCCCTCTTCGGCTGCGTTTTATGCCTACCCTGAGTTCACCTCAGCACACTGAGAAGTATTTCTGCATAAAGTGAAATACTGGCTCTATTTGCAGTACTTTGCCTAAGCAAAGGCTCTATTAATGCAATTAAGTAGCTATGTTAAATGAGCTGATCTTCTAGGCAAGGTCCTATTCTTAATAGGTCCCACATAGGCAAAGAAAACTTTGCTAATCCTTTAATTAAATTGCAAACTAAATCTGTGTAAGCCTTTTGACACATTTTTTTGAGAAGCAATTAAGGCTTAGAAGGGATCTGTGACTGATGATACCTGTCCCACAAGCCATCAGGCTGAGAAGTTGCAGCATTCCTTCCCCCTTTTTTCCCCAACAGTAAGACAAAAATCTCCGCCTGATTTCTTTAGGATGTACCTTACCTCTCCTTTTTAACTGTTACAATATGTTTTGTTTTCTATTCTTCACATCCAGTAGTGTGTGCTACAACCATCTCATATACAATTGCCTTTTTCTTCCTCCTGGTAAAGAAGGAGACTGCTCAACAGAAAATAAAAAATTTAAAAGCCCTAGATCTTGTAATTTAAAGGATTTCAGTTTAAACTTTATTTAAATAAAAAAATAAATGTAAACTTTCCTCTATACAGCAGGTCCTTACAAGTAAGGGGAGTCCCTCTCCTTCAGTGGAGGCTCCAGCAGTGCTCTGGATTTTACATTTCCCACACTTTTGTGTGAAGGTGTTTCGGGACATTTCCTGTGGTGCTTGGTGTTCTGCATGCTCCCCCTGCCGAGGGTGGACACAGCCCTTTCTTGGCTTGCAGCAGGATCTGAATCTTCAGTGTCCCTTAAAAATATTCCCAGGGACTTCAGCAAGGGTCTGTCTAGGCTCTGGGTTAGAAGTCACTGTTATTTCCCTTGTGTTTCACCAAATCTCAGCTGACATCATCTGTACAGCTGTTTTTAAGTTACACATTTAATGATTTCTGTGTTTTTGAACTGTAGGTAAGAGAACAACAAGGACAAGCATTTTGACAATTTCCCATCTTTGCACACCAATCCTTCAATGCTCTGCTGATCACCATAGTATTGCAATAAAGGAGTACCTGACATGTTTTCAAATCTCAGTCTCTCTTGGTCTCTCCAGTTTAGGTCCCCAAAGTCTTGAGACAAGTTCACAGCAAGTGTCCAGTACTGTGTCTGAGTTTTCCTGAGCTCATCAATCTCTGTGGTCACCATCAAGGATTTAAAACCTTCCCTTTTCTCTCCTGTGCCATTTTCTTTCTGCATCACTGACAGCTGCCCTGCCAGGCACTGCAAGAGCTGGGCACAGCATTTGGGCTGGGTTTGCAAGTGAGGAAATGGATCTTCTGACAGGACCTGAGGCAATACAACCTTTCGTTTGCTGGCACCACAAAGCATGTGTGCCACAATAGTTTATAGTGCTCCCAGCAAGGAGTGTAGATAAATCATTTGCAAGAGCAAATCCTGGTCCTGCCAAAGTGGTCTTGTCACACAGGTTATGAGCTAGACAGTGTGTTCCTGTGAGTGCTTGGCTTAAGTTTTCAAGCTATAGGAAAGGAAGTTATGGACAGAACTGCACTGAAAAGTGCACTTTTTGTTGCCTGACCCTGTTCTTTGTTCAGCATCCAAGGGCTCTACGTGGTGCATGCAGCTTTTGAGTGTCCTAGCACAAGCCCTTGACTCACTTCAGCTCCACTCCTTGTTACACTTATAAAGAAATTTATAGTGTATTCAGACCTCTACAGTGATTTGGAATTTACAGTTTTGTAAGATTGGAAGAGATTCTCCAAAAGTAAATGGGATCCTAAATGAACTGAGGGCAGTCATATGGTTTATGAACAATAAAACATTTTCAGCTGGTACCACCCCAAAGCCATGAGAACTGAACTTTGTGTTGTTGCTCTGAGATCTCTGCCTCACAGATGGGGCTGGGCATTTCCAGTCTTTCAGTGCCCTGACCCTGTCCTCCCCTGAGGGTGCCGTGGGTGACAGGTCCAGAGCTGTCCCCACACTGCAGAGCTGCTCTGAGCCACCATGGCTCTGTGCCCTGTGGGCAAGAGAGGGAGATGGTCACACCAACTGATGCCTTAAGGTTTAGCTTTCATATTTTTCAGATTCAGTACTGTATTAGTATGTAATTCAGAACTTCATATAAAGAGTTAGTGAGTTCTCCCCACAGGGTAGTTAGATAAAACCATCCTTTTCCAGCCCCAGAACCAAGGATACCGTTGCAGCTTCAGGCACAAAAAGTATAAAAACAGCAAACTGAGGAGAGCAATCTGGGAGAATGGGACTTCATAACCTGAAGCTGTAAATGGACAACTAATCCCAATGTTGTAAATGGATCAAAACTTATAAAAGTGTGAAAACTCGTGACCAGTCGTCCATCTTGCATCCATCTTGGGTCCATCTTGGGTTGTACTGCCCAAGGTGTATCCTTGGCAGGACTTTTAATAAATGCCCTCTTTATTCCTGTAACTCTGTCTAGCCTCTGTTCCAGGTAGCCTCTCAAGACATCACAGCCTCCCCTCCCCTCTGCCCCACACCTCCCTCCCAGGCCTGGAGCCTTTCCTGGCTGTGTCACCACTGTCCCTCAGAGCTGCTCCTGAGCAGGTGGGAGGAAGCCTGGTGGTGGGAGAGAGCCCCAGGAGCTGCTGGGCAGGACTCTGAGCCCTCCTGCTCTGTGAGGCTGTGTCTGGGACACCCAGCACCTCACCTGTGCAGCCATGGGGATGGGGCTGTGGGGAGAGTGCTTGGGAGCAGGGCCAGGGGGTAGGCTCTGCTCTGCTCTGCTCTGCCCGTGGTGGATGGGCTGCTGTCAGAAATCCTCCCTGGGGCACAGCTCTGCTGTGAGGACACAGGTTTGTGTGGGTCAGTGGTGTGTTGTTCACACGCATCCATACCTGTGCATGCCCTGGAGGCTGGGCTCACACCTGCCAGGAGAGATTATTGTGTTCTAGCTGAGTGAGGTCCTTTCTAAGGCATCCATTTAAAAATTCCCATTGGATTGGATCCCTGGAAATGTGCCAGGCCAAGCTGGATGGAGCTTAGAGCAACCAAGTGGAGCTGTCCCTGCCCATGGCAGGGGCTGAAAGGGCTTTAGGGTCCCTTCAGACTAAACTATTCTGGTACTGATTCTTAGTCTCATTTGGGAAGATGCAGCTAGCACCAGCCTCGACATTTTAACTTCCAGTGGCTGATTGTACCTGAGCCTCTTACCCAAGAGTAATCTAACAACAGCAAATCTCACTGAGAGACAGCTTGTCTATTTTGATTCTTACCAAGGCTTTTTTTCCCTTCCTCACAATCACCAGGAATTCATATTGTGCTGTAAACAAAATGTAGTTCAAGGTTTTTATATATTTTTTTAAATCTGAATGAACGGCCATCTGATGCTATATGCAAAGTGAAAACTCTCAAGAGGGCAATTCATTACAACCTTTGTAGAAAATACAAGACTAATATATGCAGCCCTCAGCTGAGGGTTGTTTATGTGCTGCAGCAGTTAACTGTTGGCAGAAATCTTCACCTCACACACAAATAGGAGGCAACAGTCTGTCAGTCATGTCCTTTAAGAGCAGACATTGTTTGGATAGCATCGGCATCAGTTTCATATTTGTGCAGTCTTGTCAAGGTAAATCTCTCTGAGGTGCACGGAATGAGTATTTTAACATTCCTGTAAGCAGCAGCATTACTCACTTCTCCCAGCCCTGAGCTGGGCTTTGCCACCAGAAATCCAGATTCTGCTCTGGGGGTTGCTCTTGGCTGCTCATTCAGCTCAGCCTCCTCTCCAGAGAGCCAGAGCAGATCCGATCCAGGGGGGAAGAGCCAGGGTGTTCAGTCTTTGGGTTCTGGGAAATGCCTCATGATGAGGACTGAGACAGCTCCTGAAGCACATGGTGTGTGTGGAGTGGGGTCAGCCACTGCCTCTATCTGAGGGACAGCTTGCAAAAAAAGCCTTACCCCAAACAGTTGTTGCCTGGCTCATTTCTCCACATCACTTCTCATATGATGAATGATAAAAAGCAGGAAAAGATTCCTATGCCAAAGCGGAAGTTTTAGGCCAAAAAGGTCCTCTGCACACAGAGCAGGACATGGGAGGTGAAAATGTCCAAATGTGCCCTTTGGCCCTTGTGTGTCTGCTCTTGGACTTACAAAATCCCAGAAGGGCTTGGATTTGAAAGGAGCCCCTAAATCCCATCCAGTGCCACCCTCTGCCATGGGCAGGGATACCTTCTACTATTCCAGGCTGCTCCAAGCCCCAGTGTCCAACCTGATCTTGGACACTTCCAGAGATCCAGGGGCAGCCACAGCTTCTCTGGGCACCCTGTGCCAGGGCCTCCCCACCCTCTCAGGGAACAATTCCTTCCCAATATCCCATCTATCCCTTCCCTTTGGCAGTGGAAAGCCCTTGTCCTTGTCCCTCCATCCCTTGTCCCAAGTCCCTTTCCAGCTCTCCTGGAGCCCCTCTGGGCCCTGGAAGGGGCTCTCAGGTATCCCTGGAACTTCTTATGGCTGAACAATTCCTCTCTCAGCCTCTTTCCTGCCTTTAAGTTCCCTTCTCCACAGTAAACTCTGCCAACAGATCAAGAGCACAGTGCGCACAGTCTGACATCCCAGATAACCAAGAGCTGCCTCCAGAAGGCTGTTCTTCCCCCAAACCAGTCATAGGTGAGGAACATGATTTGTGGCATGTTAGCAGAAACTTCAGGTCTTACTCCCTGCCTTTAGATTCTGTCTTTTCTCTCTTTTTTGGAACTTATTTCTGGTCAGTTCTGAGGACTGTGACAGCCAGAGGCACTGGGGTTGTGCTGAGCCATGGTTGCCACAGGGAGCTTCCAAATCCTTCCTTCAGGCTGTTTTTCCTGCTGGACCAGATCCTCCCTATGGTGCAGGGATTCTGACAAGAGACAGTACTATGTGGAAAGTAATTTTTGTGCTGAGCTAATTTTCGTGCTGTTAGCAATCTGTGGAAATGGACAAAGGAATGTGGAGGAAAACCTGGAGGGAGTGAGACTGGAAGGCCACTGGATTCTGAGGATGTGATGTGCGACAACTTCCTCTCTGTTCCTGCTGAAGCATCTCCCCTGGTATGGACAGGAGTGTATGGTATGACCACCACACACCCTGGTGACACCTTGGACACTGCTCTCGATTATTGTCCTGCAGCGAGACAGAGTTCAGCACCATCCCACCCAAGAGCTCCCCAGTGAGTGTTTTGCCACCAGTGCCTCTGGAGGGCTCGTGGCAAGGCCAAGTACTGCTGACACTGGGAGGGGACCAGGGCATTCCTGAATCCTGCAGAGCTGGGGACACACGGAATGCTGAGTACTGCCTCTGGGGCCCTGCTGACAGCCAGAGCTCCTGCACAGCTCTGCTGGAGAGAAGTTAATGATAAACTCCTTGTCTCTTGGCTTCACATGAGGAAAAAGGTGCTATTGTTCATACTAACATAAGGGATAGTTTGTTTGGTTTCTAATTTGCATAATTAGAGGTATCATTTGTGTTTCTTAGCCATCTTGAGAGCCTGTTATTCATGCTGTTACAGGTATGAATGAGATAGAGCCTGTCTCTGCTCCCACACCTTAAAAAAAACATAATTTTTTTCATTTTGGGGAATGAAGTCAGTTCTCTGGGTTCACAGAGTGGTCAGGGCAGAAAGCAGCTTCTCAAGGCAATATTAATGGCATCAGTTCTCACCTCCCTACCCCTTAATCACTTGTTGTGGAAAGTATAAACCAGGAAAAGCTCATGGAGAATAAACGGCTGCAGGCTGAGCCAGCTGCAGACCAGGAACCAATGCCTGCCCAGGTTCTAGGAGGAGGCTCAGGTGAAATCAGCCCCTGGAAATTAAAAATCCAGGCTGATGCCAGTAGCACCTTCCCAAACAGCAAGGCTGAGAATCCCAGAATGGTTTGGGCTGGAAAGGACCCTGAAGATCAGCTTGTTCCATGGGCAGGGACCTCCTTAACAGAAGAGCAGGAGTCATGGATGGTTTTGGGGAATTCTCTGTTATTGGGTAGTTTTTGTCAGCATGTGAGTGGATGCTTTTGTAGGAGAGAGGGAAATTGATTCAAGGTAGTGGTCTGGATTGTGATTTTTGAACACCACACTGCTTTTCCTGCAGAACTGTATTTGTGAATCAGAAGCACAGATAAAATCAGTAATAAGGAAAAACACTGAATAATGGAGAGGAGGAGTAGAAGCTGGGCAAAAATAGGTGAGATTAAGTTCAGTGTAAATAGTCTGCAGCACTCATGGAGGGAAATTTTTGTAGCAACTGAAAGATGAAAATAAACTTTCACAACACAGTGCAAGTTCTCCTGTAAGAATTTATGTTGATTTTTTTTCCACTTTTCTGGATTTTTACTTTTGCACAGCTTTATTTCTCAGATTTTCAGACACCAAAACTACATTTTCTCAACAAATAACTTATTTGATTTGCTCAGAGGATTCACCGATGGATTACTTCAATAAAAGCAGAGAGATTTTGTATAAAGGACACAAGTGAAAACAACCTTGTTTCTCCTGGTTTCAAAGCAGAATCTTTTACTGAACCATGGTGTGTGTGTGCTTCTTCACAGAAAATAAAGGGATATTAGCTTTTCTTTTCAGTATATGGAAGCCATAGCTTCTCATAACTCAGCTAAAGTTGTTAAGAACTGAAACCAACCAATGCAATACGATCTCAATGGTTTCAAGATGAGTTTTTAATGCATTCTGCAAAACAGAATCATGTTGATTTCTTTCAGAAACAATGAAAAAAAAATCCATCTACTGTTGCTAATAAAATCACAGTATGTCTCACTACAGTTACGGGCTGCAAATTGTATTTATTTTTCACAAAACAAATTATATTATGTCAAGCTGCTGGAATGAACAATAGTTATTGTTGGGAAATAGGTTCAGATAAGTTGTACAAGCTACAACTTCCTCCCTTAGAGTTTCCCAAATTGAAATTGCAGGTTGTGGCCTGGGGACAGTGTGTACCCTGAGCTCTGGAGGCACTGAGACCTCAGTCCTGGCAGGTTTCCTTGGGGTCCATGTTGTGTGAAATAATTAGCACAGCAACCCTAGTCTTTTCTTATTTCATGAATAAAGCACGTCAATAATGAGGTTTTCCTTTCTCCCCATCTGGCTAACCCAGCACAGCAATAGTGACAGAGAGCAGGATTTTCACTGGGTAAAGCAATTTCCATGAGCATCTCCCCCATAAAAGTGTCACAGGGCCAGCTGGAGGAACATGGCTGCAGGAAGAGCTCAGTCACAAGGAACTGCTCAGGTTTCTAGATTAGTTATTCAAAACTTGTTGATGTGTTTAGGGAATTCCCCACAAGGAATGAGGAAGAGGAGCTGTTGGAGAGTCTGTCTGCTTTTCCCTGCTTCCTTTTCCCATTGAGTTTCCAGCTGTCAGGTGTGTCACTAGTGTCCCTGCAGCACTGCTGGGTTGCAAGGAGCAGACAGACCCATCCCTCCAGTTCCCTGAACTTGTTATTTGGGATCATTTCACATCCCCTCCCCATGTCCATCTCCCCTCTGCTGCCAGAAACCTGTTAGAGGAAAGATGGCACAAACCATTCTTGGCATCATCCTCCAGTTCTTCGGTGCCTAAGGTCCCTTTCCTTATTCTTTTTCCCTTCTCAGGCAGGTAGCTAGGTGAACAAAAATAAGCTTAATGTTTTTTCTGCATCTATTTTTCAGATTGTATGTAGGATGCATTGGCCATTGTTCTGGAAGGCACTTTAATCAGTTAATGAATAAATATGGCTCCTGAAGAGTCATTATCTAAAACATCTATAAACTGACTTTTCTTGCTGTTCAAAGTCACCTTTAATATTATTGGCAAAAGAAGGTCATCTATAAACACCCTCTCACTCTGACTGGGATTTGACTATTCCTACGTGAGAAATAAACACTAAAGTGGTGTTACAGAAATGCAAGCTTTCTCCTGGAAAACAGGAGTCTAAGGTATGTCTTGTGAGCTGCATTCAATAAGGTTTTTAAAACGAATATTTGGCAGTGATATTTTGTTGGCAAGTAAGGTTTAGTTTCATGAAATGCATTTATCTTCCTTCAGAAACTATTTCACATCCCCAAAACTGAATCATAGAATCACAGAATGGTTTGGGTTGGAAGGGACCTTAAAGGCCATCTATTTCCAACCTCCTGCTGTGGGCAGGGATCCCACTCACTGTTACTGAGATTTTGGGATGTTTTGTTCTATTTTGAATGTCCCTACAGCAGCTTGTCCTGTCTAAGTGACAGTTTGCAGGATGAAGACCCAGAGCTCCTCATCAATCATCAGCTGAACCTGAGTCAAGAGCCTGTACTGCTGTGGGGAAGGGGGAGGGAGTGCTGGGAGCTGGTGTGAATCCCACCAGATCCATTGGCCCCACATCCCACCTGGGCTGGGCAGGCTCCTGCAGGGGTGGCCACCACAGCAGGGACACCAGGACAGTGATGCCTTGAGAGGCCACCTGGAACAGAGGCTAGACAGAGTTAAAAGAGTAAAGTAGGTATTTATTAGAAAGCCTGCCAAGGATACACCTTGGGCAGTACAAGAGCCTGGCCAAGGCTACACCCAAGACAGACCCTGAGTCACAAGTTTTCACACTTTTATAAGTTTTGGTTCATTTACATACTGAGGTTAGCTGTCCAATTACAGCTTCAGGTTATGAAGTCCCATCCTCCCACATTGCTCTCCTCAGTTTGCTGTTTTTTATACTTTTTGTGCCTGAAGCTGCAACGGTATCCTTGCTTCTGGGGCTGGAAAAGGATGGTTTTGTCTAACTAAGCTGTGGGGAAAGCTCGCTAACACTTTATATGAAGTTCAGAGTCACACACTAATGCAGTACAGAATCTGGAAAATATGAAAACGAAAACTTAAGGCATCAACAGGGATGAGGTGATGCAGAGCTGCCTGGAGACAGGGCCAAGGAAACACTGCAGAATGGTTTAATCTGGAGGGAGGAAGTCACAGGAAAATTCTTCTGAGCAGTGAAAAGCAGTGGCAAACAGGGAGCAGCTGGTGCTGCATGGTCCCTGCGCTGTGCAGGGGATGAGGAAAGAAAACCACAGGTGTGTGTTAAGGGTGGAGACAGCTAATCACTTGCAGAGATGGTGTGGAGCACCTGGGGAGGAAAATCCAAAAGCTTGGAGACCCCTGAACCTGCAGAGAGGCTGCTGCTACCTTCGCTGACCCTGCCCCAGGAAGGAGGGGTGAGCTCCTTTGTCCTTTCAAGCTTGTTTCTAGTTTGAGATTTTACACACACAGGATTGGATTATACAGGACATACATCATGTACAGTAGTCACAGGTTTTAGATGATTTCAGGAGTCAGGGAAGGTCACTGTCCTGCAAAACCCTTCCTCGAAGGCTTGAGGGTATAAGTGACTTTTTAAAAATTCTTTTGGCCACAAGAGAAAAAAAAAACATTTGGAACTGCTTAAGGACAAAAAGATCAGAGGGTGTTGGTGTTTGTAGGACATGAATTTGTTGATGTGTGTCTTCTGTGTCTCTCCATAAACGATAAAGCTCCTGCCTGAACCTTTTCACCACGAGCTTCACCCCAGGTGAGAAATTCGAAGCAGGGGTGTTGAGGTGTCTGTTTTTTGAGGTGTTTTTGCTGATGGATTTTGTGCATCGAGGATGAGGGGAGCACTGAGAACTCGGTGTGTGGCCAAGGTTGTGCACGTTCTGTGGCCCTATGCCCAAGTGCCACCACACCCTGCCCCATTCCCCTGGGGGTGATGTGACAGGCGTGGCTGCACCGCTGCCGTAATTATTTCTTCCTAAGTAGTTTTTATTTTGAGTATATGATTGCTTTTACCGCAAGCTGTGTTTTGGCCTAAGCTTCCAATATAATTGATTGTAATGAAAAATGTGTTTGGGGAATAAACTCTTGTTTGTAATGTAAATAGATTCATGTTTNTTTTTTTTTTTTAAATCTCAGTAGATGAGCACTGCAAGAAATCTGTGTGTAGCTGTACTTTTGTTAGATTAATTAAGAAGATTGGCTGAGAAAAGCATGTTTTATCAGTAGCAGAATTAACAAGCACTTTGAGATTTTATTTTCCTGATTGTTTTCCTTAGGAAGTGTCTTTCTCCATCTGGGAAGAAAGCAGCAGAGAGAATGGCAACAGCAAATATTACTAAGAAATCAAATGAAACCAGCATAATTTTGTTTCAGCCTTTTCTACCAAACTTCTTTACTTGACTCCTTTATTTGACTGTTCCTCAGTTATGCTTGTACTTCTAATTCTAATTTTAACAGCTATTCTGATGCATATATGTGAATAGACTTATATAATTCATAGGGTACATCCCTGTTAGGCTGACAAGGTACAGCTCAGAGCTCAGCTCAAGTTGGAGCAATAATTATCCAAGACAACAGAGCATAGAAATGGTACAGAGAAATGAAATCAGAACAATAGTTTTAATATAAATTATATATATTTCATCTATATTTCATACCCATTTTATGTAATAACTCAGTTTTAGTCACATCTGATGGCTCCAATTTTAGGCAATTAAGATGTTTTAACTGTTACGAAGAAAGGACAGGCTGCACAGAAAAAAACCCTTTTATAAAACACTGAAAACAATAAAACCTTCATCTCTAACTATCTGTATGATATGTGACAAATCCAGATGTGAGTCAATCATTTATCACAGTTATAAAGTATTCCTGCAGCCGTAGATGAACAGGCAACATGATAAAATTAATCCAGCTGTGAGAGCTGCCTAAAGCCCTTGCACATATGTAGGTAGGATTAATCACAGAGGATTCGTTTCAAACCAGCAGGAAAATGCTTGGGAAGTTTTGCCTCTAGGAATGCCATTTTGTGACTGCTAAAGCACCCCCCACTATCCTGGGGTACTGGCACAGGGACAAGGAGATGCCAAAAGCACAGGGAGAAGCCTATTCACACCTAGAGGATTCCCCAGGGGCTGTTGGGGTGTTTCTCTCATTTTCCGAGCCCGAGGAAGATGCTGTGCGTGTTCCCATGCTCACCAGACACCAGGTAACCAAATGAAGATAAATGACCAGTCACTTACTCCAATGGAAATTTCATAAGTCAGAGCAGGATTTGTCCCGATTACTGTCTTTTACTGAATGTGAACTGGTGACTGGAGGGCATAAAGCTCTGTATGCCATGACTAACTCCACGTGCCATTCACTTACATCACTCAGAACGTTTTAAAAGCTTTCCTGAAAAGAGATTGGAAACCCTTTTTGTGGCTGTTGGAGGGATTGTAAGGAATAACCCTGAAGTCCATCCTGCACAGACCCCAGACGCCGCCTGCTGCTCTGGATGCCCCCTGAGAAACTCAGAACAAACCTGTGACCAAAACCATTCCAGCACCTCTGTGTGTGCCCAGAATTCCCCCTCTCCTTCCCCTTCCCCGAATCAGCCTGGCTGTCAGCCTGCATTACAGGGCAGGAACACAGAGACACAGGGACAAACCTTGCGGAGGGAAAAACGTCGCTGCTGTGGGATGGACAAGCTTAATCATTCACAGTAATTGCATTATATTATCATAACTGATAACCACTGCAGTATCCAAAAAAATACCCCCTCTCTCCAAAGGAACAAGCAAAAGGGAAATGGATAGACAAGCAGTTCATGAGGACAACTATAATCTGTGTTAAGGGAATGTATAAACCACACAGATATGAGTTTTCTATCAGAAGTTATTGAGGATGATATTTTTGGATACAAGTTAAACTTCACCAGAGTGAGAGCTCTGTAGATGCCGTGGAGAACTACTCAGGATGTATTCTCCATCAGAATGGGGAAAATTTTTGAAAAATACAATTACCCTCATTCATTTCTTCCCCATAGTACTGGAGAACCTTCTTTAAAGGTTTCTGCACATCCCTGCTTTCCCTGTGCTGTGGCTCCTGTGCCTATAGGATGTGTAACTTCCAGATATTTTTTACTCTTCTTGGGGAATACTCTAAGGGCATTATCTAATTAGCCTTTCTTAATATCTGACAAAACTACTATGCAATGGCTGTGCTTGACTTGTGTATGTACATGTGTCGGAAATTTAGAATTATTTCCCCAAAGCCATTAAACATCAGAGAGAGAAACAGAAAGAGTACAGATCATCAAGAGAAGTATTTTCATGTTGCCTTTTTTCTTGGTGGAAAAAAGCACCACTCAAACAAGGAATAATCTCACTCAAAATTCTTGAATATTGAAAATCTAAGTTTATTACTGATACAGTCAAAGAGGATGGGAAATTGGAATAAATACATTTTTCAGCACTCCTTGCATTTAACAAAATGGTTGTGTTAACATTTGAAACAATACAAGTGATGCAAGAATAAAAAAAATAATAATAAAGGGGTGAACACTTTTTCAAAAATTATTTTCTGGTAAAATTATTTTAATTTTATGTTCTTACCATGCATTCAGGGGGAAGCTAATTGTGAAATAAACTCTATTTCTGCATTAAAAGGACCAAGTGTACTTTGATATGGATTCAGGTCTTTGCTCATTTTAGCATGTAGCAGTAATGGCTTTGTGACAAATACAATAAATGTTTAGTTTTGTATTCTGTTTAAAAAATACATATGCATAAATCTGAAGTGCAATTAGTATATTTATACCCAGGAAAAGTATTCTGCTATTAATGATAAAGTCACAAATTTTTTGTAAGTTGCTGATACAATTACAGAAGGATATAGTTGATTTTTTAAAATTATGTTTCTCTGAGCTGTTTTTTCACTTTTTATCCTTTTTTTTTTTTTTCCCCAGAAAATTACAACCCACACCTCCCATGCAGCCACAAAATTTCTCAACTGAGAATGTGAACAACATAAATATGGACAAGGAAGAATGTACATTATCAGCAGTGGCTCAGCAATTACAGACAACTGCTATGCACTTCCCATCTGCCCAGAAAACCCCAAAATATACAGGTACTGATGTGAAGCTCTATTTCTTTGCTTTTGTTTAACAAGATGTTGTTTGGTGTATATTTGCTTGCATGTGAGGGGTGAAAACATTGGTTCAGATCACTGTTGTCAGGGCTGCTCTGCCTACAGCCTTTTAAGATTATTTTTTCTGCTGTTACACACATTTTCTCCAGGCATTTGTACAGTCCCAGCTGCATTTGAACAGATTCATTAAAATGATTTTCAGTATATTGCATCCATATCAAAAATATAGGCAATGTTCTCCCATGAAGGCATTGTCTCAGAGTTTTCACACCACCCTGAGAGGATGTGGGTGCCCTGCAATGTTTGATTTCTGGCAAGAGAACAGTGCCTCCTATTTGCCATAAACCCAGTTTTTATGGTCTGTGGGTCTGCCTGCCCTCTAGGTTGGGTGCAGGGAAAAGCTGCTCAGGAGCACAAGACATTTAAAATCTCTTTCAAGGTTTCTACAGGGAATGCAACTTGTAGATTATCAAACCTGTTTCTATTGAATTATGCACCCATGTGGCAGATTATTTGCAGGCTTCATGCCAGATGGAGAGAATTCTCTGTATCAGCATCAGGCCTTGTAAACATCACTATTTCTTCCCAGGGTTACTTACTTATTCCAGATGGCACGCTGCGCTCTCTGTATCTTTCTTCCAATCTGTGGGGCTTACTTTTTCCCAAGAAATGAGAGTGCTTTAATGTTTTACACATTTTTCCTATTTCTATGCCAATATGTGAGAGTATCTTGACAGAATAAGCAAAGAGTGATTTGCATTTATACTCATTTCACATGGAATAAGAAAAAAAATAAAGGAAATTTTATCCTACTATGTCTTTTTTTATTCTACAGTCATTTTCCCAGTTACCAAGGGCTTTCTGAAACTGAGAGCAATCCTAGCCCAGTTGTCTGCTGATCCCCATGCTCTCAGGAGCTCAGCCATCACACTGCCTCTCCCAACTCACATTTGGAGAACATTATGAAATCTGTGTTAGGACACGCCAATGCCGCTGGAACACTGAGAACACTAATTTGAGATATCTCCCCAGAATGTCGAGAGTTTCATGCTTTAGCAATTTGTGAGCTGTAGGACAAGACCCTTCTTAAGGACACCACACTAATATTACACAGGGTCTGTGAAATTCTCATTACACTGCTCCCAGTAATCTCTACTAACTTTAGAAGTCAGGGCTCAGCTCTGACAGTCATATTTCCAACAAGTGTGTGTGTGTCTCCATATGAAAATTTTAGTCCTGTTTTGAAGCTTTGAAGCATCATTGTCACTATATTTTGCATTTAGTGCTTAGCTAATGCTTGTTGCATCTGTATTAAATAAAATAGTCCTGGAACTTTTAATTAACATGTCTGGTCAACAAGCTGAATCCTGCCTCTTCCCTTTTAATCCCAGCTGGCAAACCTTTCCTGAAAAGGAACCAGCTGAAAACAGGCTTAAGGAGAAAAGCTGCTGTCTTTTCTTCCCCACGTGATTTTAGTGCTGATTTGGACTATCAGCATTTCCACATTTGAAATGCCACTTTCTTTACCAGCATTAACCCTCAGCCTAATCCTTTCATTTGATGTACTGTGTTGTACTGACCCTACACAACCCTCCTCTTTCTCTCCCATTTTTTGCCCACGAACCTCCTTACTTTGCCCATGTGTTGGCCTCTTCTTGTGCTGTCCCAGAGCCCTGCTCTCACCCCCAGCACCTCAGTGGGGGTTTTCCAGCTCTTTTCAACCCCTGGTCCGGCCGTACCAAACACCCAAGATGCTCCTGCCCTCCCTGCTTTGTTTTCTCCACAATTCTCTGCCTACCCTGCCCCAGTTTCCCCTGTTCTGCCCTTGTTCTGTCTCCTTCACCCCCCCAAATCACACTGTTTCCCTCTGCTCCTTGCCCACCATGCTCTCATTACTACCACTCTGCCAGTTAGGCTGAATTCTCTCTCAGCCCACTTGCCTTTGCCTCCTGCCTAACTAGTGGTATTTCTCTGGTTTAATTGAGTCCCTTGATTCCAGCTTTTTTGTTTTTTTCTTTTCCCCTCTGCTTTTGATTTTCTCCAGCCTGACTGTGAGACACCTTCTGCCATGAATTTATTTTTCTCATTTCTTTTCAACAGTCCTTTGTATTTTCTCATGCTGTCCTTGACCACAGGCAAGAACTCACCAATGAACTCTGCAGACACACCAAACTGTTTCTTTCAAAAGTTGCTCTATAACCTTATTTAGCTATTCTTCTTCCAAAATACCAGCAGCAAATATGCTAGCTGTGTCCTGCGGATGCTGACAGTCACAAAGGGCAGCATGTAGTCCCTGTACTTCTTTCTTGCCTCTAGGGATCTGATCTTGTGCTTAGACTAAGTGGCTCCTGGTTTGGATGGTTTTCCTGTGGCTTTGCAACATTTTGTACTAAGAGGTTAAGGCATGATCATAAAAAATGATGATGATGATGATGGTGATGAAGAAGATGATGATGATATCCTCACCCACATAACAGGTGATTTGCAGTTGTCTGCCTTGCCCACTGAGTATTGGCCTGAGATTCCTGAAGGAGGGAATCTCATGGACACCTGTGTCACCACCTCTCTCAACACTGAGCAGCCACAAGTAAATGCATGAGGAATTAATTACCACTGTGGTATACATAGTGACTTAAAATTGATTTAACAAGAATGTTTCCCCAGAAAATGTCTCTACAAAACAAGAACAGTAAATCTCAAGTGATGTCACCACCTGTATTGAACCTAAAATTTTTGCGAGATATTCTGGACTTAGAATGGCATGATGTATATTGTGTATTTCAGTATTTTCCTGCTTTATCAGATAACTGAATCTTAGCTGAATATTACAAATACCTTTCAAGTGGCCAAGTTATACTCTGTGCCTCAAAGAGTAAACAGTTAGGACTGCAAAAGTGAGTAAAATCACTGAGAGGAGACTGGTTCAGTTCTTCTTCTCAAACAATGTTCAAGAGGAGACACAGAAGCGTGTTCTTAGTGAAACTGTTTTTCCCCCATAAGTTATTGGAACAGTTCTTCAACAGCTTTTCTAAATTGTTTTGTATTTGATACATTACCTTGATATGAAAATGCAAATAGTGATTTAGTGACAAATAAACATATTAAAACACAGAGAATGTATATAGAAAACCAGACATAAAACCAGTAGCATAATGACTTTTCCTCCATTGCTTTAATCAGTTTTTATTATTTTAACATTAACAGTACTTTTTCAAAAGTGTTTTTTAGAATAGAGGCCTAAATTTTACATGAATTCTAAACTAGATTTTCCTGTCACCTAGAAGACTGACAACTTGCTGCCCTGCCCCAAAAATTCCCAAGGTCACTTCTGGGTATCGGATACAGCAACTCCACTGTTGTGGCACACAACACTGTATTTTATGATATCTTTGAACACCTTGCTCTGGACTAGTTCCCAAAGGAAATCTCAGGTTAAATGTAGGCTAATTGTGTCAAATTATCTCTGCTGCCACGATCTCAGGACCACAACTTTCCACTGTAGTTCTACAGCAAGGTCCTCAAAGCGTATCATGGCAACACTAGAGAATGTGATTTTATAAATGAATCCTCCAGAATTAAATACAATAAAATGGAGATTAGGATATAAAATAAAGTAAAACACTGTGCTTATCTGTATGTTCTTTTCCTCAGAGCCCTATGGAATAAATTACATCTGTGGACTCCTTTACATATGTTTGCACGTATAACTCAGTCATATTCATACATACGAATTTGGCCTAGAATTCCTTTTTCAAAAAGCACAAACAAGTCCTTCTTTAATGTTGATAATGAGTAAGTTTTAAAAATAATCCCATTTAAATGCACAGATACATTTAGATATATCAGATAGTATATACATTCATGTGTACATTGTAGACATTTAAAGCAAGAAAAAGTAGGTTGTCCTTGTATATAAATGATCAAGTAATAAAGACAATATCATGGAGAGAACTAAATCATACTTGAACAATAAAGGACAAACTGATGGTTACACAAACAGCTTTCACTGTAGTGAACAGGAGTATTAGACTCCTTTTAGTTCCTATAGATTGCTGTGCAATGACACATTCAACATTTTCAGCATAGGAAAAATGCCTGCATGTCTAGGAGAAAATGATGTAGTCAAAGAAAGCCCTCTCTTTCTGTCTTTATAAATAAAATTTAAGTCCTGTCATTTATTTTTCTGTGAGTCTCAGGTGACCTGGTGGAACAGATGATGTGTGATCATTTGTGATTTATGCAAAAGCTTTATTGAAGTACAAATTACGTAAGCTGGGACAAAAGCCTGCAACTTTATCTTGGCAAAGATGGGTTCTTGTTATAGGATTTCATCATGATGTACGACGTGCTTGTTCTGGACAGCTCCAGCTCTTCACTGAGTGTCAAATGTCTGAAAGCTCCTCAGAGTGGCAGTTTGCTGCTCTCCCTGGTTTGACTGCCTTGCCTTTTGCCTCCACCGAGGGACATGATATTCCATGGAATTTTACACATGGAACTGATGCACTGACTCAGCACTGGCTGGGAGGAACCCAGGCAGGGAGGCATTGACAGGGGCAGGTGAGGCTGCAGTGCCCGGGATGGATGGACACAAGACCTGTCACACATCCCAGCCACCCAGGTGCTGCCCAAGCCCTGCCCAGAGCCTGAACTTCCCCGGGAATGATGTGCTAGGCTCAAATCTCACTATGTGAAGACGCAAGGCAAACTAAGCCAGTTCCAGCAGGATTTGTGTATCTGTTTGTTTTCTTCTAATACAAAATTGTCTGTTGACAAGATGAGAGCCTTGCAACCCTGCATGGGCCCGTATTCCTGCAAATAATATGCAAAACCACAGGTGCTGACAAAGATCACACAGGAAATATTTTCTAACTCATTCTGTGCATTATACAGCAATACTGAATATTGTAACTTCCACATTTTTATTGTTTTTTCATTTTTACTCATGAGACACAGCAAAGCAGAAGAGAGCAAAAGCTGCATATGCAAAGTACGTTTTCAAATGAAAGCGTTCCAAGGCTTTTCCTGAAGGAACTCTAGGAGGACGTTTAAGTTGCTAAATTAAAGGTGCGGTGTGCTGTTAACGGTTGGAATTTCCGTATTGGTATGTTTTACGTAAAACAATTCAGGATGCCAGTTCCCTCCCCAAAGTTTATTTGCCATAACTCAGGTGCACCGGTACCACTGTGGCGAGGGCAGGACTGAGGCTGCACCTGCCGCCATCCTCGCTACCCCGGTGTGAGAACACACCCGCCGCACGCCCGGCAGAATTTCTTTTCGGCGTGTGCGAGCCGCCCTCTCCTCGGCGGTGCCCGCCCGCGGTGCCTCGTGCTGCAGCCGCCAGTTGGGATCTATAAATGGTCCCATCTGCGGCAGGCGAGCCCCGGCACACGGCAGAGCCCCCGCAGCCCATGCCGGGATGGTCTCTGCGCGCACCGCCGTGGGGTGTGGGGTTCCCACCGAGGACATGTGGGGTTGGGGTTCCCCGGGGTGAGACCTCAGACGCGGCCCAGCGTCTTTATCAGCGTGATCACCGGTTAAAAGTGGCGGGTTTAGGGTATTTCTCTTGGGTTTCTCTGCTGCCTTTTGCTTTAATTTTTTCGCCACAGCTCGAGAGCGAAGTTACCGGCTCCGGCGGCCGCGCTCGCCCGGCCCTGCCGCTTTCCAAGGTTTTCCGTCGAAGACTGGAAAAGGAGGAAACTATCGAGAAACCACGGGGCAGCCCCAAAACACCCCGCGGCTCCCGGCCCGGCCCGGCGAGCGCTGCGCTGCCCGCGGGATCCCCCG
>WEIU01009693.1:27201-39202 GCA_013389925.1 Aegithalos caudatus | reverse complement strand
AAAAAGGACTTAAAGGGCAATAACTAATTTAGTGAGATACTGGAAACTCACTTTGTCAGTGAGGGCGGGCTTAGTTGTTGACACTGTTTACATTGAACAAGAGCTGTCTCATAGCATAAGTTCTTATGGCTGTAACTGTCAGTAGATCACAATATCCTTCTCTACCAGCAAAGAGTCTCAAAATCTCTCCTATTTTCCTTGTATACCCCTTGTCCTCTGTCAGGTTTCTGTGCTGGAAATCTTTGGTTTCATCCTGCCTTAATAAAGTTCTCCTTCACAGACAGCAGTAGCTGCAGGTTTTAATTATGCAGCTGGCGTTGGGTGTTCCTGGAGCTGCCTAGACCAGTGAGAGAGGAAATTTTGGATGTTGTAAACTCCCAGCAGTGAGTGGGTCCGTGTGTGGGTCACAGCTGGGCCTCCCTGTACTGCTCTGATGTCCCTCTGGGCACCTGGGAGCTCAGCCCTGCTGCTGACACAGGGCTGCTGTTTGTGTTTATTTGTGTCACCAAAACCACCCCGGCACCAACCCCGGGCAGCAAACCTCTCCCAGCTGTTATAAATAACTGTGCAGTCATTGGCTTTCACTATTATATTGGCTTTTGCAAATTATTTTGATATAATATGATTTGTAATCACTTTTTAGCTGCTTTTTATGTTATATAATTTGTCAGCCTTTTTACCCTAATCCCTGTGTAGATTATATATTTTAGTGTGATAAATATATTATAGTTTAGGCTCTTGCAAAATACTAAAATAGAGACTATGTGCTGTGTATCATAACATTAACTGTTGCAGAAGTAGCTAACGCTTTTATTTGTGTAACTAACTGACAATGGTGAGAATAACTCAGACAATTTTGTGAAATAGCTAATGTTGATTTAATGTACTTGTGGAGTATCTTATCTGTATGATAAGATAACATTAAAAAGAACCAGGTAAATAAGCATCAGAAGAAAGAATGCAAGGAGTAATTTACCACTGACCCTTAGGCTATCAAGAACTGTCAAACGACAGAACAGGGAGGCCTTGTGAAGAAGTAAAAAATACAAATTTCATCTGCAGTACTTTAAGAAGATGGGTCAAATGTCGAACCAAGCAAAAGGATTCCCGGAACATACAAGCTCAAAGGAATGTTTGAATATGTATAATCTTCATGAATATGCATTTGACCAATGTAATGAAAAAATATTTAAGAAAATTGTTTTAAGCTATCTGGTGTACCTCTGGTAGTTGCCAAGCACCCAGTGCACTGTTTACTGTCCCTTGTATCCCTTATTAAACTTTTGAAAATTTTAAAGAGTGAGCCTTGTTTCTTACACAAGCCACATGGTAGTAGCAAAATCTATCCAGCAGGCTGGGCGGGTTCAAACCCGTAGCAGCCATTTGGGTGCACAGAAAGGCTTAATCCATTTCAGTGCCCCCTGCTAAACACTCAGGGAGGCTAAATTAGAAGATGCTGCTTGTGCAGCAGCTTGTGGAGGAGCCAAAGCCGTGTGGCTGTGGGCGTCTCAGAGCTGGGCATGCTTAGCTTGCCATACATAGACACAGGAAGGCACAGGGAGATGCAGCAGACATTCCAGATTGGATTAAATGGAAGTGTTGGCACCTGTTAGCATAACAAACACGGAGCAGACAGCAAAAGTCCCTGTGATCGCTAACACGGAATAGGCAATACGGGCTTAGGAGGATGGAGAGATGCACATTTTCTGTTGTTGATGTTGATACTGAAAACTGCTCTGAGGATGTCCTTAAGCTTAGCAGTTGAAATATTTGTTTTAAAAGCTTATGTTGAATTTTTTCTTGTGTGCTGGATAAGCAACATTAGCTTAATTTTTGGAAAGGCTTGCTGACACTGTAGGTTGTTTCAGGAGCTGGAATCTGTAGGTGAATCTGTTGCTGGGATCTGTAGGTGAATAGAAGTGTTCTAAAAATGGTGTTTTTATTAAATATCACATTTTAATTAAATATTACATAAAAATTAATATGTTTTGTGTTAGTAAATACTAAATTTATTAACTTTTAGAGTGTGGCAGAATATCCCAAAGTTTTGGAAAATTTATAAGTTAGGTTTCCAAAGTAAGCCTATTTAACCCTCTCTCATCACCTAGAAGATCTTCTTGTAGTCCTGAAGAGTACTTCCTAAATGTACTTAGTTAAATGTATTTTATGAGGTGTGCCTACATAAATCCTATCATCAAGATCCTCCAAGTATGGCAGGAATAATTATTTCCTAATGTACTTGGAACCCACCACACACTTAGTGTTGCCCTGTGATTTTAAATTTTTTGTGTAACTTTCATGTCCCTAACATGGGCTATGTTTTAAAAATAGTGCTTGTACATCTCCTGTAGGGTTAGCCACATCCCCAGCAGGCCAGAATTTCTGGTTTTCCAGAATCAATTGACAACCAGCAGGATTAATATATTTAAGTATATACTGTCATCTAATTTATTTAAAAAAAAATTAAAAAGCATTTGAAAATTAGCACTACAATTGGTCTCCTAGTCAGACACCTACACTCAGATCTGCAAACTGATGTCTGGTGTCTGGTTTGAGTTGTTCTGATGGCTGCAGAACATGAGATCACTGACAATTACAATGCTGTTGCCTCGCTCAGCATTTCACCATGAACAATAAATCTCTGATTTTTTTTTTTCTGAATTGCTATTTTCCAGTGCTGCACCCTTGTCTTTGTGTGGAGGAGCTCTGCTGCCTCCTCTTAGTTCAGTGTGAGCCCTGGCTGTTTCCTTGGGGCAGTGCTGATGTCCAGGACTTAGAGGTTTGAGACTGCAATTTGTCTGAGAGCCTCTCAACACTTGCATATGGCTGGAGACATTTCATTTAGGGCATTTTTTGGTTGAATAAAATAAAAAGGGATTGCAGTGCTCCTGTAGAGATGCCATGCATTGCAGCTTTTTGTTAGCAGACAATTGTTTGTCTCCTGACATCCAGCCATGAGAGATGAGTGAGGCCAAAAATACCTCAGTTTTTGAGGCCAAGAGGCTCAGTTGTGTTTGCACAGCCCCAGGAAAAACACCCTGGCCTGGCTGAGGGCTGTGGGCTGGTGTGGTGGGGCACAGAACATCTCTGAGAGGATGTTTAGGGACAGAGACCATGAGACAGCTTCTGCCACAAGCACTTGAAGCATCAGCCATGAGCTGTAATTCATTAATTACATGCCATTCATAATTGTTATGTAATTCATGTGAGACATTTTCAGCCTGGTTTTTGCTGCAGATTGAGTGTGGATTATGTCAAAGCAAGCTTCACAACCACAGAACCAAGGGTTTGATCCCCACTCTCTCCTGGGTTCAGCACTGATGACTGGATGGAGTTTTCCAGGGAATTACATGAATTAGAGACATTGCACATGATGGAAATATGCTGTTTTTATAAGGTCCCACAACCTGCCTTAAACATACACAATAATTTCACAACAAAAGAGGACAATCATTTTCGAGGAAAATCAGTTTCTTTGTGCATGTGTTCAATACATTTAGCCTTTCTTTTACTTAAAAAATCTATGTGAAACTACCTGGTAGAAGCCTTCTTATTTAGCAGAGAGCTTTCTTTTGTGGTTCAGGAAATTTTTACATTGGCCTTCTGCCAAATTTTATTATATGCCTTAAATACATGAAATATTTGGAATGGTCACCTATAATAAAAGTAAGAAAGTATAAATTGGCAATTAATGACTTCCCAGGCAGTTAGTCACACAAAATCCAGTGATTTTTTGGACTGGACTGCCACCTGAACTAGTAGAAGTCAGGAAAAGGGCTCCTAGAGGGTGAGCATGGTGCCTTTGGGAATAGGGCACTGGTTATGGGAAGTAGGGAAGAGCTTTTGGGATTGCCCAGTACTTGCTATAGGACGACTATAGGAGGAGCGTAAGGCAGGGAAAGGGTTGAGTGAACATGGAAAAATAATGGAATAAGCTAATTAAAGAGACCAGACCTGTACATCTGCCTGTCCAGGTGTGTGATCACCACAGTGGGTCCTGTCCTTGCCCTGAGTTCTGACAGGACACTGATCAGCCCTGAGCAGCACAACACTGAGGTGCTGATCAAAAACTAAAAGGTGTTTCTTTGTGATAATGATGCCATAGGATTTTAGCTTATATATTTTTTCATACATTTGTAATTGTGCGGTTCTTTTGTGTATAACTCTCAACTCCTGTGTCAGCTACTGCTTTCCCATTTTGGTCAGACAGAATAATTCCCCTCTTGGCCTGGGAATCAAGGACTCAGGACCTGAGAAATGTAAACAAAAGTGAGATGTGAGAGGGGATCAAACTTGGGGTAAATGCCTTCATTACCTGAAGCTGTAATTGGAAGATTAACCCCCAATATGCAAACGGACCAAACTTACAAAAGTGTGAAAACCCATGACCCATTGTCCATTTTTGGGTGTAGCCCCTGGGGGAAGGCTCTGTCTGCCCAAAATGTACCTGAAGGCCCTTCATTAATATATCTGCTTTTTACTCTCTTAATTTTGTCTGGTCTCTGATTTTAGGTAGCCAAAAAGGCATCAATAGCATGTAGTGAGCCATCAAACTGCTGGCAACAGCCACTTGGGGCTTCTGAACCTGGTAAGGAGAGATGGGAAAAAAAAGCATTTGTCAAGGTGTGAGGTGGAAAATGGCTATGAACAGCTCTTTAGAAGTGTATGTGTCTGCACAAATCACTGGAAAACATTTTCCTGTGTCACTGCAGCTCTGATTGCCACACTGAACTGTGTGTAGGTCACTTGTGAACCTCAGCACAGGGGCAGCAAAACTTTTCTGGGGTGAATAGTGAGGAACAACAATGTTCAGCCATGGTAGTTCAAAGTATAAGACAGTTTAGTAGCCTCTCCAGGGCCAGATTGTTTTTCTTGTTGCTTAAATTACTTGATGTAAGAATGTTATGCTCTGCTCACCTGAAATGAGCTCTTTTCCAGTCTGCCTTTGGTGTAAAGGTGGAGAGAGAAGGTTTTGCCCCATCAACATTACAAAACATGCCTGTTGCCCAGAAACAGTTTTTGTTTTCTTGAATTATGGTAAGTTTCCACATTACATTACAAATAAATTACTAATACTTTTTATGCCTATAAAAATCTTCAAAAAGAGATTTTTTCCCAAATCTTTGATTTATGAGCCTGATACGTAGCATATAGTATTTACTTTCTTTAATATTCAAGGATGAATAAGAATTAGGATAGCAGACAGAAAATACAAATTTTCTATTCCTAAGGTACCTGCATCATAATAATAACATGTTTGTTGGTCTGTGTTTGCCTCTGGTATATCCTTTCTGGTTTCTCCTTTTTTTTTTTTTTTTTCAGAGGTAACATAAAAATTTCAGAATATTATAATAATATGTTTTCTCTTCGTTGTACTGAATAAATAATGGCTGGTAGGTTTGGATTGTCTCTGTTGAGATTTAGCAAGTGAGCAGGTGATGTGAACTGCTGCTCCTCACACCTGCAGACAGCACAGTGGAAACTCTGTGAAACGAGGACGGTGAGCAGTGGGGGTGGAACACAGGAGGGGCTGAGCAAAAAGAACCATTAATTTCTGTAAGGACCTTCAGTATGTGGTGTGTTTTCAGTGCCTAGAAACTTGTTTGGGACATAGTGCAGGTGGGAGAAATGCTGGGAATAGTAGGTGATGCAGATTGGAATGACACCTTTTTAACCTCAGTGAAATCAGTCAGACATGAAGGCCCCAGAGTCCTCTGCGTTTAGGTGAAGGTTTGCATTTATTTTGGTGATTATAAGGTTTCAGCATGGTGGTCCTAATTCAGCCAGCTAAATCAGAGAACACATTGCTGGGAGTTACACACCCGCTATCCTTAATTATTCTGGTGCTGTTGGATGATTGTTTGACAGAAGCACATTGAAAATCTTCATCCCAACTCTCCATCGAGCAATGTAAATAGCTGTATTTGGATGACTGACCTTCTTAGCAGGACATGGTGTTTTTCCTGAACACAGGCCCCAAATTATACTGGGACATCTGTCACTTTGTTAGGCTGCAGAATTGCCTGCAGCTGGTTTTATTAGGACTCTGCTGCATAACCCCTTTAGCTGAATGACATTATCACCACACTGCTGTGTGCTTCAGAAGAATTGTGAGCAAGTTGCTGTTCAGTGTGTCACATTTAAATGGTAGTCATTTAGCTGGGAGCAATGGCAGAGATCAGCACTTGTGGAAATTTAAAGAATTATCTGATATAAATATTTACAAGATATGGGTTTCCCTGGTAACTTGAAATATCTAAAAGGCAAACCTGTAAAAATGTAGAGAGCTGTGACACGTCTCTTAGTGTTAAGATTTGTTCAACTATTCAAAATGCTGTTATACTAGAAAACGATCATGTTTTGGAAAAGTAAACTTGGTTAGTTGTACTGCAAGACAAAATTAGTTTCAAATCTCTTACGAAAAGAATAAGCTCCTTGCAGCACTGATAGTGCAAATAAAGCATTTGCCTGCTGTGTTTTGTAATGGCATGTGCCTTAATTTAAAAATTATTAGAAAGAGAATAACTCTGGCATCTCAGTCACAGAGCAGCCACTGAAAGCAGCCCCTAAAAGTTGTGTTTTCATGATGTTATGGCCCAGTTTTGGGAACACTGCTCTTCCCCATTCTCTGGATCATTTAAGACTAGCAAGTGGCTGTGGCCGCAGAGAGGATAGCAAATGGCTAATTTGAGCCAGGATAACAAGACCTGTAATCACATCTTGTGGCTACCTGTCACATCTCTGTGCTGTATTCTGTTTGTACACAAGTTATTTTACAACACTGTTATATATGTAATTTTACTCAGCAGCTTTTGAGACAACTGTAGCTTGTGTTCACAGAGCCAACAATGTTCTGTTGTAAAGAAAAGGTGTGGGAGGAGAACAAAAATGATCCCGTGGGTCTTGTCAACTGAGTTTAAAGGGGGTTTTGTGCTTTTTGATTGTACTTGGAGTTCCTCTGAGGTGGAGGATGAGAAAGAAGCCCTCACACGTCACAGTGACACTGGAGCTGTTTGCTTGGAGCACCTCATTCCCACAGTCACACAAGGCTTGGGGCACTGGGTCTGCACCCAGAGTTTGGGTTGAAGGTTTGGTTTGGTTTGGTGATCCTGGGGGTCATTTCCAGCCCTGTTGGTTTTGTGGCTCTCTGTGCATCCCCTCTGCCTCCTCCACAGCAGCCAGGAAATGGCTGCATAACATAATGCATAACTAAAGGTTTCACTCCCAAATAGCCAAAATCAGAGCAGCACCTTTGTTCTGGGTTGGTTCTCTCTGGCTGGATCCCACAGCACTTCCTGATGGGAATTTGTCTGCATATAATGACAGCGATGGGAATGTCACTTTGAAGCTACAACTTGGTTGAACAGTATTCTTCCACTTCTCATTTTTCTCCCTTATTGCATCTGGCTAAATCAGTTGTGTCTTTACAACAGGAAAGTAAATTCATGTCCTTTTTAAGCCTTTTGTTTTTTACATGGAGATATAATACTGGGATGTTACAAGACAGTATGTTTCCCCGGTTGTGTTCAAAATATGAACTTTGAAACGTCTTTCTTTAGTTATCAAAAGCACTTCTGCATTGTTTTGTCTTTGGAAAAAAAATTTAAGGGCTTGATAGAGATTACTTTGTGGGTTTCTTTTTCCTCTCTAAGATACCTGAACGAGGTTATCTTTCTGACACTATGTCAGGCAGTAGGATGGCAATCTCCATAATTACTACAACTCCTGCAGTAGTAGTATTACTATCCCATTTTATGCAACTGCTAGAACAAAGAAGTTTATTAATGTTTTACATTACAAAAGTTAGAGAGGAGGTGTCAGAAAATAGAATTCTAAGAATGAAGGCAAGAAGGGGAGAAAATCCAGAGAAGGTGTCCCTGCTTTCTGCTCTTCACCTTTTTGTTAGAATTATTTTGCATGAAAAAGGATTTTCAAAAGACCTGGGAAAAAAAGTAATTTAATTCACTGCATTGTTTTTCCCCCATGCGTGGTTGAGTACTTTGTGTGACTTAGTAAATCAAAGTATCCGCTCCCTGAGCCTGGCTTTGAGCTGGACTGCATTAAGGGTCACTGGTCTGTGTGCTGTAGGTTTCAGAGAGCACAGAGCTGCTGCCTCTCACCTCCTCTTGGCTCCTTGGTCCTCCTGCCTGTCACAGAGCGTTCCATGGGGTGAGGACACATGGAGCTCTGAGGCACACACAGGTCCTTATGGGACAGGTTGGTCCATCACAATTGGTTCAATCAAAACAAAGTGCTTTTTTTAATGCTTTGATTTTATGTTTCTAAACAATTCTTGATACAGAGAAGCATTTAAATTTCCTTCAGGATAGCAAGGTATGGGGTTTTTAACCTAATGCCACCCCCACCCTCCCTTGCCCAGCTCTGGTGTAAATCAAAGAAGGAGATTTCAGTAGTATTTTTCTTTTTGTTAGAAATAGTCTTCAAGAAAAGATGACTTAAGGAATATTTTCTCTGTTGCTGCAGAAAAAAAAGTTTCCAGCAAGAAAGTGATCAAGGCATTTTACTGACCTGAAAGCTGTAGCTGAATTACTACTGTATTTTTTACATTATGCCCTGTGTGCCTGGTAATGCAGAAAATTATGTTCTTTATGATTTCCCTTTCTTGTTATCAGCAGCAAAACTGGATGGCTTTTCTATCCCTACACACTGCTGTGTGTTTCTCTGCCTTTGAAAAAGGTAATATTCATGTAGGCTACAAAGCTCTGAAAAATGAGAGGATTTTTGAGAAGAGAAATTGAATTTCTGACATAGTCTTCCCACAATACATTCCAGCGAGTTAAGAACAAAAAATAACAGAAACTGTTTGTATTTAGACACAGCTCTGAGTGATAAACTGCTTCTCAGACATTTTTGATGGAAACGGCTTAAAGAGGGGACTTTTTCTGTATTTAAGGAAAAAAGAGATCAGTTTTGCTTAAAATTAAAAGAAAAAACAGGCAGTGTACTTTGCTTGACAGGAAGGGGGTTTCAGGTAAAACCAAGACTTTTATGTGCAAATGGAAAAAATAAATGTGAAACAAATTGAATTTCAGTGTTTGCCATGTGAATACTTCTTTGATCGCTCAGGCTGTACTATTCCATGATATAAGTGATTCTTTATAAGCTCAAGTAAAAGGAAAGAAATCACAACTTCTAAAACTTGGTATTGGCAGCACAAAGAAAGCATAATAACATCCCTCAAAATAATTCTGTTTGTATCCAAGCTGAAGCTAGTTTTGCCACTCTGCTTTGTTTGCTGTCCCAGATTTTTCAACGATTTGTTATGAAATTGGAAATAAGAGCTTTGCTTAAAAGTTTCTTTGATTGTATGGCAAGCTCAAGACACGATGAACTACAATTGTCAAACTGGCAAGAAGTAGTAAATTTGGCCTGTTTTTCTGCCACAGAGAGATGAGGATGCTGTTCTGCACTTCTCAAGCCAGAGCTTCACAGGATTTATTGTGGAAGAGCAACAATGGGAAGGCTTTCCTTCAAAGATGATGTCCCCTGGGAGCCCAAAGTCTCTGTATTTATTCAGGTTAGCTTGAGAAAGCTCTTGCTGCTGGGGATGTGTATTGACATAGAAAGCAAAATTTGAGGTTGCATAAGAAGGAGGAAAATAAAATATTCTCTTTGTGGAAAATGAATAGAAAATCCCATTGTTCTGCGTACAATTTACTTTCTTCTGAGAGAGAGAAAGTGATGCCTGTGCTTTTCTGCCCCCACTTTTCAACCCTTCTGTAACTCTGTCCTCTCCAGAATGGTGCTGCCCACTTGGATTGCTCTTGGTTGTCACTGCTACCTGTGCATTGCAGGGAGGAGACATTCTCAAATGAATTCTCAAGTTCTCAAATCTGTGAGGTTTGAGATTCCGAAATCCCCTGTCTGTGCAGAGTAGGGTCAGGCTCTGCTCTGCCCAGGACAGCCCAACATCAGAGTGGCCTGTGAGGTGACACAAGCATGGTCACTGAGCCTGGGGACACCCAAGGCCCTTGGACACAGAGCTCTGCATTGCTCTGGTCAGCTCTGTAGTGGGTCTGCACTGGAAATGACTGATGCATTGCAGAAAGTATTCCCAAAAATATGCCAAAGAAAATGGCATTAAATAACAGCAATCAAACAATAACAGCATTATTTAAATGTGTGTGATCTGTGCCAGTGGACTGCATTGCTGAGACACTCAAATCACGCTGCACTCACCTGGTCCTCAGTGACAGAGCACAGCATGACCTCAGAAGAACTGGCGGTGACAAGTGCTGGGAGCTCAGGCTCTGCTGCCACACAGGAGTTGTGGAACATCTGGAAACCTCTGTTATCAGAAAGGTGCTTCCAGGGATCAGGATGAGCTAACAGTGCCAGGATATGCTTGTCAGATGGAAAGGAAGCTAATGCATCAATAAAGAATCTCTTCAGCTTTTCTATCACAAATTCTGTAAATTCTGTGCAAAAAAAGAGCGCCTCTTTGCTCGACTCCCAGAATTGCCACAGCTCTGGGGGGAAAGAGTTGATGGAAGGGTATCTTCAGTTACTGGGTGTTTGAAAGGAGCTCAGCAATGGAGCCCCAGGAGTAGCTGAGGGAGGTGGGAAAGGGGTTCAGCCTGGAGAAAAGGAGGCTCAGGATGGACCTTCTGGCTCTGCACAACTCCTGACAGGAGGGGACAGCCAGGGGGGTTCGGGCTCTGCTCCCAATGAACAGGGAGGGAGCGGCGGCCTCAGGCTGGGCCAGGGGAGGCTCAGAGTGGATGTTAGGAGAATTCCTTCCTGGAGAGGGCTGTCCAGCCCTGGCACAGTTGCCCAGGGCAGGGGTGGAGTCCCCATCCCTGGAGAGATTTCAAAGTTGTGTCGATGTGGCCCTTGGGGACAAGGGGCAGTGGTGGCTGTGGCAGTGCTGGGAAAGGGTTGGGCTGAGATCTTTGAGAGCTTTTCCGGCCTAAACAATTCCATGATTCACACTGTGATTCTGTAACTGCTTCTGGTCTGTTTGGTTTAAGCCCCTTCCTCTCTGGCTCAGGGGTTCAGCTGTTAGGGTGGGAGGGAGGTTCTGCCACGGGGTGAGAACAGCAGTCCAGCAAAATGAGTGCAGTCAGTGAGAAAAGGATTAAACCTTCTACCATGACTAATTTACCTCTTGCACAAACTTTGCTGTTTGATTAATAGTGCTGGAATGTCAGGTGTAGTTGAAACCAGAGTGTTCACAACCAATTTGCGGGGGAACAGAAATCCAAGAATTCTCTAAAAGATGTGAAAAGTTTCTATCCTGTTACTGGAGAATATGAGTAATTGTTGAATTAGTTAAAAAGCAAACTTCAATATGTCCTTTGCTATATAATCATATGTAATTTGAGTGAATATTAGGTATACTTCCTCTGTTTTTAAAGTACTTCACACTGAAAAACCTTCAGTGTGAATCAACTCCAAAATCTCGTACTAAGCTATTGAGTGTAGCACAGTTAATATGATTTGGGACATATTAGTAAAAACCTGAAAACCTGTGCTGTAGTTCCAGTTTCGTAAATTGTTGAAAACTGAATGTATGCTTAAGTGGGTCTTTGACAGTAAATATTTTTACATGTGGATTCTATCTGTAGTACTATTGGTTTTACAGCCTGAACATAATTTTGTTTGACATAAAGCCTTAACACATTTTAGCAATCTCCAGCCAAATTTTGAAAACTTAATTTTCTGCTCACAATTGGTGTAGTGCAACTCAGTTCTTACCCTTCTTATAAAATGTTGGTAGCTGTGACCCTTGTCGGCATGAGATTTTTTCCTATATTTGCAAGGTGGAGTTTTGGAGTATTTACTGTTACAGCATGTCCAAATAATGTCAACAGTTAGGGAAATTTCAGACAATTTTTGTGCAAACACAAAAATTGAAAATGGACAGTCAGAAGTCCTGGGGATCAGGGAAGGATTGTCATATGATGGAATCATCTTAATTGTTGCTTGGCCAAGGTGAGATGCATTGATTTGTATTTGTTTGGTTGATTTTTTTTTTTTT
>WEIU01009693.1:357-27173 GCA_013389925.1 Aegithalos caudatus | reverse complement strand
GTTGTTTAGTTGTTGTTGTTGTTTTGGGGTTTTTTTTGTGGGGTGTTTTTTATTTTATTTTTAGTTTTGGTTGTTTGGGTTTTTTTCATTGAAAACTTGGAGAAGTCAAAGGACAGTAGACAGAAGAATCTGTGCAGAAATGTAATGGAAATTTAATCTGAATTTCTTGGTGGGTGAGGCAGGATAGGACTCAATCACTGGATCTTTGATATCCTGATGTTTTATCTTCCTGTGCACCTGGGTGAACCCCATCTGCTCAGGGGGTTGGTGCAACAGTCCAGACCATCCCCTGGGGGTTTGGAAAGTTCATATGTTCTGAGAGAGGCAGTAACATGTTCCCTAAACAAGAACTTTTCTAGTCACAGTCCTTGGGGCTGAGGTTGGGAAATGTAATTTTAATTTCTCTGAGAGTTATGGTTAGAGCAGCTCTGTGTTCTGCTCTGTGGCTTCTGGAATGTCATTCCCTGCCCTCCTGTGTTTCACCCAGGTGGCCAGACCTCCTGTGCTCCTCTGGTGGACTGTGAATAAATGGAAGGTATAGGTCGAGGCTCTGGTGTTGCAAATGACCTTCTCTTGCTCAAAACGACACTCTGTCACTTTTTTTGATTTTTTTACAAGGTTATAATGAGGTTCCAACCCTTCAGGGCTACTTAACCACAGAATGTGGCTGTCAGAGAGCATGGTACCAACAAAAGGATGTTTTCTCATGCCATAAAATCATTCAGGTGTCACAAAAACCTTGTATTTGGCTCTTTGCAGTGGTCTTTGATTTTCCATCAGAGCCCTGTCAGTCCCTGGTGTTGGTGTATGACTGTATGAGTCTTGTCCCTCATCTCACAGAAAACTGCAGTTGCTTGAAATTTCAAGTGTTTGTTTTTTTTTTTTTTTTCTGAAAATGTTTATAGATAGAAATTATTATATATAACAGGGGTGTAACAAGGTCTGAGATGTGCTGACTTCTTATTCTTGCCTCCCTATCTTGTGTTGGCTCACTTCAGGGAGAGAAGCTCTGTTTATAGCAATCTTGAGTTGAACTCTTTTACAGCAGATCTATATTTGGGCATCTTTGCACATATCCTTGTGTCTAAAATGGGCTCCATAATTCTTACCTTGTAGAGGAGTTTGGAGATTAGTTACTGTCTGTAAAGAGCTTTGAAAATGTCAAATCCTGTGTTTGCGTATTTTCAGAATATAATTAGAATACAGTCAATTAATCTCCTTCCTGTAAATTAATACATCAAAATTGTTTGCTTTATAGAAATTGTTTGTGTGAATGATTTGGGGTGGATTTATAATTTTTTTCTTTTTATTTTTGGTACATATGTGATGGTGTTTGCTGAGGAAGTCAATCTTCACTCTTGCAGTGCACAGTGTAGGAATGCAACCTTCAAAATCCAGGCTCTTCATATAATTTCATTATTTACCTGCCTGCTCGTTCTTTAAAATAAAGCTGCATGTTTTCAGCAGTGAGAGTAATTTATTACCTAGAAAAATTTAACTTGGGCTCAGGAGGGTTTTTCATTACTTTCTGTGTTAGGATTGATGAAGGAGGGTGTGTGTCTCATCTTGATCCTGTATGTTTGGAGCTCTCTGGAGAGATTTTTCTGGTCCATATTACATAAGTAATCAAAATAGAAGGTTATAAATGTTCCTTCTGGCCTTTAAAGTATGATCTTTTAATTAAAATACAGGGATGTCTTCTGCGGGGCAAACCAAATGCTGAAGTTTGTGTCAGAATTGGTGTGGAGGAGCTTTTAGCATTGTCAGGTTTCAGAGGAAAGGGCTGGTGAGCTCTGGCTGCTGTTTGGACAAGGAGGGGAAGGCTGTCAGTACATGGAGAAAGGTGAAGGTTGTGACAACTGGTCAACAAATGAGAAAGAGTGAAAATAAAAATCAAAACACAGAAAGCTTTGAGTCCTGAAAAATGTTTAACACTGAAACTGATTACAGTAATCCCTTTGGTCTGTTTCTGTCTGTTTCCCCCACCTGTCCTTTATGTGTAAGTTTGAACATCACATTTTTCTACTGATACAGCTACATTCCTACTGATATAGCCCTAATTTTACTAATTCAGTTGGATTTCTACTAATTGTGTTGTGCTTAGTTATGTGGTAGGGCTTGGTTCACTTCAGCTGTGCCATGCTTGAGGAGGCACCCAAACTTGGACTGAGTTGACTGTTAATTCCCTCCAGTTTGGGCCAAATGGAAGCTGCTGAAACCCTGAAATGGGGGGAGGGACAAGGAGTGAGGGGCTGTGCCCCCAGCCCACCTACTCGGTTAGGTAATCAATAGAGAAAATGGGATTTCTGTGCTCCTTCTTCATCACTTGCACTGAAAACATTTCACTGCCGTGATCCCCACAGGTACCTGCCTATTTGTTGGACCCTCCACATGAATGGGTGTGTCCTGAAAACTTCTCAAATTACCACTACAACCAACACATTGCAAGAAAGTGGTTGCTCCTTTGCCAACATAAGGAATATATTACAGAGAAGACTGGGAGGGATCAGAGGCAACAAGCGGTAGCTAAAATTTTTTGTATTTAAGTGTGAGCTGCAGCTCTGAGTGCCGTGTCCTTTCCCCCATGCTTGGGAGGATCAGAATCCTGGGAATGGGATTGAGGTGAGCAGAGGGCTGGCTGGCTGTATCCACCACCGGGTCTTTAGAGCAGCTCTCTCTGGGCTTGCACAGGTTGGGTTTGGCTGTGTTTTGTAGGAATCACTCTCCACTTTTCAGGAACTCAGCCTGTAGAAGTATCCTCCAGGCACAGCCACAGCATCAGTCACCTGGGGAAATGAGATGCAGAGATGTGTCAGAGGCAGCCCCAGGAGCCCTGGTGCACGTGGGAGGGGAGGCAGCAGCACTGGCAGGGCTGTGAGTGTTTACTAGTGACTGTTCTGTCCCTTCAAGGCAGCTCTCAAGTCCCTGGGAAGCAAGTGGCTTGTGGTTTCTGGCAGGAAACTCCCACTGGACTGTGTCAAATGCACTTTGAATTGAAGGTTCATTGAATTCAATTCAATTCAATTCAATTCAATTCAATTCAATTCAATTCATTCAATTCATTCAATTGAACCCTTGTTCAATTTATTATTAGTGAATAATTCAGCTTCACCTACTTCTTGTATCCATTCCTGCAGGTTTTACTTGTTAAAATTTCCTTTTATTTGGCAGAATTTTTCCCTGTTGATAAGCTGTTGCTGAAGTGCAAATGGTCTGCATTGAAAATACAGCAGATGGGGCCATATTAGACTGGTTCTCTCATCCATGAAAACAAATGCTATAACCACTGTAATTTGATGTAATTTCAATGCAAGTCAGCAGAGTTGCAGGAGAATTTAGGTCCTCAGTGACCTTTGTGTATTCCTTGACTTCTGTTTTGCATGCAAGTTTGGCAGGGTATTTTCTAATTGACAGCAAGAGTTTATAACACAGGGTACATTTATGTGTAATCTCCCTAATTGGAAAACTGTTGATTGCATAATTACATATAATTACCTCAGTTGTTCTTGGCCAGACAATATTTGCAGGATGGCTCAGGAAGGCAACTCACTGTCAGATGTCAGAATAGATTTTGTGGAACAGGTTGGCACTCGATTAATTCAATATCGGTTGAAGAAAGGAGACATCAAGTCATCCCATCCCCCACCCAGTACAAGATATTTTGTATTTGTCCAATTTGAAGCTAAATCTGGAGCAGATACTACAGCAATTTCTGAATATCCCCAGTGTGGGAGATCCAAGTATTTTCTAATGTGCTCTTTGCAGATAAAAGCCCTATTCTCATTTACCTCTAGAATTTTTTTTCTCTATAGTTCTGTTCAGTATCAGATATCTACTTATCAGGGATGATGAAGTAATACTAAAATGGTAAAAAATCCTCCTTAATCCCCAGGTGTCACCAGAAAGAAACATAGAACCTGAAATATTCCACTATCTCTCTACCAGGTTTGCAAATTACTTCTTTATTTTTTTAAAGAATCAAAATCAAACCCAAAATCAGCAAGAAAAACCCCAGGAAGCTGGTAAGAGCCAGCACTTCGTGAAGGTACCAGTGCATCTCATTTATAATCAGGTATATATCTGAAGGCTGAAGAAGGCTCTCATGCCACCAAGGGAAGTTTTAATTAGCCCCTCTAGGAGTGTGAGAAAGGCTTCAACCAAAGGTCCAGCTGCTCTAATTACCTGTCCCACATGGTGGCCATGCTGGGGAAGGCATCAACTTAATACTTTACTTTTCCCTCTCCTCTGAAATGACTTTCCAGTTATTTTCAGCTTCAGGACTGTTTGCATTCCAAATGTATGAATTCTGTGTGTTTGCTAGCCCAGAAGTTCTGCACAGTGAACCCTCTGCTCTCCCTGCACATTACTACCACTGCATTTACCACTTCCTTTGTCACAGAGCAACACCAGACTATCACCAGCTCTGTAAAAGAACCACTTTCTTCTGTTTGTTTTGAAGCTGTTTTCTCTGACCTTTGTTTAATAGATTTTTTTTTTATTATTTTTAGTTGGAAAAGAAATAGACCTGTGGCACCCTATTACTCCACTTTGTGCACCTCCTGGTTTTGCAGCCTCTTGTTCTATCCCCAGAGTTGTTCCTTCCACAGAATTACAGAACATTTTGGTGGAAGGGACCTGTTAAGGGTTTCCTAGTCCAATCCTCCCTGCAGTTATTTGTGACATCTTCACCTTGTGAGGAGGGTCAGAGCCCTGTCCAGCCTGACCTTGGATGTCTCCAGGGATGGGGCACCCACCTCCTTCTGGGCAGCCTGTGCCAGGGCCCACCACCCTCATGGTAAAATAGTCCTTCCTTATATCCAGTCTAAATTGGTCTCCTTTGTCTCAAAACCATCATCCCTCATCCTTTCTTTGTGCTGAAGATCCCAGATTAAATTTTGGCTTAACCAGCTGAGACATACTCACCCCTTTCCATACCACTTCTGTCTTTTTCTGAACCTTGCCCAATTCATGTCTGTGTGAAAAGTCCGAAAGTACCCGTGGTATTCAGGAAGTTTCATAGTGTAACTGCCTTGTTCACTTTGTTCTGTTTTTCTTTCCCAGTCATCCCTTTACTCTGCTTTGCTTCTTCTGGCATTGCTGAGCACTGGGATGGTGTTTTTGTGGAACTTTTCCTGGGATCTTGCTCCTGAGTGGTGGTACCAAGCCCAAAGTCCCTCTTTCCACATGTGAAGCTTGGAATGTTTTTCCTCACATGTGTTGCTTTGCATTTGTCACAATTCTGCCTGCCATCTTGCTGTCCAGTAACTCAGGCCTGTTAAAGTTCTTAATAATAGATTCTCATCATTGCTGTCTCAAAGAATTTACAAACTTTATCATCCTTTGTGATGCCTCTCCCAGTCTTCAACAGAATTCCCTGAGGAAGTCCTTTGATGACTTTGTTTCATTCTAAGAACTGACAGATGGCCCAATATTCCAACTGTTCCCTAGCTTTTGATTGGATTTTTTTTCTTTTTATCTGTGAAGTGACTTTTTTCTTTTAAGTCCTAGATGCTTAATCATTTCCCTAAATATCCTTCAAAGTCATTGTGAAGACCGTTTTTGTTGCAATCCAAACACCTGTTGACCCTTCTAAGAGCTGCTCTGGGTTTACGGGAGATGCCATCCTTGTACAAAAACCATCTGACTCTTCCTGAGTATATCATGTTAATTCTGTTGTCCACTAATCCTGTTCTCATTATAGCTTCTACTAATTGGTGTGATACAAACATGAAATGTGTTGGCTCAGTAGATCTCCCTGGAAACTTTAAAATGAATTCTCAGTCCTGTCATTTTTCCATTCTCATGCTAATTTAACACCAATGGGATGTGGATTTCCTGCCAGAAGTGGTGGCACAGCAAGTCCCAGTGTAGGGGAATCTTCCCTGGCAGAGGGGAACACTCTCCTGCCCATCAGCATGCTGCTGGCAGAGCCAGGAAATTACAGGATGGTTTGGGTTGGAAGGGACCTTAAAGCCCACACCTTCCACTGTCCCAGGATGCTCCAGCCTGGCCTGGGACACTGCCAGGGATCCAGGGGCAGCCACAGCTTCTCTGGGAACTCCGTCCCAGGGCCTCCCCACCCTCACAGGGAAGAATTCCTTCCCAATATCTCTTCTCACCCTCCTCTCATCGAAACCATTCCCCTTGTCCTGACACTGTTATAAATAATCTTTCTGTGAGGGATTGCTGCCTTCTCCCCCAAGCATTTCCCTCATCTCCATACATTCATCCTTGTCCACTTAATCCCTTCTAGAGATGCTGCCTTCTTCCCAACATTTCTCCTTCTTTTCCTTCCCTTTCCCCAGGATATGAGAAATACAGAATTACACATTTTGCTTTGTGTTTCAGAAGCTGGGTACAATACTGTCAGTAGAACACATCTGAAAACTTCATGAGTTAATGTGTCCTTGGATAGCATAAGCTGCTTTGATTTAGACTGCAATTTGCTGCTTTTCCTTCTGGGATTACTGAGGAGTTTTCAGTTGCTGCAGTGATTGTTCTCTTTTGCTCAGTAATTTACTTGCATTTCAGGTTGCACAGACTTCCATATTCTGAAATGAAAATGTCTTTAGAAGTCAAGAACAAGATATATTTTTAGCTTGTCATGTTAAATTTTAATTAATCACTTCTGCTACCTTTTTCAGCATCAAAGGTGGGTAACATGCCCTTGCAAACATTAGGCAGCGAAAAAACATAAAACATGGCAAATGATTAAGCTTCCTCATGCCTCACATTGAAGATAGGCTTTTGTTAGGGCTCTTAATGTTTTGGTAGTAATCTTGGTACACAGACAAATTTTCCACCATCGTTCTTCATCTCTGGTTTCCATTGTTATCAATATTGACACCTGTAATTTTCTTTTGACTTACTCTCAATGTCCTGGCTTGAAGAGCTAGATCAAGGACTGCAATGAATTGGTGAAAAATCAGGAAATAGCACCTAGCAAGATCATTGCACAACTAAGTTTTAAATGACAATTTTACAGTGCATTATTATAAATTATTTTTATGTTTTGCAAGTAAAACTTAGGGGAGGGCAGACCGTGGGCATGTATCTATTGCCACACCACACACACCGTTTTAAAGTTCACAGGACAATTTGGTGTCACCCTGATGCCCCTTGGAACGTAATTTACCTGTTGCCTCGCCCTGCTTATGGGAGGTGGGATATCAAAAGCACTGCTGACACTTGCATCATTTCCCCAGTGTGAGCTTTGCCTCCTGGACAGTTGAAGCTGACCAAATCTACAAGAAGCTGAAGACAGGAGCTCGCAGTGGAATTGCCAGGTGGCATTCCCTGGGGAGGAGCTGTCCTCACCTGTGACAAGTACTAGCACCTCTGTGGGAATCCTTGTTCCTCAGTGCTGCAATCACGAGGTTCTTTGGGTATCACCACTAATTGACCTCAGTGGTCTTAAAAGCAGTATTTCTCTTACAAGGCATGTATCATTTGGGTTAATTGTTTTTTTTGTGTTTTTTTTTTGTATTGGGTTTTTTTTGGGGGGTGGGTTGGCTTTTGGATTTTGGTTTTTGTGCGGTTGCTTTGTGTGTATGTTTTTTGTTTTACATTTTCATGGTGGTTTTTTGTGAGAGTTTGTTTGTTTGATTTTTTTGTGAAAAGAACAGTGGTTTTTTTTCCCCTGTGAAGGGGCAATGTTGGCAGCTGTGGAGGTTTTGCTGCCTTGTTTTGGGTGCTGCCATGGCTTGGGCAGTTTCATAAAGGCAGAGTTGTGCTGTGAGCTGCTGGGCAGCCCAGCTCTGGTGCAGGATTTCTTCACCTGGAATCTGAGCCTGGCTCCAGTCTTGTCTCTGCTGCTGACACACGTCAGCTCCTTCCTCATTCCTCCTTTCATTGCAGGGAGAAACTCTGGCTAGCCCCAGGTACGAGTCAGAGGAGTGACACAGCAGTGCTCCTGATGTCCTTTAACTCTTTCCTTGGCTGTCAGTCATGCCTTCATACCTGTGCCAGGTACCTGAAGCTTTCCTCCTCTTTTCTCTCAGGCGTTGCCTTGAAGAACTCTGCCAAAGGTGCTTTTCTGCAAATGAAGCCTTGCCATGTCACTTGTGTGCACCTGAATACTGAAGAGACACCTTGAAATGAAATTACTTAATTTGCTTTATATCAAAACACAGATTGTTCATGTTACCTTCTATGAGTCCAGTTGTTTTCAGAATAAGCATAAACAAGAAAATTTACCAGCTGAACTTGAAACACAAGTGTGTTCCTGATATCCAACAAACAGGATAATGATGGTAATGAGGGTATTTGATGTAAATATGTGCTACAGTGCTTAAATATCTACTGTTTTCCCTTCAGGAAAAGGATGGTGTGTATGCACAAGGGTGTTTTTACCTGTACTATGCTGCAGTGATGTACAAGCTGAACTGTTTGGCATTGAATGGCAGTGCTAAAATTATATTGTCTCTGTGTAATTATATATACAGGCCCACTCACATACATCATTTACTGGAGAATGTAATACTGCATCATAGATACCATCTTATTTTCTTGTAGTAAATCACTTTTGTAAATGAGAAACATTTGTTTTGAAAAGACAATTCAAAGATGTCTTTGAGATTCTTTTTAGAGGCATGTTATGATATTTTTATTGCACTTTGCTTGCTCTAGCATTGACTATTTCTGGATAAATGAAATGAGAGTTGATGCTGATGCTTGAATGCAATATGCCTCTTTGAGGGGCTGACAGATGTAGGGGATTTCAGAAAAGATGCCTTCTGTAAATTAGTTTTAGTCGCCATTGGGTCCAGGCCTACTGTTGTTGCCCTCTAATTTAGTTTAAATGTATGCATTTTCTTCTTTCTGGCGTGCCTGTCACCATGGTAGCTGCACACCTCTGAGTTTAAATTCTGTGACATGAGATCACTTCAAGTCTTGCTTTTAAGAGGTCTGAGTTGCTGCACTTCAAAAGTAGGGAGGACTCTGATATTGTCTCTAACTTGAATCCCCACACAATGGGATTAAATCCAGTGCTTGTCTACACTTGTGTCTTTATTCTAATTTTATATGTAACAGCTTTATGAAACACAAATAACTTGTTACATAATATGCAGTGCTGAACAGTGTGATTTATCTTTAAATATGCTTTTTAAAATAGACTATTCCACTCTATAAACAGAGCACATTTGTGTGTAATCTTGCTGCACTTTTCAGTGTGCTGTAGGTTATTTTCAACTGCACTGTATTATTGTAAAAGTTTTTATCTTTCACTGCTATGGAGAATCCTATGGATCTGATTCAATGTTTTTTTCTTTCCTATTCATGGTGTTCAGGTTTAAGTCATAGGCTCTGTAGAAACCCCGCAGGTTATAATATTGTCCTTCTACTCATTTATTGATCCTCATTTGGCTCTGGAGCTGTTTAATTTCTGAAACTTAAGAGACCTGAGCCTGAACTTCCTTAAGTTAAAGCCTGTTAAATGTGAATTCTGATTTGGCCTAATTTCTGTTGTGATTGTCTGTAATCCTGCAGTTCTGGTGGTCTTCTGCATAAAGAGTGTTTTGTATAAGTGTAGTGATGTTTAACAAACTACTATAATGCACAAATGAATAATTTCTCCTAATGGAATGCCTTTTCTTGTGCTCATGTTACCCTAAAGGAAGCCAAATGTACTAGTGCTTGAGTTTGGCTGTTGGAGCCCAGACAGGAATTTCTGTTCCTGGTGCACAGTGTGGAGGTGGACAAGGGATGGGGGAGTTCTGGGCAGTGAGAACAATGGAGGGAACTGGGAAGTTCAGTCAGAATTGCTCCTGAATAATCTCAGACCCAAAATCCATTGTTTTCATGGCCCTCACTGGTCCTGCTGCCTGTGAAACATCTGGATATCTAAAGGTGCATTTACAGCTCCTGAGGAAATTAAAGGTGTGTGTTTCAGTAGAATATTTTCTGATCTGCATTCATCTGAGCTGGAAGAAGTCTGTTTGCTGCCTGGCTGCAAGTTGGTACAAAAGCTGTGCAAAATAAGGTTGTAAATAACTGCCCCTGTGAAATGGGAGCTAAGGTAGATAGCTGGTGGCTATCCCCTCCCCACTAGCTAAATCTCTTAATGCTACATTTTGGGAGTAGCAAAAACATCCCTGAAAGCTCTATGGAACACACCTGGGCAACGCCCTTCATGCAAGAAATGCCAGTGAGAATATGACAGTTTTTGGGTGAATAGCANAAGGTAGCTGTGATACAGCTATGGGTGAGGCTTCCTGAGAGAGGGGCAAACATGTTTTGGGGTGTGATGGATGAGAAGAGTCCCTGTTCTTCTGGGAGGGTGGGGAATAAGCTGTATCCAGCTCAGGAGGTGGTGGTGGTGGTTCCAGGCTTGGGTCCCTGTGCTGGCTTGTGAGGAAAGTTTTAGGTTAAAAAAATGTGAGAGAGATCTACTGACAGCCCACTGCAGTTCTGTTATTGTACTTGGCTGTAGGAGCTCTTTGGGGAATTGTATTTTGTTGTCTTGGATGTGGAAGTTTAAAAACAATAACTTAGCAATAAGTACATGAAAGCTATTACCTTGATACATAGGGGAATATTTTCAGGGCAGTTTTAACTTCAACCTGTGTTTCAAAACTAAAATGTAAAACACATCTTCCTTGGGCTGGCAGCACATTAGGCTGAGTATAGAAAGTCTTCTGGTGTTTTTTATTTGCTGGGTGGGTGTTTTTTGTGTTTTGTATCTTTTGTTTGGTTGTTTTTTGTTAATTTAAAAAATTTTATATATCTTTTTTATTTAAGAGTTTCTGAACCTTTTCTTCCTTTGTTCTAATTTGCAGCATTACTTTACTGTTCTCTTTGGCCATGAGGGGCAGAAGCCACTGGAGCTGCGTTGTGAGGATGAGGTTGATGGAGATGAGTGGGTAGAAGCTATTCACCAAGCGAGGTATGAAACTCAATTTGTGACCCACTGATCCATTTTATTACAGATAAATGGGTAATACTTTGAAAATCTAAACCCACCTTCCAAACAGAAAAAAAGTTAACATGTATTAGTTGTGTGTTGTTTGCCATTCATTGTTATAGTAAAAAAAACACTTTTAATGTTCAGTGCTTATTTCACTATCTTTTATCTTTTGTAACCAATTGTGCTGCAGTTGAAATTAGTTCAGGAGGAATACTATTTTACTAGAAACAATCCCTAGGTTTAGTCCTCTGTTAGAGACAAGTGTGTCATGTGAATGAGGAAATTAATGATATGACAGATAAATAAATGAGTTTTTCCTTAAAAATTCTTATAGAGAAATAAATGTAAGAAAGAGGAGGTCAAGCAATTAAGATGATAGCAAAATAAAATTTTTACTTTGAAACTGAAGTTTTTAACCACCTGAACCACAGTTTTTTGAAAAGGGACTTGGTAGGACCTTAAGCCATGCAGTAGTCTGTGCCTGAGGAAAGGTCTGTATGGCAAGTGGCCACGGTTTAGGTGTAATCTAGAAAGTCATCTCACTGGAGGGCTGAGAAATGCTGTACAGAGGCAAAGCTGCTGCTGAAATGCACTTTCTGCAGCCTTCTCCCATCCACACTCACCTCAGCTAATCTGCAGTGCCATGGTAACGCACAAGGAACCAGGCAGCTCCCGAATTGCTTAGGACATGAGCCATGTAAACAGAAGTGATTCTGCTTCAGAGCTAAAATTGAACATGAGCAGCTCGTAATTTTTAATTTAGAGCTTCTGCAATGAGGCCCTGGGGCTGCAGGCCTTGTGCTGCTGATGCCTAGAGAGGCTACCTGGAGCAGAGCCTAGGCAGGGTTGAAGGAATAAACGGGGCATTAAAAGGTCTGCCCAGGATACACCTTGGGCAGTACAAGAGCCTGGTCGTGGCTCCCCTCAAGATGGACTCAAGATGGATGCAAGATGGATGACTGGTCACAAGTTTTCACACTTTTATAAGTTTTGGTCCATTTACATATTGGGATTAATTTCCCAATTACAACTTTAATAAATAATAAAGTCCCGTCCTCTCAAGATTGCTCTCCTCAATTTGCTGTTGTTTATAATTTTTGTGCCTGAAGCTGCAAGGGTGTTCTTTGTTCTGGGGTTGGAAAAGGATTGTTTTATCTAACTAAGCTGTGGGGAGAGCTCGCTAACACTTTATATGAAGTTCTGAGTTACGTATTAATGCAGTACAGAGTCTGGAAAACATGAAAGAGAAAAGTTAAGTCATCACTGCCTGGGCATCCAGCCTTGGGATCTGCATTCTCCTCTTGGTGCTGGTGCCTCCTGAGCAGGGTCCTGTCCTCTCCCAGGACAGCCCTGTGGGATGGGCACTGGTGCAGCACTTTTAGCCTGGTACCCTCTACATGACCACATCTTTCCATGCCTTGGGGGTACCTGGGGTTCAGACTTGGGATATCTCCTGTGGTGCTGCAGGGCTTATCCCTGGTCAGGGACAGCTTTTGCTGTGGAATACTTGATGCCTTGGAAAGGCTGCCTAGAACAGAGGCTAGACAAGATTGAGAGAACAACGTGAGTATTTATTAAAGACCTTCAATAAATACACCTTGAGCAGTGCAAAAGCATCCCAGAGGCTACACCCAAGATGGATGATGGTCACAAGTTTTTTGGACAATTGTAACTTTGATCCATTTACATATCAGGGGTTAATCTTCAATTACAGCTTCAGATAATGAAGTAATTTATGCCCAGTTTGCTGTGCCCAATTCACTTTTGTTTCTACTTTTCAGGGCCTGAGGCTGTAGGGTGCCCTTGAGTTTCAGGCCCAGAGGGATTGTTCTGTCTTACCAAAATGTGAAGACAGTAGCTAACACTCTCTCTGGAGTTTAGAGTTATGCACTCATGCAGTACAGGATTTGAAAAATATGAAAGCTAAAATCCTAAGGCATCCTACTAACACAGAGCAGGGATTTCTGCCCCATGCTTGTGGCATTCAGGGACAGCAGCATCCTGGGGTTCCCTCTTTGCTGCATCAGCTTGGTTTTGCCACAACCTCTCCCTCACAGGAGGGGGCAGCTGGGGGGGTCGGGCTCTGCTCCCAGGGAACAGGGACAGGAGGAAAGGGAACGGCCTCAGGCTGGGCATGGGGAAGCTCAGGTTGGACACCAGCAGGAATTTCCCCATGGAAAGGGTGGTCAGGCCTTGGCAGAGGTTTGGAGTCCCCATCCCCAGAGGTGTCCAAGGAAAGGCTGGAGGTGGCACACATTTCTCTAAGCTGGGGACAAGGTGGAGATCAGGCACAGCTGGGGCTCGATGGTCTGGGAGGGATTTTCAATCCTCAGTGATCTTGGGATTCTGGGATTTTTGTCCATTGCCGGGTGTAAAAGGTGTGTAAGCAATGAGAGCTTCATAATGAGGTAAATTTTTTGTCCTTGTAGTTCAGCCTGTAAATGTGTCACACATTAATTTTCAAAGTAGAAACTGACACAAAATGAAGGCAATGATAAACAATAGACAGCTGAAAATTTTGGTAAGTTGTGAAGAAATTGGTTTTGACATTCAGGGTCAGGAGGTTGTCTTTTGACTCCACCAGGAAGTTGTAATTGCAGGGCAGCTGGATCTCTGAGGCCACCAAGATCAGTATTTTTATCTCTATCCTTTTTGCTACTTGACTGTTTCTGCTTTATTTGGGCCTATCACCTGATGATACTGAGCTACAGATATCTTAGTGATGGACAGTTTCATGGTCCTAGGCCATTTGGGGGATTTTCTTAATCACCTTTTCTGCACAGGTATCTAAATTTCTTGGGGAAGTTTTCCAGGGATACAGACATGGCTTTCTTGTGTTTTCTTGGACAAAATTCCAACAAGTGACCAAAAAAATTGTAAAATTTAGCTGGTAACCATGGAATGTCATTCCCTGTTGTGGGTTACCTCCTTGCTCTGATGATTTTCTACTTCACTGGAAGCTGTTTGCTTTGCATTGTGTCGAGCAGAACAATTTGGAGTTTCTAATTAGCTACTGAACCATTGGGTCTTTTGCTGAAGATACATAAAAAGAGGCTAAAGTAATAGTTTTAGAGTATTGTGTAAGACTTTTCTTGCCAGCTTAATTGAACAAAATAGCACCGATTTTCTTTAGGAGAGAATTTTTGTCTGCGTCATGATCTAGACCTTTTCCCTTGAGTTTATCTGTATTTTTGACAAATGGGACAAATTTTGGCAACTTCTTAAATGCCACTGTTGATTTGAGCCTAATCTAAGGTTTTTGTTGGAATTGATTAAGGAATTGAAGTATTTTATGTAACACTTTATAGGTATTTTTTTGTACTCTCTCAGGTGTCCTAGTTACAAATTGTAGGAGGCATTGCGAACATTGCCACTGCTCTTATATTGTAAACAGAACTGGGAACATCTTGTTCTTTGTGAATATGCTGGTATCTGAGAAAGGGAAATATTTAATTGCTTTCCGGAGGGTCTTATCCTCACGAGGACTTGTGGTAATCCCTGTGTTAGCTGAGACAATGCAATTGAGGTAGCTAAGGCTTTTGTTTTCTTAGATTGACATACTGAAGATCTAATTTTGGACTGCCTTTTTCTTTTTTCCCAGTTAATGTTCGTAGCCATCAGAATTTCTTCCATGTCTTATTTACTTTGTCAGTTATAAACAGAGTGTTGAATAAAGGATGCTCCAATTTCAGTGCACCCCATGGTCCACTCTGGGTAAATAAAAATTTTATTTGGATGCCAGTACATAATTTAAGGATCTTTTCTAATGTGATATTGTCCATTGTTTCTGTTCAAAGAGCTCTCTCCTCACATGGGGGATTGTTTGGCTTTTGAGCAGGAAGTCAGATATTTAATCCAGTATATTTTAATGGAACCTCATTATCAGTTCCACATCTGTACTTACTTTTCTTCTCCTTTCATTTTGTTTGAATGTTCACTATTTTGGTTTCTCAATACTATCCAGGGTGGCAGAGTGTGGTTGGCTTTGTCTGAGCTACATTTTGGGCAGAAGGATTTATTCGTGGCAAATCCTAATTCCTCTGTCAGTGACTGCATCTGGAAGTCCTGTTTTTGGCTTCATTCCAGAAGTTGTTCTCTTATGAAAAAATCCGTTTCATCCTCAATATACTAAGGTGTACTTATCACTCTCTCTTACAAAATCTGTATTTTAAGGCTTTTTTTGCTTTTAGCTCAAAAGTTTTTATTTTTTCAATATGGATTCCAAAGTCTTAAATTTACCATAAGTGGGAAGGAAAAACCTTCTTTCATACAGGCACAAGTGTGAACTTTACTGGGAAAATGATTTGAAAAATAAATAGGATTTTAAAATTTATTGCCAGCTTAGTTTTAATCAATCTCATTCCTCCAGGTCTGCTTACTGCACAGGTGATATGGGAAAGAGTAGGGAGGAAAATAGGAAGGAATGCTTCTTTCACCTGGGTCACTGTTTAAAGTGTACAAGAAACTACAATCCCCTAGCAATTTAAAATTAAATTTAAAAATTAAAATTTTATTTAAAATTCAAAAATAAAACCAAATAGAAGCAAAAAGGCTTTCTCTCAGATTTGCTAGGTATTTTACACAGTATTTTTCAGCTGGTTGTAGGCTCAGTGTAGTAGCTCAGAGCTGCCTTGTACTGATGCCTTGCTGTCAGTGAAGCTGTATTAGCTGAGTCCTGGTGCTTTAATAACCACAATTTTGTGATTTCTGGTGGGCTGGAAGTGAGGCAGAGAGGTAAATCCAGTACATACTCCCAGTGTGGGCCCCCCAGAAATCACTGGGCTGTGCAGGCTGTCCAGGAGCTGCTCCTGGACCTCCATCCCTGTGATGCCTTGGAGTGGCCACCTAGAAGAGAGGCTAGACAAGATTGAAAGAATCAAGTGGGTATTTAATAAAAGCCTATAGTAGATACACCTTGGGCAGTCAGAAGCCTCCCAGAGGCTACACCCAAGATGGACAACGCACGNACATACTCCCAGTGTGGGCCCCCCAGAAATCACTGGGCTGTGCAGGCTGTCCAGGAGCTGCTCCTGGACCTCCATCCCTGTGATGCCTTGGAGTGGCCACCTAGAAGAGAGGCTAGACAAGATTGAAAGAATCAAGTGGGTATTTAATAAAAGCCTATAGTAGATACACCTTGGGCAGTCAGAAGCCTCCCAGAGGCTACACCCAAGATGGACAACGCACGTGAGTTTTTCAGACAATTATAAGTTTTGTCCATTTACATATCAGGGATTAATCCTCCAACTACAGCTTTAGGTAATGAAGTAATTTACCCCAGTTTGCTCCCCCCCACTTTACTTTTGCTTCTACTTTTCAGGGCCTGAGGCTGTAGGGTATCCTTAAGTTTCAGGCCCAGAGGAATTGTTTTGTCTGACCAAAATGTGAAGACAGTAGCTAACACTCTCTTTGGAGTTTAGAGTTATACACTCATGCAGTACAGGATTTGAAAAATATGAAAGCTAAAAATCTAAGGCATCACCCTGCTGGTGCAAGTGTCCATGCTGCTCTTGGCTCCAGCTGACCACACACTGTTCTGCAGTGTCATCTCTCTGCCAGCCACCCCACCCTGTGGTGCTCCCAGAAGCTGGGCTGGGTCTCTTGTGCCCTCCAGAACCAAATCACAAAGTCCCTGTTGGCCTTGGTGCATCCCCAGTGCTTGGCTTGCCTGGCTCGGCTATGGGTGGTGGTCTCGCACCCAGGCCAGGCTCACACCTCTCCTCTGCATCCCTGGCACTGCAGGGACTTGTGGCCTCTCAGTTCCAGCTCCAGAAAGTGGCACTGAGGATCCATGGATGCACACACAGAGTCCCCTCACCAAGGAGAGGAATGAGAAGCATGGTTTGATGAAAAAGCAGGATGGGTAGTGGTAGTGATGCACAGATTATGGGCAGACAAGTGTATCGATCACTCTGGTTACCTGTGATCCTCTATCCCCTTTTTATCTCCTTATCTCTGTGTTTTCCAAAGCACTCTGCTCCTCAAATGCATTCCGTGCCCCTGACTTTGGTTCCTGCACTTCCATAACAAGCCTTGTGCAATATCAAAACGTCTTCCCTGTAGCCCATAAAAAGTTTCACACCCTTGTGGTTGGTGGCTGTTCTCAGCCTGAGAGGACATGTGGAGTGACTTTCCAAGGGCTCTGGGCACACCTCATGGCAGCTTTTCATGAGCTTCCCTTTTAAAGGGGACTCAGGAAAAAGAGGGAGAATGGTGTTTCACATGGGCAGATAGCAAGAGGACGAGAGGGAATGGTTTTAAACTAAAAGAGGGTGTTAAAATTGATATTAGGAAGGAATTGTTCCCTGGGAGGGTGGGTAGCCCTGGAACAGGGTGCCCAGAGAAGCTGTGGCTGCCCTTGGATCCCTGTCAGTGTCCAAGGCCAGGTTGGACAGGACTTGGAGCAGCCTGGGGTAGTGGAAGGAGTCCCTGTCCATGGCAGGGGTGGCACTGGGTGACCTCTAATGTCCCTTCAACCTAACCCATGCCACAATTCTGTGATTCTCGGCTGCTCATGCTTTTAGTTCTGTCTCAGTTTTGCACAATGGGGTGAGGTGCCATTCTCCTGCAGTTTGTGGCTGAATTCCTATGGTCAGATTTTTTTGGCTGGAGTGTCAGGACAATGGGAACAGCTGGTTTTGGTGTGAGTTGTGAGTCTGGTGGGCGGCTGATGAGAGGTGCTTTCAGCACAGTCTCCATCCCTCACAACAGGGTGGTCTTCCCTCCCCTCACCTCCCTGCTCCTGAGTGAGCCATTCCTCATGGACATGATTTGGGTACCTTGGTTGTTGGGTCCAGTCTTCCAAAGGCTCTGTCTTCCTGCTGGTATTTCCTCCTCTCAGTTAAAAGGATCATGTAGTAAAAATCATTTGGGTGGAGGTCTCATCGTGTCCTGTGGCTCTGCTGGCACCAGGATCCCTCAGAACCCTGCATCACACACCAAGGCACCTTGCTTAGAGTTACAGGGCTGGATTGGTTATGTTCTAGTGCAGCTTTTACTGTTCCCATCCCTGCTGTGGCTGTGAGTGACTGTGCCATCAGGCTTTAAAACCTGTCTGGAGGCTCTTTCTCCTCTATTAAGGAGTCCTGCAGCTGCTCGAGGTGGGTGTGGGGACAGATGCAGGCAATTTCTTGTGCCTTCCAGACAGCCAGAGCCTGGTTTTCATCACTAGTGAATTAGGCTATGCATTCTGCTTTTCAAAAGGGTTTGATGTGGCCAGACCAAATGCCTGGTTCTCCCAGCAGCTGAGCCACTTTAGTGCAATTAGCATGGAGTGCTCCAATGAACCATAACTCTGATCTCATTTTGGGACAAAACTCAAAAATATTTGCTGGTAGCACTACTGGAACTTCTATCCTGGCTTGCTGCCAGAACAAGGAGACTTTAGTAATGAGGCTACAGTTAAACTTTCTCCAGCTTTCCTATGTTTTCTGAGCATGTCAGCCTAAATGCAGCAGTTTTTCCCAGGGCTTTATTAATTTCTTCCTCTCTCCATGATGTAGGTAGTGGTCAGTCAGAGCATCTTGAAAGACCTGGTTTGAGCCCTGTCTCTACAGATGATGGTATTAGACAGGTTCAGCCTCAGCTTTCAGGATCTTTTATCTGTACTAGATGTTACAGAATTGCTTCCCTCAATAAAATATTAATACAAATTCATATACGCTGTGGTTTGCAGCAGTTGTTTCTTTCTATTAAACACAGACAGAAAACCAGACCTAGGGTGGCTGCTTACAAGTTGTTTCATATATTTTTCTGTGCTCCTTTGACATCTGAACATTTTGGTACAATTTTCTCTGACAAGTATTTATTATACATGTGAGTTCATGTCAGTATTGATACCCTGTACTGTTGTGAGGCTGCTGTGATTACTCTGGATATTCAGGTTAACAAGTTTGGATATGGTAATCTCTACTCAGGCATGCAGAGTGATGGATGGAAAGGGATGTTGGAAGTATGTGAAGTTTATTCCAAAAGCCTTTGATTTTTCCTTTCCCAGCAGTAGTTTTGAGAACGAAAATGGATTTAGCCTATTATAAATAAGTGTAGGTGTACTCAGGCTTTTCTAATTAACTCTTCTTTGTAATGCTGATTATGGGAGTGAAGAAGATGATGTTTGCTTTTCAGACTGAAAGCCACCTTGCTAAATTGCTCTAAGAGCATCTCAAAAGAACAAAACACTTCAGTCTTCCAGAGCAAACTTTTGTGTTCCCCAGTAAAACAAAGCTGTGGAAGTCCAGCTTAATGCATTTAAAGAATCCAAGAAATATACATAAATTTCTTCCCTGAAAGGAGGAAACAAAGAGGTGAAAGTAAAGCACTGTATGTAACAATGTCTCGGGTCCTACATCAGCAGTTCATCCTTTGTGAGTCTGTGTCCTACTATTTTCCTACTATTTTCATCAGTTTGAATAAAACCAAAGTGAAGCCTGTCAAATTCTGCATTGAAAACAATTGATAGCAAAACTTCTAGAACACTTCAAAAAGGATAAATAGAAAAGAGGATGTTTCGCCTGTCTGGATTTGGTTTTAGGTAGGAAAGACTATTTTTATTAAATTTAAATCCAAGCATTTTATTACATATGTTACATATATTTTATCTTAATAACATTGTAAAACAATTACTGCTAACTCAGTTACAATTAGTGCTTTTAATTCAGACACTTTTTAGAATTTACAATTGCCTTTTTAAGGTGTAAAGAGAGAAGGTACTCTGGTTTCTGAAAAAAACCCCAGAATTCTTGCAAAACAAAACAAATTATTATTGAAAAAATTTAAAGAACCAATCTCAAACTTTGCTGCTGTTTCCTGCACAACTGAGTGATAAGTGGATTACTTCATGACAGATTTATTTATGTATGTTGTTTACTTCTTGGAAGAAGTGCCCTGACCTTCCTTTTTCCAGTGTATTGTTTACTTCTGCAGTAGTCAAAATGTAACAGCAAATGTAATAGAATTAAATTCACTTCTTATTCTTTTTATAATCTGTACAAGGAGGAAAAACATTTACTTTATAATAGCTGTGGGGACTTACTTTAATTATTTTAAATCCAAGCTTGTTTTCCAGGTTAGGTGTTGAATTCAACAGCTGTGCTTAATACTGGCCCCCTCCAGTTTGAAGTGCACTAACACTGATTGAAATACATGTAAACATTTACAGAAAATAAACCCCACACTATAGGGGATGCACATTACTACAATTTTAAGAATCCCACAGTATTTAATAGCAAATGTTCATTGTTTTATGAGCACTATAACAAGCAAGAAGACATTTAAAAGGAAGAGATTTGAAATCCAAAAGTTCCTTCTGTTGAATCCTGTGCTCAAACTCAACAATGGAAAAAGACATTATATCAAATAGCAAGGGATCCTTTGTCAATGCTTTAGGGCCTCCATTCTGCTGTGTTTTGTTTGGTCTTTATCTTGTAAATTTATGAAACTCTCAGAGGAATAGCCTTCCTAAAACCTGGGTTAAGAGGCAGCAATGTGTCTTGATTTTGCTGCTTCAGGGTCAGTCTGGTGAAGATGCTGCACAGGGAGAAACTGTTTCTCCCCTACGAGAAGCATTTCTGACGCGGTGCTCTGATTGTGGCATCTAGTTGCACCAGGGATATTGTCCCTTTTCAGGGAAAAGCTGCCCAAGATCTACAAGAAAGATTGATGCATTGGTTCCTGATACTGATTAGATTAAAGGCATTTATTCTAAATAATGTTAAAATGGCCTAAAGACTGATATATGTGTTAGCACGTTAAAATGACAGTTTTGATGGGAATTCTTCCATAAAGAGATCTGGCAGATGGAGAGAAATAGTTCTGATGAAGTGCTACATGCTCCCCCAAGTCCTCCCAAAAGATGCGAAAAAATCAAGACCTTAAAATAAATAAAACAAATTTAGTTTACCAAATTCTTGGGCTTAGTGTAAGAATTAGGTCTCATTAAAAGTGCAGTCATCATGCTCTCAGAAGCTGGATACTGTGAAACTGGCACCTGTGTCTAAAAACGCATATTAAACTCTCTCAGTCTGGATGATTTGGTGGTTATGATTTGGGTGGTTTATGATCAAGCTGTACATTGTAACTTAAGCCAAACAAACATGGCTTTGCAGGCTTATTGCCATTGGGGGCATCTTATCTGTTCATGTCCCATGTGGGGGTTGTGATGCCTTGAGAGGCTGCCTGGAACAGAGGCTAGACAGAGTTCAAGAAATAAGGTAGCTATTTATTAAAAGGCCTTCAAAAGGATACACCTTGGGCAGTACAAGAGCCTGGCCAAGGCTACACCCAAGATGGACTCAAGATGAATGAGCAAATGAATGAGATTTCACACTTTTATGAGTTTTGGTCCATTTATGTATTGAATTTAATTGTTCAATTACAGCTTCAGGTTATGAAGTCCCATCCTCCCACATTGCTTTCCTCAACTCACTGTTGTTTACACTTTTTTGTGCCTGAAGCTGCAAGGTTGTCCTTGGTTCTGGGGCTGAAAAAAAGGTTGTTTTGTCTAGCTACCCTGTGGGGAGAACTCTAACACTTTATAGGAAGTTCAGAATTATATACTAATGTAGTAGAGAATCTGGAAAATATAAAAGCAAAAACCTAAGGTATCCTTCCCCCCCTTTAGAGGCTTGCCAAGGCCTCTACCTTGTCAAGTCTCTATTCTAAATACCTACTAATAGTAGGTATTTAATAATAAATAGATGTCTAACAACAGTAAATATCTAACAATAGCAAATATCTAACAACAATAAATACCTAACAATAAAAAATATCTAACAGTAATAATGTTTTGTGCAGGCACCTATCATGCTAAGAATAATGATTATTATGAACAGTTCTTTAGGCACAGAAGAGGAATAATTTAAAACGTTTTTGTCAGCATTAGTCTCTGTTTTTTCAGTTGTTTCTTAAACTAAAACCACTAAAAACCAATAGCTGTTTTTAGTGACCTGAGCTTTCTCTGGCAGCTACTCAGACATCCTGATCGAGCGGGAGGTGCTGATGCAGAAGTACATCCACCTGGTGCAGATCGTGGAGACTGAGAAGGTGGCAGCCAACCAGCTCCGGCACCAGCTGGAGGACCAGGACACGGAGATCGAGAGGCTCAAGTCAGAGGTGTGTGCCAGACCCACCAGGCAATCACTGATTAGAGCATTCTGCTGAGTGCATGGCTGTGGTGATGCCTTGAAAGGCTACCTGGAACAGAGGCTAGACAGAGTTAAAGGAAAAAAAGTGGGTATTTATCAAAAAACCTTGAAGGATACACCTTGGGCAGTGAAACCAAGAACCTGGCCAAGGCTGCACCCAAGATGGACTCTGAGTCACAAGTTCTCACACTTTTATAAGTTTTGATCCATTTGCATATTGGGGTTAATTGTCCAATTACAGCTTCAGGTTATGAAGTCCCATCCTCCCACATTGCTCTCCTCAACTTGCTGTTGTTTACACTTCTTTGTGCCTGAAGCTGCAAGGTTGTCCTTGCTTCTGGGGCTGGAAAAGGATTGTTTTGTCTAACTAAGCTGTGGGGAAAGCTCGCTAACACTTTATATGAAGTTCAGAATTATCTACTAATGCAGTAGAGAATCTGGAAAATATTAAAGCTAAAACTTAAGGCATCAGTGGTATTCAGTACTTTTGTAGTATTCTGTGAAAATGGGAGAACCCAGTGAGATTAATATGTAACAGTCACTCCAGTGACTCCTTGGATAAATAGTTTTCTTTGAAATATTGGGGCCCGTTGGGTTACTTTTCCTGTCAGGGTGTTTGAGGTGACCCACTGCTTTGCAAAGTGGCTGCCACTGACTGCATTGTTTCTTCCCTGCCTTCAGGTTTGAGTTTGGCTGTGACGGTGTTACTGTTCCAGACTGCTGATTCCCTTGATGTTGTTAAAATCCTTGTTGTAGTCCCAGTCTGATAAAGCCCAAAAGGCACAGGTAGTTTTGGGGGCAGAATCTGCTTGTTCTAGGTTCCCCATTCCAGGTGGACAGGGATCTGAACTGGCCTGAAGTTCTCCAGTCCCTATCCCCAAATGTATGTTGGTCATTCTGTGCCCCTTCCATGGGCTGGGGGAAGAGGAAATTGTTGTTCTGTTAGTTCTCCAACCAAGGGTTTCATTAATCCGAGAAACATTTAATGAATGTTTGGTTTTGTCAGATTGTAGCACTGAATAAAACAAAGGAAAAAATGCGACCTTATCAAGGCAACCAGGAAGATGAAGATCCAGATATTAAAAAAATTAAGAAGGTAAACATGAAGCCTTTTGTGCTTAAAGGGAGAAGGGAGGGATGAGGGGTGTACTTCCATATTTTGGTCTGTCTAGCTTTTTTAATTTATGTTTTTTAAAGCATAGTCAAATAGCAAGTCTTCCTTTGCCCTGCCCCTACTTAAATCTCTTCAATTGTGTATATTTTAGTGCCATGTTAATCTTGTGATGTAGTTGCATAAAATCCTTTATGGAATGTGTCTGGTTTCTGTCTTTTCCTGGGGTGTGTAGTTTGAGCCAGCATCAGCACTGAGCTGGTAACTTGGTGTGAGTTTTCCTTTTCGTGTAGATTAACAATTGTTGCAGAAGCTAGGAATGTCCCTTTTAGTAGAAAGAGAGCTTTGAATCTGTATGTAATTCACTACATTCTACATCTTGATAATTTTGACAGTTGTGCCCTTTTATTTTTAAAGTTATTTTTTCAAAGTAAACTGATACCAGTGAAATTTTGCACTTCTCTTTCAAGATGAATGTTCTTCATATCAAGATCAGGGCACAGACATTATGAAATTTCCTGTGACCAGATGTAGACCTCTTCTGTAATCTTTAACCCACTTGCAACTTCAATAGCTATTGTGCTCAGTTAGATTTTTTTCCATGACATAGAGGTGCTTTTTAAGAATGCCAAAAATCTGTCTTTTTGAATATCATGTTTGTTGCCTTGGTGTCTGATACCAAGCAATGTATTGATACATAGCTTTAAATACACATACCAAGTGTTATCTGTTCAAAATGGAAAGCAAACTAAGCTTAAACAATCATTTAAGAATTCTGCCAATAATGATATTGAGTCTGTGCTGGAATGTGTTACCTGGAGTTATTGCAGGATATCTTCGGGGTATAAGAGAAATGTTTTAGGGGGAGGAAGAAGGAACTGAACTCGTGCTGATGGGAAGGGGACAACACTCCAACTTGCAGTATAGAATTCTCTTTTATGTATGCCATATTTTACAGTCTGTTTCCTGGCAACAATTATGACCCTTAACAAACAGAAAATATGTAAAATATATTTAATTACAGAACAATTATATATCAATAGGAGAACATATTTATTTTGGAAAAAATGCTTTTATTTTTTATGGTTATTTCTACGGTGAAGAGCTTATGATAAGTCATGTAATGTGGTTTTTTTCTTACTTTCTTTTTGTGCATGATCCCTTTTTAGGTTCAGAGCTTTATGCGGGGCTGGTTGTGCAGAAGAAAATGGAAAACCATTGTCCAAGATTATATTTGTTCTCCTCATGCAGAGAGCATGAGGAAGAGGAACCAGATAGTTTTCAACATGGTGGAGGCTGAGTCTGAGTATGTGCACCAGCTTTATGTCCTGGTGAACTGTTTCCTGAGGCCCCTGAGGATGGCAGCAAGCTCCAAGAAGCCTCCCATCAGCCACGACGACGTCAGTAGCATTTTCCTCAACAGGTATAGGGAATTTATTTGGGATTTCTTTGTTTGTTTGTTTGTTTGTTTTGGTGGGGGTGTGGCTGTTTGTTTGTTTGTTTATTTATTTGCTTGTTTGTTTTGGTGGGTTCCCCTGACTGCTTGTTCACATTCTGGTTCTACTGAAGGCAGAGTCCTGGCCCTTGTTTTGGCTCTGGTGCAGGTGGTGTCACTGAGCCAGACACGTTTCCAGGGCTGAAAGGCAGAAGTGCTGCAGGTGATGCTGTTGGAAACTAGCACAACACCTTTACCATTCTACATTCTGTGTCTTCCTCTGCTGGAGGGAAAAAAAGGACAGATGGTACCTCTTGGGGCAGTTCTCTTAATTTTCTGTCACCTTTCTGTTCCTTTTTTTCTCTTAAGAAAGCAAAACTGGACTTAGTGGCCTCATATGATCCCGATTAAGACCCTGAGGATGAGAACGTCAAAGCTTCTATTTTCTGTTGTCCTGCCTAAGGAGTCTCCTTCCCTCTCACTTGTCTTTTCATATCCTGCAAAAAAAGAGAATTGTTCTTTCATTAGGCATCCAAGTACTGCTGTAATGAGCATGTTCAAGGAGCCCAGGAGGCATCTAACATTAGATACAGGATTGGGATTACATCCAAGCCTGTCCCAAACTTCTGAGAAATAGAATATGTTCCTTTAGTCATGAGGCAGGTTACTTTTCCCTTGTTAGAATATGAATACAATGTTGGAATATTTATATTGAATACTATGAGTTTTTTAGAAGTGCTGAGCTAGTATTTTTAAACAATGCAATTAAAAAAAGCACTTATTTCCATTACAATGGTTCTTTTCTAGCAGAGTGTGAAAGAATTGGTGTTTCTCTGTGAATCAGAAAATAAAACCAGAATTGTCTTTTTGTTTGTTTAAATACTTGTTTTTCAGTGAAACAATCATGTTTCTGCATGAGATATTTCACCAAGGCTTAAAAGCAAGAATAGCTAACTGGCCTACCTTAATTCTAGGTAAGTTACTTTATTTTCTATAGGGGTATAACTTTCATATTTATTTTCGAAAATTGAGTAGGGTTTTTTTTTGGTTTTTTTTGTTGTTTTTTTTTTTTCTAAAGACATGACTTCTTAAAAGTCCTTTTGAAGGACTTTGCATTTGCAGAGTCAAAACCACAAGGTCAGGTGTCGTGGGAATCCCATGGGGCCAGTAATGGTCTGTATATGAGAATTCCTCTGCCCTAAGCATTGATTCGACCTGTATGTTTGGTAATATTATCTGGCCATTAGGTAATCAGAACAACCATTACTGGGCAGGTGAAAGAGCTACGTTTAATGTTTCTAAATTGTCAGTATATTGGAAACAGAACTGATTATAGTAATTCACTTCCAGAGAAAACACTGCTTTCTTTAAAAATATATTTCATTCCATGAAAAAAACAGGTATTTCTCTGCTTTTTCTAGCTGACTTATTTGACATTCTCCTGCCAATGCTGAATATATATCAAGAATTTGTTCGGAATCATCAATATAGCCTACAAGTGCTGGCAAACTGTAAGCAAAACAGAGATTTTGACAAACTCTTGAAGCAATATGAAGCCAACCCAGCATGTGAGGGCCGAATGCTGGAAACTTTCCTTACCTACCCCATGTTTCAGGTACCCACTGTGTATTTTTTGTGTATATTTGGTTTTACAGTTTGGTTAATTCATTTTATGTTACTGACATTGCAATCGATTGAAGGGTCTTCTTGCTTATCTAGAAATACTCTCCTGAAAATTAGTTTAGTTTAATTTATTTTGTTGTTACACCAAGCTTCTGCCTGTAGAGATCTCTTCCCCAGCTATGCTGGCTCATCTTTGTTCAGTCTTAAGAATGTTGAGGGTGTGTGTGGGATGAGGATAGCACCAAAGAAAATGGTCAAGGAGCAGTTCCTTGACTTAGGACCCCTGATTATAAAGTCCAGAGAGGGATGATATTCACTTAGAGCAGACATAAGCACCTTATTGGGAACATGTTTTGTATCTTTCTCCCTGCTTTGTTCCCGAGTGACCTGGTCTTCAGAAAATGAAAAATAAAACTGTAAACTGTACTTACCCTCTTGATATTTTACTGTGATCTGCCTGGAATAGACATTTGCAGCTGTTTTAAGATGTTTGTGAAGTATTAGCCTGAGAATTTTGTGTCTTTTTCATTTAACCTGACATTTTACTCATCAGAGGAATAGTGAACCCTCAGTTTGTGCAGTTATTAGCAAGCCATATAT
>WEIU01009686.1:112265-122833 GCA_013389925.1 Aegithalos caudatus | reverse complement strand
TTATCCCAGCTGAAAACAGGACACTTGCATAGTACAAGCTTTTCTACAGTGCCTATTTATTGCTAATGCCCACTTATCAACACAAATGAAATGGAATTGATTTTTTTTGCATTGTGACACACTGGTTATACATACAAGTACGTGTTAGGGAAGTTTTACCTCTGCTCTTTGAAGAACCTGGATGTTGAAAGATACCTATAAACTCATTTGGCATCTGAAAAAATTTTAGTGCTTAATTTTTGACATGATGGGTTAAAAAAGAGGGTTACCATATTTTGGGGAAGGCCTACACAGAAAGGTGCCTTTCTGGTAGTCATCTTCATTGTATCGAAGAAGTGCTGATCAAAACTGCCAGCTTAATCCTAAAAAGTAATTATAATCAACAGCTGCACCTTTTCCAAATGTGCTTGGATTTGTTTGTGCTGCTGACTTCTAACAAAATGCAAAAGCATTTCTGTCATATTTCAAATCATTTCCTTACCAGAGCAGGCTGTCTTCTACATTTCACTTGGTTGGGTTTACCTATAGCTATAGTGTGACAGAAGAATCTTTGAAACTAAAAGAAACTTTTAGTCCCTGACAGTTAATTTTAGAATTACTAAAATTTAGGTGTTGAGGGCAGAAAATTGTGACAAACTAATAACGTGTGCTGCATCTTTCATGAAAATATTCCATTTTGGTATCTAATTTGTTGAAGTTGGAGCTTACTGCTAGTTTCTGACCTAAATTACTTGTATAGTTTGACTGACAGAGGACTGTAGTCAGTGTTGTGTTATGCCTTCTAGAAAATACCTAGCAAAATTCTGATTTCTCTACCAGTTGGGAAGAAAGTTCCCCTTGTGTTTCTTTGGAAACAAGTGCAGTTTGGTGTGGTACGCTGCAGTTGGATTTTGAAGTGGCATAGATATGAAGACTTGACAAAAGACTTGGTATTTAAGCCTAGAAAGTTCCTTCTTTCTAGAGCTTCAGGTGGGTCTATGATCTTTCATGAACAACAAGGAAAAACGCCTGGTTGTGTAGAAGGCAAACATTTGTCCAATGCGTTCAGGAAAATGTTTATTATCTAATGGCTGTAAGTTTGTGCTCAGCCTTTGAGGGTACCATAAGTGGGAAATGTAAAGCTGTTTGTTTAATTTAAAAAGTAATCTTAACATTATTGCCAGAAGAAACTTTCTTTCAGCAACCAAAAACACAAGTATCTGAAATATGTTCAATAAAGAAAGACTGCCAAAAAGCAATAAAGCTCTATCTATACTCAAAGACTTATTTTGAGGTAAATAATTCCTTAATAAATAGGTCTCTAATGAGTTAAGATATGCTTCATATTGCATTATGCAGTCTATGTCTTTCCTGTAATTCTGGAGCAGAAGAAATTACATATGTGTTAGCCTTTTGTTCAACTTGTGATGTGTGGAGGTTTATATTTGACTACACAATTGGGTTGAAAAGGAAACTGTTCAGGATTTGGTAACTGTGAAACTTGGAGGCTTGAGAAGGTAACAGAGATGGTGTGGTGAAACCTGGGATAAGCCGTGCTGAATTTCATCACTCCCAGCAATGCTGGGCCTCTTAGGAGGAAATTGCTAACCAACTGATGATTATGTTGAAGCAGACTTTAAAATAACCATAAAACCTGATGTGTACAAAGTGTTAAGCTGTCTTTGCTGTAAGTTACTGTGCATGCTTATGCAGCAAGACCCAGTTTAAGACTTTGTGGTCCATCACTGCCTGCAAGTCAGTGATCTGACTTACATTTTCCTCCATAGTTTTAGAATTGAGTTACACAACACATGGTTTAATCCTTCAAAGCGCTTCAGATGAGGTTGTGATTTCTTCAGGTTTTGTGCTGTTGTGCTACTGTGATTAAGTAGCACGTGAACTGGTTTCCTTTTTTACTGTTTCTTCTTCTTTGTCAAGTCACCTAGACTGGAGGAGACATAAGTAGTTCAGGCTGAAGGGTGGAGAAGCCATAAGAATAGGAGCTAACAATTGTCTTTTGCCTAGAAACTTTACTGTCATTTTAATTTGATCAGTGTATTGTGCTGTGGATAGAACTTTTGATTATAAAAATATTGTGTACTTAAAAAAAAATCATACCAGCTGTTCAGTATCCTGAATGCAGTTCTATACCATGCTGTAGCATAAAATTACTCTAGTATTGCAATAAGGAGAGGGGTGTTGAATTGCAGGATGAACAGTTGGACGAAAGCCCTTTGAGTCAATGTCTACTTACTTTTTATATACTATTGGCAGTTGATTTTGTTCAGGTTATGTGCATGAATAAGGAGTAAAAGGAGTTAGGATGTAAAGAGTTCAAGTTATTTCTCAGGTGATAATTGTTACTGTGCTCCCTGTTCGCAGATACCAAAGGCATGCACTAATCACGTCCTAACTTGCTACACTGGTACACAGCCAGATTCTGTCTTGCCAACTGAAGACAAGGTCAATTGGAGGGTGACAGAGACTGCTGGACTCAGTCTTACACTATTTTCCAGTGTCTCATTCAAAGGAAACTTATATAGACTGTGTTCAGTGGTACATCATTCCTGATACTCAGTCACAGATCACTTTTTATCTGCAAAATATTAAGAGAAAACATTTTGTGGAACACTGTCTTGATGGCTTTGTGTTTAAAAGAATACTTGAAGTATAATGTTCTTCACTACCAGTTGATTTCAGATGATTCTTAAAATAACCACTGTATGTTGTGAAGAAATTAACTATGCTTTCCTTTTATTCATTATATGGCAGCCTGAGGCTTTTTAAACATGAAAACCCATGGTCATAATGAAGTAGTGTAAATGTGTCTGGTTATATGAAGGCAAAGTTCACAAGTGTACAAAGCATTGCACCAGATTCTACTCACCCATGAAGCTTGGGGGAAGGAAATGGCTGACCTGAACAAGAGCCAAGAGCTTCTCTTCAAGTTACTAGCATTACAGAACTTGCATTCTGAGCTTGATACTAATTTTTATCACCTAATCTCGAGTTCAGTCACCGTCTCAAATACCAGCCTTTGCCTGTTCATACAATTCCTCTGGAAACACATTCTTGGTTCTGGCTATTGTATAAGACACCCTGAGGCAACCCTGTGAATGTCTTACTGCGCTACAAGACTCTTAAGTTTGTTCCATGTTTGTTTCTCAGACCTTTTTCCCCCCATGTTAACTTTATGTGGATGATTTCTGTTGTAAAGTGGAAGAATTCTGGGGTAAGAGTTAACTGCAAAGGCAAAGCACTCTGATAAACAACATCATGGTGTGTTGAAACTAAATCTGCAGTTTCAAGTTTAATCTGCACACATTGCATCTATATGGCTTTAACAGGTAGATACACCACCTGCCTTGTCCTCCTGGGAGGAAGACCTGTCCCAAGCAGGTACTTAAGTTTCTTTTACCTTCTCAACCTGCATCTTCATATCTGCTAGCACCAAGGCAAACATTGGATATGGTGATATTTATCCTTTCATCTTCTAGGACTCTTGCTCCTCTGATGGGACACTTCTTAAATCAGGAGACTCAGTTAAGGCACCTACATATATTCTGTAATTGACTGCATACAACACAACAGCAGTGCATTGCTCAGCTGATGCCTAGTTGGTGCATGTAGTGCTGTCTTGATGTTGTATGTTTATTCTTCTACCTGTCCAAGAGTGGATTCCTGTTACATATCAAGGAGAAGCAGAAGTTGTCAGTGACTTAATTGGCACCTTTGCTGTTGTGGTAAAAAAAAAGCAAACACGTGAAAATACAACTCCACGCTTCTTCATTAGACAGAATCCAGTAAAGTTCAAAGCGCCTTCCACGATAGTGTTTTTTGTCATCTTTTCTAACAAGTTTATAATTTCAAGCTCAACACTTCTAGTAGTCTTCTAAGAGTTGCTGATGAAGTATCAAGTTTGATATATCAAGGCAGCCAAGAATGTACACCACCTGTGTGATTTTTGAGGGTATGTGGGTGTCACTTTAATTACTTTCTTAAATACACTCATCTTGATACTGGAGGATAGAATGTCTGAATACACTGGATGTGCACATCAAACTTGATTGGGATGAATCTCCAACTTTAGCAGAGCTAGACAATGTGATTGCACTTCTACTCAGTCTTCGAGAGATCATCAAGATTGATTGAGTTTCCTAAGGTCTGAAGGAGAGTGAATGTCTCCTGATCTCAAGTACAAAAAGGAGGATCTGAGGAGCTATGAGCCAGTCAGGTTGATCTCAGTCTTTGTGAAGCTGATCAGGCAAATAATCCTGGAAACCATTACCAAACACACAAAGAACGGTGGATAGGATGGATTTATGAAGGGAAATTCATGCCTGATTAACTTAATAGCCTTCTGTAACAAAATTACTGTGTCAGCATACAAGGGGACAGCAGTTGATCCTGTGTATTTGCAAGGCTTTTGACACCATCTGTGATAACACAGACAGCATGTTGAAGTACACCTTAGTAGACAGTAATTTGTACTGAAAAGTGACTGAACTGCCAGGCTCAGTGTTATCTGCTGCATGAACTCCAGGTGATGTCCCCAAGTAGGTAACACTGGGCCAGTAGTGGGGAACATCTTTATTAGTGACAGTTCAGCCTGGAGAAGAGAAGGCTCAGATGGGATTTTGTGCATGTAACTAACTGAAGGCAAGAATGAAAAAAGATGCTTCTCATTGGTGCCCAGAGACAAGGTATTATATGCACAAATTAAAATACAAGAGAATTTTTGAGCAAAAGAAAATACACTTTCATCATAGAGGTTGTCAAACATGAGAACAGGTTCTCAAGATGTAGTGAAGTTGCCTTTTTGGAGATGGTAAAAATGTGACTGGACAAGGCCAGGAATATTCTGCTTCAGTTGTCACTGTTCTGTAACAAGGGGTTGGACTGGGCAGTCTGTAGAGGTCTCTTCAAACCTTCATGATTCTTAATCTTTTTACTGTGTTTCACCTTCAAGTCCAGGACCAGCTTGTAGCCATTTACTTTGCAGCAGGCAAACTTGTCTGAACTGCTGCTGCAGTGCCAGGGCAAGTGCATTTTATGTAAGTCTGGCAGCACTGAGACACTACAGCAAACATTACAGAAAGGCACAGTAAGGACTGACTTATATACTGGTAATATACTTGAATGCCTGTACACAGAAGCACTGAGATCCCTAATCCACATACTTTGGAATCTCCAGTTGTGTTTTTTATATCTATTTTCCAGCAGAACCCAAATCACTTCCTAGAATTTCTTGCTTCAGGCTATTCACAAAGGGAAATACTTGTCACAGAATCTGCCTTTTAGAAAGGGATTAATTTCAAAACAGTGCTGAGTAACTGCAGACCTTAGGTTTGTGTTAAATGTGAGTAAATGTTCACCACAGGTCACATGAAGAACCTGAAACTGATGACTCAAGATAGACACTTACCAAAGAATGGGTTGTTTATACTAAAGAGTGCAGTGGGGGTTAAGCTGAGGATGTGGTCTGCAGATCACATATTATTGTTTCTGTACAGTCCTTCATCAGTCTTGATTTTGGAGCTCTCAAAGTGGCACATATGGCATCTGTCTTTATTTCTGCAACATTTCACAATGCAAATTCTAATAGAAAGTGGTGTGCATTTGGTATTTTGTTAGTGATCATCTGCTTGTAGTCTCAATTAAAGAAAAAGAGCTGTGAAAAGAATACTTCCAGCTTAGAAATCAGCAATCATTTGTCTAGGCTGCTGATGCAGATGCTCACTGAAGATGAGTTTGCCCCCATCTGGATGGTGAAGGAAAAGTGGAGGACAAAATACTGATAAAAGTCTAGTAAAGTCATAATTTTATCCAGTTTGATTTCTCAGGTCAGGTAGCTCATGTTCACTTTGAGTAGGTTTCTGCTGATAGGGTCAGTTTGTTCTAGCAGACCTGCTGGTGTTGGTAACATTATGCAGCAGGGACTGTTGGTGGCACTGGTGGGGTCAGTGTGCTGTTCTCCTACCCTGATGTGCTGTGTAAGTGCACAGCTGTTGGGAGGTGCTCTGTGGCACGGTTGTCTAAGGCTTGACAGATGTTGTATGCGAGGTTATAAATGAGGTGCTGTGCTTTGGAGATCAGGACTTCAGTTTTTAACAATTGTTATCTATATCTACCATTCCCAGTACCTGGTATCATACTGTGATCGACAGTGACAGCAACAATGGCATATGTTTAAAGAGAAGATGGCTTTTAACCCAAAAATAGCTTGTTTTATGGGAGGTGATAACACAAGTCCAGTGAGCTGTCATCCTCATCTTGGAGTTCTAATATATAGAAATTGTGCACCAGAAAAGTTCTTGTTCTTTCTGCATTGTGTGTTTTGAAGGGGAGAACAAAAGACACAGAATTTATAGGACTCCAGCAGATTATGTTCTTAGGGAACTGATTTATGAGTCTCTCATGCAATTCAGAATGGATTATATAAGAGCTCTGACTTTTGGACAGAGTAGATCACATTCCCAATTGTCTATTCTACCCTGTCTTTCCACCCTGCTATTTTTGCTGAAAGAACAGTGAAAGTGTTTGAGTACCAGTGTCTGAGTCTATACAGCTTTAAATTTGTACTCAGTTTTTTTCTTTGTATGTTTTGCTGTTAAGCTAGAAGTGGAGGTGCTCAACAAAGTGTTTCTGCAATGCCAAGCTTGAAAAGATGGATGGATTAAACATAGGAAAATTAAAAGAAATACTTGCTCTCCTAATTTGGAAAGTCCACAGACATGATTAAAAAAATCACATGCTCTGAGAGGTGCTTGTGTGTAGTGGGGCCAATTATGATAGTGTGTTTTGAAGAATTGTAGTTATTTCTGAAAAAGTAGTTTCTTAAGAACATTTAAGACATGTAGTTCTCATATTGGAGATTTAATCACTTCATTTTCTTGACCTTGCCATAAAATACTAAGGTTTTTACATCATGAATTCATAAACATACTTGGAGGTAACATGTGTTTTAAAGTGAATTTCTGGTCTTTGTGACTTTTAACCAAAGATTTAGTTGTAAGAATTGTAGGTGGCTAATTACAGTGAACTAATTCTAAGCAGGAGAGATACATGGGAGGATAGCAGGGAGTCTGTAATAAAGAAACTTCATCCAACATGAAGAAACTTACATGGTTGTGTTTTGGGGGTTTTATTAACAAGATATCCTGTTTTCCTCTACAACTTTGAAATGTTACTTTAGACGCAGCTTTTAAAAATATAGTAGATTTTTTTACTTATAGTTGATATTTCTGTAGTGGTATGAACAATTTAATTATCTTCCTTTGTGGAGACTTTTTGTAATAATCACTTAAACTACTACTGTGTCAATGAAAGGTTTTGCAGTGTGACTATATATATATGGGGGTTTTCATATGCTGAGAAGCATGGAGCTTTTACAAGGAAAATGTCTCAACACAATATAGTCTGTGTGTAAATTTAAGTACTGTGATACGGGTGTCTTAGTCTCCTGTGCAGGCAAAGAGATTTACTATCCAGCTGCTGGGCTTTTCTTTTATGCTACAAATGGTTTCATAGCTTTTATACCATTCTTAGTGCTTCAGGATCTGAAGTTTGTTATTATTAAAATATTGATATCAGCAAGGTATAGCCATTTTCCTTGAGTTTCTTTGATTTACGTGAAACCTTTAATTTTAAAAGCTGACTGTATAACATGGAGGATTACTAAATCTTTTTATCAGTCTTTTTTTAGCTTCTGATTATCAAGAGTACTTGGTAATTTAAATGACATTTAAATTTCTGCTTGAATAAAATTTGCACAGTTGTGGTAATTCTTATGTTAGGAATAAGCTGTAGGCTTTGTATGTTTGGGAATCAAAAACTAGCATTTAGGAGTGCCAGTTAATTAATATGAGTTTTGTTGTTGATGCAAAGTTACTGCCCAGAGTGAATTGTGGCTCTTGGCAGAATGTTTCTGCTGGAAGTTAATAACCTGAAGTACAAGCAATTACATGAGATAAAGTAATTTTCACATTCTATAAACTACAGTCCAGATGTATTAGAAATATCTGTGAACAGCCTCATTTGTTACTCTTCCTCACAAGAAACGGATCTTGGAGTGCTACCCTCACCTCCTCCCCAGAAAATTCTCTTTGTACTTGATCAATGCTCAGAAATCCTCTTTGGTTGCCCATACATGCTGGTCTCTGTATCCATGAGATAAAAAATCCAAAGAGTGAAGATCTTCAATTAGTCAACATCAAGGTTTACGTCGATTGTGTTGCAGGTGCATTGGTTGATTCCATTGAAGCTCGACATTAGTGCACATGTGCCCTTTTTCTGAGTATCTAAAATCATGGAGACTGTGAGGAAGTACTGGATGAGAGAAAATGTCTGGCTGGAAGAAACATCAGAAACAACAGTCTCAAAAAAAGCTATAAGACTGTCTACACAGGAAGGTAGGCTGTCTTCAGTGAAGATGTTTCTTTAACCTTTTTGGAAAGAAGGCATATTTCTTCCTTAATGTGGAAAGCTAAAGCAATATAAAGCAAGTTGCCACTGTTGATTTTTTTTTTTTTTTTTTTTTAGGTAGACGTTCTCTGCAAATTGTTGGTGGATTACATAAGGAAGTAAATAACATTGGTTCTATTAGGAAACTCTGAATTTTAAGAATAAATAGTTTTGTAAGATTAACCAAGGACAGCCCTTTGTCCATACTTTGTCCATACTGGCTCCATCATTTCAAGTGTTAGGAAGTAGTGTCTCTGAGTTAAAATTCCAGGAGGGGTGATCTGGTAAGTGGACTTGCCCATGATCTGGCTGACAACTGGTGCATTCACAGTGAAGCATAGCATTTGTACTGTGCAGCTGGATCATGAGGCGTAAGGAAATCTTTTCAAATAAGTAGAGGAAGGAGCAGACTTGGAAATGTCATTGTAGGTACAGCAAGGATGTGATGCTTCCACTGTGGAGTGAGAATGGGGAGTGTAAAACATGCTGATGGCTCACAGTTAGGTCTGTGAGGTGACATGTAAGCCAGGAGCTGACAGGTGTAGCAGCTGATGTACAAACTGCTTTATCAAGAGAGCTTTTTTAGTTTGAATGATCTATATTGAGATTAACTGCTCCAAATAACCCATTTGGAGACCCACAAGAGGTGCTCTGGGTATCTGTGTGCAGTCCCCAGCCTTGTCCAAAAGCTTGCAGAAAACCAGTTTCTCATTAAATTAGTTATGTGATGACCATAGTCATCTTAGACAGAGTATTGGTTTGCTCTGAATTTGTATTTGTATTGTACTACAGCTGCTATAAACTTTCCAATTGATTATGCTTGTACATAGCATTATTTTTAAGGACATGTTGCTGCAGCAGAACAAGCATAGAGAATAGCTGTTATAAGCTAGTTTTGTATGATAAATGCAAAATAGACTCACTTTTAAATAAATGGAGGAAGTTTTTTCTTCTGGAGTTTAGTGTTTCAGATAGCCTGTGTGTTCATTTGTGGCCATTGACACTAGAAAAAGTTGTTTTATTTCAAGATTAGATGTTAGCAGTCATTAGCCAGTCCTTACAAGCTGGTAGCTCTCTGGCAAAATGCCTGAGAGTAAATGCCTGCTTACCCACCACACACTGAGAAATGCTGAAGTTGGTGACTAACCATGATACCATAGGATGTGTCTTCTGCAGTTCACAGATTTTTATCTTTTCCTGTGTAACATGAGCATATGCACATGTTAAAGAATGGTTTTCTCAGGGAAGCAGAAGGGAGTATTGATGCCTCAGTTGAATAAATTTAAAAATAGAGATGTACCTACATGTGAATTACTGTTAGTTTTAAAGCAACTCTTTCATTGGGTATTACACAAAACAGTAAAGCTACATCCTTGATATCTGTATATGTCAAAGATAAACTAGAAATTTAAAGTGACTTGTGTTGAATAAAATGCTGCTTGCTTGTCCTGTTTTCCTAGTTTTATTTTCATGGTTTGAAGGTTGTAGAATATTTTTTGATTGTGACTTTTTTATTGTATTCAGATGTTAGCCTAACATGTAAGCAACAGAAGTTGTCTGTATAAGGCTGACTAGGCTTTCCCAATTGGAGTTATTTGTTTGGATATTTGTGGGCTTGTTCAGGGTGAGGGAAATCTGTGTCTGCTATATAAGAAGTTGTGGAGCAGAAACTTTTCAAGTGAGACAAAGGAAGCATTTGCAAGTAAGTTAGTGTATAGCTGCTGTGATTAAAAATGGAAATATTCCGTCATTTGCATTTTTGCTTTTTACACTGATGATAAATCTGAATGTTAATAGCTTTTGTTTGAGAGCAAGTGGATGGGACATCTTTTAAATAATGGAGAAATGTTGCTTAAAGANATTTTAGATGTTAATTTACATGGAATTATAATAAGTCATAGGAAATTCAACTTTTTAGGTGGCTGCCCATAAACACCTTCCTGTGTGGATTACATTGGGAGAGTGTGAACTCAGTCCTTTTGTGCAGTGCAAGTGTGCCAGCTGGCTTGTGTGTTTGGCATGTTTTGTTCTTTGTCTGGATAAAAAGTAGATTTCAATTCATGGCAGTCACCTCTTGGCTATAGATGAAGATGCTTCTTGTCATCATTAAGCTGTAGTAAAACAAT
>WEIU01009686.1:101161-112216 GCA_013389925.1 Aegithalos caudatus | reverse complement strand
AATTTATCAGCTTTTTTCTTTTTCAGTCTATTGGCAGCTTCTTTATTTGAAACGTTCTTCACATCTAAGCGTCATCATTTGAAGGGATGGGAACTTCAGATTGCAGATTTGCCTTGTGGGCAGAGCTTAACTGGGTCTGAACCTGGCATCCTCCATCACAGTGTTTCTAGAGACCCTTCTCAAGAGGGGAGTACAAGTCCCTTGTCAGGCTGTGAGTCTGGGTCATTCATCACAAGCAATCAAGTAACCCTTTTCAGGGAGGCTATGAAAGTGTCTCTGTGAGCAACAGGAGACATTCTTGTTTGTGCTGTCATGCTGTAGAGCTGTTTCTAGTGCTAAGCTGTTTCTAGTGCTAAGCTGGGGAAGGTTCTGTTTGGAATGGTGTGGAGCCCATAGAATCAAAAGAAAAACAAGGAACCAACTTATTATGGTGGGAATATTCATTGTTTTGTGAGTTCAGCTTTGTTGTGTTGGCTGGCTTTGTGTGTGTGAATGATTAGCACTGTCTCAGAAATGGACTGTTACTGGAGACAGCTCAAAAAAGGCTTGGTTTGGTGCTAACTGTGTGCCACAGACCAGCTGCAAACCCTGTTCAAAATGTTGTCATCAAAGGCCTTCTCCAGAACTCTCAGCCAGCAACTGCATCGTATTTTTTCAGTCTTAATTTATTTGGTAGTAAGCTCATAAATGTTATTCAGGGTGTATTGGTACCCCTTCTGCATGATGTGATACTGACACCACTTCATGCACCTTCTTATCACTCTCTTAGATAAAATCTTGTAGCAAAGACTGCAAGTATTGACATAGTACTCTTGTGGACTGTTTTTATTGTTGCTTCTCCATTTCCCATGAGGCATTTAGAGTATCGCTTCAGGGCATGCACTAGATCTTTCTTTGTGTTGTGAAAGATACTCCTAATTTGGTCACAAGGACTTTCTGTTAATGTCAGTATGGTTTTCTGGCACAAGGACAACACTCAACTGCTGTTAAAAGGCTTTTTGTCATTCAGTCTCTAGGTATCCCATTTTTTCTAGAAGATGAGGACTGACTATTTTGAAGTTGCACAACAGCAGTTTCCTTTGGGTACTATGTAGCAAAGCCATTTGCAAATAGATTCTAACCTCAATCTGTCAATATAGAGATACATATATATAGGGGGGTTAGATATTCTGATAAGTACATCTATTTTTCAATTTCTTGAATAAACATGTGAGTGACAATCTAATGGATGCTGCTTTTGCTAGTCTGGAAAAGTGGTGTCACAAACTCAACAAAATCACACATTCCTGAATAAAGAATACTAAAAATTTCTGTTTAGTTGCATAGGTGGGGCATAAGAAGCCCACAGACTTTCACTCTGTGTTTTCCAATTTGATACTAGATGGCTTTTGACTGTAGAATGATTCTTCTATGTCATCCTTCTCTTACAATTTTGTTCAGGAGCTCTCTGAGACAGATGAACCTGAGTAGGTGAGAATCTTGTGAAATTTTAGTTTTTCTAGTACCTATCTGCTCTAATTACTGCCAAATAAATACCCAGAAGCTGCTTAAGAGAAGCATTGTTAGGTCACCTGCTGAAAAACTGGTGTCTAGTTTTTCTCCTCCAGCCCTTTGTAGGAGGTTATGAGAAGGATTAGCCAAAGCTTTCCCACACAGAAGAGTCTCCAGCTCAAGGGGATTTCAGACTTAGAGAATCCACTGAATTCTGTTTGAAGAACAAGGTACAATGTGAGACACTGGTATTTCAGAAGCTTGTAGACTTGACACTGAGATGAGACTATTTTCTGAGACAGCAGCATCATCTTAGAGATGCTGTTTGCTGTGTAGGAGTAGCCTTCAGTGGACTGTGCTTGAAAGAGAGTAAAGTGACTTTCATTAAAGTAACTGAATAATTTATACTATTCTGGATGCAGTACAGAACTGTGAATAACTGGTCCTTAGAAAGTTTCAGTTCTCTTTAAAAATCCCAAAACAGCCCACAACATGCAAATGTTTAGCTTTTGGTACATATGATTATTAGGCATTTCATAAGGAGGAAACATTCAAAGTGGTTTTCTACAGCATCAGTCTCCTTCTGTGTGATTATACCCAGAAGTGATGCATTTGATGCATGATGACCATTTCAATGTTTTAAGTGTCACTCACTGTTTTGTGTCCTTTTCACTGCTGATGGTGTTCAGGGCACAATAATGTACCCCTTGCCTGAATCAGTAGTGTAATTATGTATGAATTTTTCAAGAGTGAAATCTTTTTGTAAAAGCACATACCAGAACACACATCTTGAAAGTATTTTTGCAATTTACCTGAAGATTTGCCTTAACAAATGCATAACCAATTTTTCTAAGCTTAAGACCACTGTTGCATCTGTATCTATAGATCTAGTAGCATGCTTTCTTGTTTGGACAGCTTTATTCGGTGCACCTTGAAGCTTTACATCTCAGTACCAGTATTCAAATTGTCCCTTTTGGTCATTTGGCTTTGAAAATGGAGCAGGTCGTACTAAATGTGTCCTCAGGAAATCAAAAGGCAGGGACCCAAACCTGTGCCAAATGTCAACACGTGGATTGCTTCCCAAACTGCCTTTGTACAATAGCTTGTCACTTGTGTTTGCGCTGGAAGTGCTGGTAACTTCTTACTGAATTCTAATAGTAGCAACTGAAAACAAAAATACTTAAAAGAAGTGTTTGTAACTGGTAAATTAACAAGCTGAAGTCTTTAAAAAGCGACTACTAACACAGCTTAAGTCTCACCACTTTATAATATGTTGCAATGATTCCGTTCCTTTTCTTGCAGTTGTTTAATTGAAGGAAATACTGCATTGGTGTTTGGAATGTTGTCACTGAAAAAGAAGTGTATGATAATTTTAATAGGATATGGAATCAATGTAGTTATTTGGGTTCCATAAATAAACCAGAGAATTTAAGCCTTTTACTTGAAAAATTTGCATCCTTGCTTTATGGTAGTGGGCTGTTGAGTTTGCCATCCATTATGTATTTTCACCTCACAGATATTTCTTAACCTTTCTATATTGCTGTTCTCCTTACTTTTATTCCTTTTGTCATTTCATTCAACTTACTTTCCATGTAGTAACATGGAATATAGAAAAAAAATCAAACTAAAATTTTGGCTACTGTAGTTCTTACCTATTGTTTGTACCTTTGATAGGCCTCTTTTTGTCTAAAGAACAATTTCTGTAGCGGGAGTCACTTGGTGTATGGCATAGCATGCAGTACGGATTTCCATGTCATGATTGGCCCACTGTGATAGCTACAAAAGATAGTAGAAGAATTCTGATCAGCACCTGTTTACCTAGAAAACAATCACTTTCTTTTAGGCTGTCCCTTACAAAAGAGGACGCCAAACATATATTGGTGTAATCAGGTAATTACAAACTAGTGCTCACAGAAAAAAGGTGTTTCAGGCTTGGACTTGAAGTCAATTGGATTCTTGTTACTTATAATTTTAAAAGAAATTCAAGTGTGTGCTCATTATATTTATTCCAGTCTGTTTGTATATCTTAACTATTAATTTTAAGGTGTTTACTCAAAGTTTACTTAAAGACTTGTCCTTTCCAATGAAAATAAACTGCATAGAAATGGAAGAGCATTGCAACCTTTGTGGAGTCTTTACTTGAAGTGTTGAAGATGCTTTTTAAAATGCAGGGATTACTGCAATTGACAAGAATATATAATGGTTTGTGAGCATGTACAATTTTAATCTTTAAGGGTATAGGAGGAATAATGAGCACTTCACCTGTTCGTGCAAATGAGGAAGGCTAAAGCCCATTTCCTCCTTCTTGGATTCTTTCTGCTCTGCTCACTGTTCTTCCATAATGCATGAAAAGTATAGATAGTCACCTATGAAAAGGTTTGGGGCTTGAATGCTGATTAAGAGGCTTCTGAAACTGGTGACCCCAGGAATTCATTGATTGTCTTTTTGTAATGAAATGAGAGATTTGTTGATTACTTCAGCTACACTTCTGTGATAATTTAAGTTTTTTCAACTCAATGGCAAGAGAAAAAACATATTGTTGTCTTAGAATAATTCTGTTTGAAATTAGCTTTTGGTCAATATTATGGTATTTCCAGATACCTTAGCTCAACTTTTGCAAGTTATAAAATTATGAAGAATGCTGTAGCTTTTAGAAAAAGTAAAATATTATTGCCTTTAAAATGGCAGTGCTAACTCTAGAATACATATAATAGCAAATTCAAGAGACAGATTTTGATACTAAATTTGCAGTTCATATGGACACAGAAATTATCATTCATATTTCCAGATCATTTGCTCCCTGAAGCGGCACACAAACCTGGAATTATTTTCCTAAATTACTAGCAAGAGACTGAAGCATAAAAAGTAAGGGAAAAAGATACTGCCATTTTCATTAAGTATGTCTGCGATAATCCAGCTATCCCATTTGCATTTTCTTAGCTGTTGCTTTCACTGAGTACTTGGTTCCAAGTGTATTGTTCCTAGTAGCTTCCACAATGACAATGACAGTGTATTTTCTTGAGCTGCAAAAGCCAAAACCTCTGCAGATTTCTGAATTTGGAAGAACTTGGCATCTTTTACAGCAGATTTTACATACATCTTGGTATTCTCCATCTCCTCAAAATTCAGAGTATTTTATTTCACTGTTAATGTCATCTGATTGAAGACCTTCATACGAGGATGTCCCAGGTCTGTCCACTGCCAGTGCCTGCTGCTGATGGAACGAGAAATTGGGCATTGGTGCATGGAGGTGCAACAGGGAAGAAATGACCTGTAACCCTGGGTACAGTCACTAGTACTCAGCCAAAGCAGGGACCAGGCATGTGTGGCTCAGGGATGGTGAAGCCATTATTTGTGGTGGTATCTTGGTCTTTGTCCAGATGTGAAGCTGCACTCCCAAGTGTGCAGTAGTTGAAACATTTCTATGTAGAGTTTGGTGGTGGGGTGTGCTTATTCGAGAAACAAAGCAATCTTTCTCCCTTTACACGCAGCTCACTGATTATGAGGTTAGTAGCAGCCAGATGAGGATAACTTTGGGAATACTTGGAAATTGCAGTGAAAATCAGCAAGGAAGTAAGTAACACATACACAGTTGCATATACACACTGCAACCCTGGTACCTGAAGCAGATTTTAAACTTCTTTTTAGAGAGAAGAATCTTCAAATATTTTCTGAGGGTGTTTATTTCTTCCAGTGAACAGTTGTCTGAGGCAGGCCAGAGAACAACTTTATGCATTTGTTTGCCTTCAGCATTTACTTGTGACTTCTTCACATTCCTTTATCACTTTGTAGTTATTTGAAGTCCAGTAACGTTTTATTATATTTTATGAGATTTTGCTACTAAAACTCAAAAGATTTGCCCAGAGCTTTCCAGAATGTGTGTGTTTATACATTTTATTACACTTTTGAGATATTTACAGTGGCCGTGTGTGACTTGGGTGTGTTGCTTTCTCTGCTGTCTTTGAAATAATTTTTGCCTATTGTGCTGAATTAGGTTAAATAAAGTGGTATCCTTTAAATGGTATACTTTGATCTTTTAGAACAAGGTTTATTCTTTTCTGCTTTCTCTCCCAAAGTATATCTTGAAGTGAATGAATGCTTTGTCAATTTGTGCTTTTTTAAAATTTTGCTGTCTCTCTACAATTGTATTTTACTCTTGCAATCAATTTTTAAATGTTAGGATCATCTTACTTTTAACCATTGAAGTTTTAGGTTTTTACCTTCTAGAGATTTCACCTAATGGTGAATGTAGCCATTATCCTGCTGTGCTTACACTCAGGTCTTATATTTTTAAGTCCTTTCTGTGTTTCGAGTGTATATATAGATCATATTTTTACTGTAATATTGCTCTTGTTACCTAAAGAGGCTCTTTGGTTACTTGCTGGATATAGCAGGCATGTTTCGAATGAAGCTACAAAATAGGTTGAGCACCAAAGTAGGTTGAGCACTTCACAAAATGTTTAGAAATACTAGGCGGCATTTTTGAGCTGTGGACCGCGAATTGGAATAGTTGTCATGAAATGCACAGATCCTAACTTCCTATAAATGTCAAACCTGTATAGTGTGAGTTAAAAACTGTATGGATGAATTTTTAAACCTAGGAATGAAAACCAATATTGTTGACAAGGTCTGATTTCAGCAAGTGTTAGCCTTCAGTCAGTCGATGCATAGATTTTTGCTAAAAGATGGAACCTGCATTCTAGGCAACAATACCTTTCAAATAAAAAGAAATCATTAATTGTACAGATCAACCTGCTGAAAAAACACAGAAGTCTGCTTTGTCGTTCTTATGGGAAGTTCACACATGATCTTTTTCAAAGCACCCTTCTTTTAATTGGCTGTTTCAATGCTTAAAAACAAATAGCACAGTTAAGTTATAATTTGGAATTTTTACGGAAGAACTAATCATATGCACTTGAATACCTTCTGCTGTAAGCTGCCTGAGCTTAACCTGCTTCCCTGCCACACATCACTAGCTAAAATGGGTGATCAAAAATACCTGTGAAAGGTGAAGTAAACTATGTGAAGATACATCAAATTTTTTTCTGAATTCAGTAGTTATTTTGTGTAGTTTCTCTAATTTGTTCAAGTATTCTTTTCAGTGTATTAGTTTCTGTTAAAATGATAGTAAAGCAAAACTTAAACACATACTATTTTCTTATATGTAGGTTTCTACAATCCAGGAACTTGTTACTGGTTATGAAGCCTCTTTGAAAACATGTGACCTTTTTAGTACATGTGGTAAGTTTCTATGGTTTTATGTTAATTACACTGTAACTACTAATACTGTTCATGGAAATTATCAAGAACTGTTGAAGTGCTGAAACTTTTGCAAAAAATAGTTACTATATTTTCTAGTAAAAAAATTCATTACAAGAAATATTTGCTGAATTTGCCGAGCTTTGTTTTTGTGTTCATTTTTCAAATGCAGTCTTCAGCTTTACTGGTTATTGTAACCTTTCCCATTTTGTTGCAGAAAATGGAGAGAAAGAGCCCCCAACAACACTGCTTTGGGTTCGGTATTTCCTGGCACAGCACTTTGACAAACTTGGCCAGTGTTCTTTGGCCTTGGATTACATTAATGCTGCAATTGCAAGCACTCCAACATTAATAGAGCTATTCTATTTAAAAGCAAAAATTTACAAGGTAAAAGGGGAATTTGGACACGTGGAGTACCTTGTGTATAAAAGAAAAATCAACCCATCAAACTGGTGTGAATGTGTGGGCAGTACTTTAGTTAGCAGCGGTTATGGGCTCAGTTTTCATGTGGGTTTCTTTCTGGGCAGTTTTGTCAGGAAGAAAATGAAAATCCTTTTGTTTGGTTTTGCAAAACCAGTCAAACTTACAGCAAATTGTAATTCTGAAAAAAATCTGGGAGTGGGGGGAGTGAGAATAACACTGGCTTTTGGTTCTGGTGGAGAAATACCAGTAAAAAATACAAATTTCAGGAGCTGGTCAATAGCAGGCCTCTACTGAAAGTTAATTATTGAATTTCTCCCTAACAGCATGTTGGTAACATCAAGGAAGCTGCCAAGTGGATGGATGAAGCACAGTCTTTGGATACTGCAGACAGATTTATCAATTCTAAATGTGCTAAATACATGCTGCGAGCAAATATGGTGAAGGATGCAGAGGAGATGTGCTCTAAATTCACAAGGGCAAGTATATTGCTTTAATTATGAGGTGTTTTGCTTGCCTCTGGTGATGTTTCACTCACAACTTTTGATCAAATATCTTTTATTAATATCCATTTCCAGTGTGATGCTCCTATGCCTGGTGGTAAGAACATACACAGAATCATACAACAGTTTGTATTGGAAAGGGCCTTTTAAAGATGGAGTAAGTCCAATGCCACTGCCATGGGTATGGACATCTTTGGCAAACTCAGCTTGCTCACAGCTGCATCCATTCCAGTCTTGAACACTTCCAGGGAGTGCATCCACAACTTTCCTGGGCAACTACGATCCAGTGTATTGCCACATCCCCACAGTAGAGATTTTTTTTTTTCCTTGCATCCACTTTAAAGCTGCCCTCTTTTAGTTCAATTGTTTTGTTCCTGTTGAAGTTGCTACTGATCCTGGTGAAAAGTCTCTTCCTTTCTGTCTTATGAACTTCCTTTGTATACTGGCAGGCTGTTGTAAGGTCTCCTTGAAGCCTGTTTTCTCCAGGGTGAACCTCAATTCTCTCAGCCTTTTGTCAGCCTTTTAATTTTTCATGGCCTTTCTCTGAATCTCTTCTAACAGGCCCATGTCCCTCTTGTGCTGGGGGCCCCAGAGATAGATGCAGTACTGCAGGTGTCTAGACCCACTAAATACTGGAAAAAATAGTTGTTCAAAGGTAGTTGTCCAGGAGCATTTTTTGTTGCCATACTTCAAAATACTGCTTTTGAAATGCATCTGATGAATACCTTGTTGTTTCCCTTTGGTATTATCTGATCTGACTGCGGAGTATGTACTATATTCTTTATGATTTGGTATTAACCTAAATTAATTTAGACTTGAACATGTCCTTTCTTTAAGCTAGTATTATACACAAAAATTTTTCAAAGCAGAGTCTATCCCTAAAAGATGGGATAAGCACTTTAAATTCTATTTTTTCACATTGGACAAAATTTGGATTTATAAATATCAGCTTTTCATATAATTTCTGGAATTAAACATGACTGCTTTATGGGATATCCTGGAGTACATAATTTAGGCTCTTTTATTATTTTAAATTTTAGGTGTGGTAACACTTGAAATTGGATTCAAGCTTGTCAGGTATTTCTAGGAGTCACTGAAAATTCGATTACTAAAACTCATCATGTTTGCTTGTCAGAAGTGTTAAAGCAAGAAAGAACTTTATCATAGATATCTGGAAAGACAGGATAAATATCATCCTCAGTAACTAAATGTTGAATGTCACTAGGTCTTTTTTGTGTTATAAAAACTGTTCTGAAAACCTAATGACTCATATTAATGATATTTGGGCTGCTTTTCCAGTTCACTTAGTCTAGAGCATTACAACTATTAAAAAGTCTCAATCCTAGAACTTTTTTTCTTGTCAAAATACCAAGTATACATCTAACTTTGCTTATTTATTCAAACAAGTTCTAAGAAATCTGTAATTGCTCATACTGCATGATAAAACAGTGAATATATATGTGGATTTTTAGATTGGTAGCTACCATTTACCTGATGGGGGAAAACACCAAAACTTTTTTGCTGAACTCAAGGAATTTTTTTACAATAATGTTGTTTTCTGCCCTCAAATTGTAGAAGTGAGACTGTATGTACAAGCATGAGTTAATCTTAAAAACCTGTTGAGACATTAATCTTCAGATAATTGGTGTTTTTAAATCATTTCAATCTATTACTTTCTGCCTGGGGGAGCATTGAATATCGCAAATGTTATTCTTAGTCACTGGGTGTTCATTTCCTGATGTATTCCAAGTAAATTGAAGGAATGATTCTTTGCTCCTCATGGCCTGAAACTAGCCACAGTTGAAAGATGCAGCTGGTAAATTACGACAGCAAAACCTGATGATGACACTTATTTCAGGAAGGAACTTCTGCTATGGAGAACCTTAATGAGATGCAGTGTATGTGGTTCCAGACAGAATGTGCCGCGGCTTATCAAAGGCTAGGGAAGTACGGTGATGCCTTGAAAAAATGCCATGAAGTAGAAAGGGTGAGTAGGTGCAAACACCACCCACTGCTACCCCAGTATTTCTCATATGCAAAGGAAGATACTTGATGTAATCAGCACAGTTTCGTATGCTAGAAGCATATGAAACTTGTAGTACAATGGCTTTTAACAACAGGTTAATACTTGATGATTTATTGTAACAGGAGATGTCTTCTCTAGCTGTTATGTGAAAGGCCATTATTGAAGTGAAAAGGTTTCAATATAAAATACCATTATCTCCTAACTATGCAGCTATTCATACAGTAACTTTATGCTGACTTTTGACAATTGTGTTTCTAATCAGAACAGTCACATTTTAGAGTGCTTCAGTCTTTGAATAATCACATTATGGGCTTTAATTGAGATTTTCCCCTACCAATAGGTTCTTTTGAACAGTCAGTATTGTAAGGATATGTCTATACATATCCTTAAATATGTATATCTTGTTAAATATTGTCTGTAAATAGTATCAATTGTAACTTTATTCACCTCTATCTAATAAATAGTAGACTAAGTAAAGAATGAGTATATGAGAGTATTCCTTTTTTTTTTTTTAAGCATTTTTTTGAGATAACAGATGATCAATTTGACTTCCACACGTACTGCATGAGAAAGATGACTCTCCGTGCCTATGTAGACCTTCTGAGATTAGAAGATGTGCTCAGGAAACATGCCTTCTACTTCAAGGCTGCCCGATCAGCAATTGAAATTTACTTGAAGCTTCATGATAATCCTCTTACCAATGAAAGCAAAGAGCAAGAAGTGAATTCAGGTATCTACACTTTAATGAAGGGTCATAGGTCTGACACATGTAAAAGCTTAAGCTAAGCAAGTTACGTGTTACAGAGTAAATAGAACACAAGTTTTTCTTTTTTTCTGTCACAATAGCTGAAAAGAGATCATAGGTAACAGGCTACAGTTCTCTCTGTTTACATCTCATTACTTTGTAGAACTGGAACATGAATGAACCTAGCTGTACTTTTGGAGTATTTGGGGAGGAGTGACATTTCAGAACTTTAAAATCATATCCAGTTCAGCCATTAGATAAATATTATTAACTAATGAACTATGAAGCAATTGATATATTTTGTAGAAAAGCAGTCTGAATTGTAAGAATTTAATTTTGGTCTTATATTTAATTTATTACATGGTAATACTAGTTACTACTCCTAGTTGTAGTGCTAATAGTACTGCTAGTTTTACCACTTTTCACACAACTTGAGGACCAAGGAATAAATGAATAGATGTATTTGCAATATTAATACATTTAGAATATTATTTGAAACTAGTATTAAATGGAAAACAGACATTCTTAGGGGTGTGGTTTGGAAATCTGAGGAGTCAGTGGCAAATTATTAAAGTTTTGTGTTTTTTTGGTTTGTTGGGTTTTTTTTTTTT
>WEIU01009686.1:81863-101144 GCA_013389925.1 Aegithalos caudatus | reverse complement strand
TTTTTTTTTTTTTTTTTTTTTTTTTTGTTTTACTTTAAGATAAATAGTTGTCTCTCCTTTAGTGGAATTGCAGTTACTGTCAGCCATGCAGGGACTGTTGACTAAAACAGTGGAATTCATGCCTGGCTTTTTGCAAAGGGAAAAATACTTGACATGGAGAAAAAGGACAGCTAAACCTAAAATGTTACTTAATATTGCAAATAAAATCTTACCTTTATTCAGAAGTGAGTAAGTTTTTCTCTACCTGCCTATGAATAATGAAGAGGCATATTTGAACAGTTGAACTTGCACCCTTTTCATCCCCAACTTTGATTTGTTTCTATATATAATGTAAGATGAGTGTGTGACAGAGGGTCTGTCACAGAGGATAGCAATATATCATAAAGGTGGGTGGTGTCTAAGAAGTCATGTTAGTTCATTTGCCTGCTGTTCATTGAGATTCAGTAGGCTTGTCTGTGGGAGAAGGCAGCACTGTGTGGATGGTGTAAATAGAACACTTGCTTCCCCTCCTCAGAATAGGGATGACCCAAGCAGGGAGGTCATGCTGCCATAGCCACAGAAAAGGTGTGTTAGTCCCTTGGGAACCCATTTTTTGTGCATTGCCACATTTAGCCAAAACCCTATTCTCAGTGAAACACTGCTGTAAACAGACTCAAAGCTGCAGTATTTTTCTGGCTAAATTGATCATTTCCATTTAGTTATCCCATGGCATTTGCATTAAATCAGTGTAGTTATCATGGCTGTATATTAGTCAGACACTTAATGAAAAATAGCAAGTTTAGCATGTTTTCAGATGGAGTGTAAATCCATCTGGAGGTTTCTAGATGGCATCAGAAGCAAGCCAAGCTACAGTCAAAATGAGAGCTTAGTATTAACAGTGTTTATTTTCTAAGGTAAAACCTGTGACAGATGTAACATCTTCACATGGCTAAGCTTTGAAATCACTGAGGTTTCTGTAACAGCCATGTAAGAGAAAATACTCAAGATCAAGTGTACTAGGCTGTAAATAGTAATCCATCAGCAGTGTTGGCCTCTGTCGTGGTGATACTCTGGTGACTGTTTTTTATGGAAATCATTTAAAGTTTGCCATATTGAGATGAGAAGCATAATGACCTGAGTTGTTAGAGAGAAACAAGATTTAGACTTAAATATTTGCTATGTTGTCTGCTACCTTAATCTGTAGAAAATCTCTCAGCCAAAGAATTGAAGAAAATGCTTAGTAAGCAAAGAAGAGCACAGAAGAAAGCAAAACTTGAAGAAGAAAGAAAGCATGCAGAAAGAGAACGACAGCAAAAAAATCAAAAGAAAAAGAGAGATGAAGAGGAGGAGGAAACTAGTGGACCCAGGGAAGAACTGGTTCCTGAAAAACTGGAACGGGTTAGCATGGTTTTTCATGTTAAACTGTTGTGATTATCATAAGAAGCATGTAATGTGTTTGCTATCAGATTCTCCTAAAAGAATCCAGATGTTTTCATAAAATCAGTTTTGCATGCAGAGGTACCTTTTTGTAGTCCATAGCTTTCTACACTAGAGAAGAATTTTTCCTCTAAATCCAAGTTCTATGTTAATATTGTTGCTTTCCTTAAATTTCAGGGTTTTTTTTCCCAAACAGTAGGCCATACTTCATTAAAATAGATACTGAACAAAAAGATGCGTTTTTGCCTGAAGAAATCTGCTTTTCCTACAGTGAATAGAGGAAAAAGTAACAGAAATTATTGCAGTTTACAAAGCTTGAAGGCATGAGCCAGCATTTTGCTATGCACAAAGAACTACCTGTGTTACCACAGTAAACTTCAAGCTTGTTGTTTAAGGTGGATGTATTTCATTGTTTCCTAAATGTTAAATTACAACACTGAATGCACAAGCAGTGGCAGAATTAGCAATGATGCTGTCTCCATCAACGTGAAATGATGACTAGGCACTTTAAAAGATTTTGCTGTTTAAATAAAAATGTTGTGGTGCAGTTTCATTCAGAAAGCTAGCCACAGTTCACCTTTGATCTCTGATTATTTAAATACTCAGAATAACAAAAACTGTTGGTGGGTTTTATTTAACATTTATTTTAAGCCATAAATTTCACTGTTCTTTTGTTTAAACAGGTAGAAAATCCATTAGAAGAAGCCATTAAATTCCTTATACCACTTAAGAATCTTATTGGAGATGATATAGAAACACATTTATTAGCATTTGAAATATACTTTAGAAAAGGTAAAGTACTGCTTAATTTCATTTTTGCTCCACAAAATATTAATCCTTCAGTGCACCTGTGTTATCCAAGAGTAGTGGGAAATGATCAGGAATAAATACTTACTTGACTAAAGCTGAGGTGTGCCTCATACCCATTAATAATAGGGTAAATTGTGTTTTTGTTTAGTCACCCTTAAAAAAAAAACCCTAAGAGCAGACTATGTTGTGTTATATACCCATAAATACTGTGGAATGGTATTTGTGGTGTGATCTTTAATTATTTAGAGGAAACCAAAGGTAAATAGGTGGTAACATCTGTGCAGTGTTGCCAGAGTTTTAGCAGCAAGAACTTGTTTTATTAAGCAATTTGAATAAAGAAAACAGTAACTGATAATGAAGAGAAAAAGTTCTGTGTTCTTAATCTTGGTTTCCTAATATTTGTTTTTTCTCCTTCCCACAGGAAAGTTTCTATTAATGTTACAGTCTGTCAAAAGAGCTTTTGCTATCAACAGGAATAACCCATGGCTACATGAGTGCTTGATTAAATTCTCTAAAGCTGGTATGTGTGTAGGAAAACTGTAATTATAAAGATAAAAGAAGTTACATTCTGCAAGGACATAATTACATAATTTTGTGATGTATACTCTTGAAACACAAACTGATACAAAGAAAAATAAAAACAAATGGTGTTTTTTTTCCCATGGCAATACCAAAGAAAACACAGGCTGTGCTATCTACCGAGTGTACTGTGTATGTACTATATTACACTCCTTCCTCTATTAATCCACCAGGTGGACCCAACAACTCATTTTGGCTAGATTTCACAGAAAAGTGAGTGTTCTAAGGATCTTGGAAAAATTTAAAATTTAAGGAAATAAGTGGCAGGTACATGGGGGAATATTCTGACTGAAGCAATTTGTGTGGTGAACTTGTAATAGAAAGTTTACGTGACAGAGAGCCCTTTATGAATGCTCCCTCTGTAAATGCATCAGCAGTGTTTGTGTTGACGCATTTTGATCTGAGATCTGTGTTTCTGTTCACAAATTTTAAAACTGGGACTTTTAGCAGTGATGTTTGTGGTTCCAGTGTTTTCTGCAGTTGTTTAAATGGATTTTTTTTGCTTCTTTTCCCCTCTGCCTTCCCTCTTCTAGTGTCTGACCATAGTAACCTCCCAGAAATTGTGAGCAAGGTCCTAACCCAAGAAATGCAGAAAATCTTTGTTTATAAAAACTTGGAGAGTTTTAATGAAGAATTTCTCAAACACAATGCTACCTCCATTCAGCACCAACTGTCAGGTTAGTCTAATTTTTTCATGCTCTTGAAAAGGATTTAAGTGATGTAAATCCAGAATCTTTATCTGTAGCCTGCAAGGCCAGGTTGGATGGGGCTTAGGGCATCCTGGTCCAATGTAAGGTGTCCCTGGGAATGGGAGGGCATGTGGAACTAGATGATCTTTGCAGTTCCTTCCAATCCAAATAATTCTATGAACTTATATATAAAAAACAACAAGATGTAAAATTACATGTTTATGTTGGGGGGAGCTTTCTGTCTGCTTGTACCATTTTGTTTTTTTAATGTACTTCACTTTTCTATTAGATGCATAAGGAACTTGCTCCGTACCTTCAAAAAGTGCAGTTAAACCACCATAGATATTCATCTTTTGAAGCACTGTCATCTTTCCTGTTACAGCTTTTTCCAATAAAATGATTAAGTTTTTTGGTTTTTGTAGTAGATTACATAGTGGGGTGGGTCTGGACTTTGTATTTGGGCAAAGGAAAGTACGTGAAATGCCAAGACATTCATTAAGATGAGATTTTAAATTAAGGCAGCTACAAAACCAGGAGCAGAATTTAGCTGAGATGGCCAGACCATTTTTGGTAAACTGTTTGTGGTCTGAGAAGCTGTGTAGCCATAATGCAGTGTTTTCCAGCAATGTGGAAAGTGTTGTCCAGGCAAAGCACCAAACTTGTGCTGTGCTTTCCTTGAACCTGAGCTGTGTCCTTAGCTCTGGGTGAGCAGCCATGGCCTGCATTCTGGAATATGCACTGGCCTGAACTTCTGCTGGGCCATGTTCCACAGTTGCTTAGTATCTGCTGCTCACTTACCTCCAGTACTTCCTTCTAAAGAGAGTTCAGTGTATCTTTGAGAATTATTGCCTTCTGCATTTGTTGCATGGATTTCATTCAGCCTGCTGATTTGAAGGGTTTGTCATCAATGTACTCTGTGATATTTTTCTCTACTGAAGACCTTTCAGTCCAAGTGAGGGATGCCACTTCTGCAGAAACAGGTCTCCTGTATTATTCAATCCTTATGCTTCTAATAAATTTCAAAATGGCATCAGTTTCATTAGTTCTTAGTTACAAATCAGGGAAGAAGCTATAGTTTATTAAAACTTGTAAGAAGTCTAATTCATGTTTATGTATAAGTTTTCAGGTTCTGTGTGTCTGTATATGCAGTATGGCATTTATTAAAACTAAACATTGTGGGTTTTGTTTTGTGATAAGGTGCAAAGATGATGTATTTCCTGGACAAATCAAGACAAGAAAAAGCAATTGCTGTTGCAACTAGATTGGATAAAAACATGAGAGACAAAAATGTGAAGGTAAAAGATACAGTATATAAGGCCACCAACTATGTGGGATCCTAAATAGTGTGTAATTTAATTTGTATGCTTCATTTATCATGATAAATTAATACTTGAAAGAATAAGGTTTCAAATTTGTCCTCTAAGTAAGAGATATATAAATACCAACAGAGAAGCCTGTTTGCTCAGACTAATACTGTTTAACAGTATGTGCCTTTAAAAGTAAAACAATGGTAAATTGCATTTATTAACTGTTGCTTTTGTTTCTTTAGACATTAACAAAGGTTTTTGAGGCATTGCTTGATGGCAGTTTTGGAAGCTGCCACGCTCAATGTGAAGAATATCAAGCAGCATGTCATAAACTGTTTCCTTTTACGTCTGCCTTCATGCCTGCCACAAACGAGGACAACAGCAGCATTGCATCTGTGAATCACACAGCCATTAACCATGATTTGCTGTCCAATGAAATCTGAAGTAGTTTGTGCAAGCCCCTGTGTGTGTGTATACCTACATGCACACGTGTATATGAAACTCTGACTCTCATTACATGCTGGCTGGATACAGATCAGGGTTACTTTTCCAGGTTGTATTTTAATATCTTTAACAGGTATCTAAAACAAAATATTTGGATAGTTAAATGGAGTATGCTATTAGGGTTTTTTTTCCTCCCAATGAAAACTGCCAATATTTATGTAAACATCTTTAATCAGCATTTTTCATGTTTATACTTGTACAGGTTTAAGTCTTTTAATAATTCATCAGCCCTCCCTCGCAATAATACAGATATTAAAGACTGCTTTCACTTAAGTGTTGTTACATATGCAGATATATGTGAACATATCTTGTTAATAAATTATCATTTGAGAGTTTTTAGCAGATTAAGACTGAAGTGCTGCTTGAATTGCCCTCTTTGTCTTTACTGTTCTTTAGGGTTTTTTTTTCCTGGGTTGCTTTGGTTGGATTTCTTTTTAAATCTTTGATTGGTTTGGTTTCTTTTGAAGCACAGCAACAATGAAAGCATTGGGGGGTTGCATGTTTTTGTCAGGTGTGCGTCTTATATGGAACCAGTGTTGACAGTTATGAAGATAAGGTTTGTGTAAAAAAAAAAACCCAAAACAACAAGTATCTAAGGCTTTTTGAAAATTATTCCCTCTATCTTGTGTTCCATAGATATTGTTTCCTTAATTTTATGGTCCTTATTTTAAGTTTAACACTTTAAAGTTTTAATATCCTGAAGCAATTCCCTGAGAAGACATAATGAATTTAAATACAGTTGTTTGTCCTTTGTTCCATCTCTCCTTTCCTCTTCTTCCTTGTGGTTTCTCCCCATCTGTTCATCCATTGACACTTAGGATGAAAAAAGTTGCTCCAGTTTTGGACAAATGCAGAAGGTACAGTAATGGGGAATGCAGTCTTTCTCTACATCATAAAAACTCACTGGTGGGTGTGCTGTATTACCTCCATTAAAAGTCTTAGTTGTCTACTTATGGCCAATACTCCAGAATTTCTAAATGCTATTGCTGTAGGTGCTGCAAGGCAAAACAGTGTGAGAAATATGTTTTACACTTTAAAACTGTTCAAGGGAGTACAAAGAGGCTGACTGCAAATCATAATGAACCTTTTTTCTCTGTATTCTGGTGCATTAACTATTAAATATACAACACATCTCAAAATGGAAGTTTAAATCTAATATACCTATTTAAAGCATAGCATTGCTAGACAAAATGGCTACATATCACATGACAGCTTTACATTCTATAAGAACTGCTATCAAAACATAATTATACCGTGGCTTGTACAGAAGATCTGTTTTCTGGAAACTGTAATGGAATTATTCAATCTCGGTTTGTTTTTATTTCACTGCAATATAAAATAATTTCAGTAGTATTAACTAGCCCCTCAAAGGCAAATACCAGTTCATGAAGAGGGGATTTTATTAAGACAAATAAACTGTTCTAATTAAAAATCTCCTTTGTGTGTCATCTGTTTAGATTAAAAAATTGTTGAATGGAAAATTCACTGTAAAATATTGCCAACATATGTTATGCTGTAATAAATTATTTTGTACACACTTGCCTTTGGTTTGGAATTTTTGCATATTTATAGACATCAAATTTTAGCCCATCATTCTCACTTTTTTTTTCTATTGAGTTCCAGCATTCACTGATTTAATGTTAACTCTTTAAGTTTTTAAGAAAAAAAATTACTATTTAGCAGATTGAGATGTGTGTTTATAAATAGTAATGGCTTCAGACTGCCATCAAGTAGGTTTAGATCAGATAACAGGGAGAAATACTTTCCTGTGAGGGTGGTGAGGCACTTGAACAGGTTGCCCAGAGAAGCTGTGGATGCCACATCCCTGGCAGTGTTCCAGGCCATGCTGGATGCATCTTTGAGCAACCTGGTCTAGTGGAAGGTGTCCCTGCCAATGGAAGGGGGGTTGGAACCAGATGGTCTTTAAGGTCCCTTCCAACCCAACCTTTCTGTGATTCTGTCATAGTAACACACTACCCTGAGAAATGGCAATGTGGTTTTTGTCACATATTTACCATGTGTCATTTGCTGTGGAACAACTTGCTCAAAGATGTCTCAAGCAGGGAAAGGACCTCAATGGGATTGTTTTGGCTCAGCAGCACCTGAGAGCCATCTTACTGCCAGCATATAGTGAAAACATGAAGTGATGCAGTGTCTTATATTTTTAGTGAAACACTTCTCTTGCTTTGATTCAGGCCTTCAAAAGAAGGCTGTGGCACTCTAGATAGTGGCTTATCCAGTCCTGTGCTGTTCAGCTTGATACTTGAAGTCAGACTTCGGCAAAAACATCCAGAGTCCCTCTTCAGCAGTGGATTCCTTGATAATGTAGATGAATAGTTTTGATACCTAGGCTATAAGACACATTAAAATTGTGTCTTCACTTAGTGCATGGTTTGGCTTCCTCTTACAGCTTCTGGAGGCATGCAGCCTGTAGAGTTTTCCTTGGGGCTGTCATTGCAGGACCCATTGTGAACTTCCTGGGGTAACAAAGGCATGGTAATCTGATCTCCAAATTTAATCTTTGTTGGAGATGGGCAGAGCATGCTGTGTACCCTAACTACCTGCTGCTACCTTAAGGTGTCCAGGCAGAAAAAAAGGAAAAAATGCAAACACAGCACAAGGCTGCTGGCAGAATGCAGGACCTCATTTATCTAAATAAGCCTGGCAGCATTAGGTCTTTCAGAGAGAAGAGCTAAACTGAGTGTGTAGAATTGATAGAAATGTTTGTTTTGACTGCTCTGATTTCTGGTGGTTAATGAGTTCATCAGCCAGCGGCCAGAACCCAGTGCAGGGCAAGTGGTCTGAGGCAGAGCAGCTCCTCTTCTGTTGCAGTGCAGGCGCTGCTGCTGCTTGGGACAGCGTGCCAGCACTGTGAACTGTCATGGCTCAGGATTTATCCACACTGACTAGCAGGGTGTCAAAAATGTTGCATCTGTGGTGCAAGAAGCTGCCTATATGGCTTGGCATTTCAGTCAGATCTGCTGTGGCTGTGCTGTTCCTCAGGGTCTGTGAAACCATGTAAGGAGGAGCTGAGAATGATGGGAGTAGCAGCAGTGCTTCCTGACTACATAATGATGAATGTAGGACTAACCACTGGGATATGTGTGCAACAAGGCTTGGGCACAATACTGGCTTTACCTTGGCTTTGCTGCCCATCCCCAGCAGATGTTCTGCAGCCCTGTGACTGTGTGAAGAATTCTGTGGTCTCTTGCTATATAAATTAATTAGGCTTCATTTGCTCCTTAGCAATCTTAGCAACACCTTCAAATTTCCTTCAGTCTGGATGTAAAGCTATAGATGCCTTGATTAAGATTGTTATTAATTGCAGTACATTTATTTACTTCCTGTCTTGTTTTCTGGATATCTGAAAACCTTCTTTTCTGAGCTGATTTGTTGTGGCTTTTCTAAAGCCCCTGTTGCTGATCCCTGCACCAACTAAATAATCGTGTTAACAGCATAAATGTCAAGAGAACTCATTGACTCAGCATCTAATCTCACATAGGGTCCTGCCATCTCACACAGTATGCCCTCTTTCTGTTCTTGCAGGGAGACAGGCATAGCCCAAGGCTGACACACTTCTCATCATAGAAAATAAGCTTGTTCAAAACCCAGGCAGGCCCTAATGGAAAATCCTGACCTGCTGTATGGATAGCAAACATTTAGCCCTGAACTGGGAATTAAGGTGAAAGGGGTGGTTTGTCACATCTCTGCAGCTGTAGCGTCTAGGAAGAAGTCAAGCGTTAGGTGTGACATAGAAGGTTCAAGCATGATTGTGTTGGCATGTGTGAATGCACGTGCCACTTGCTGTTTCAACAGCAACATTATATGTGCTTCCAGCATTTGTTTTTCCATGCCTTAACTGCAGCTCCTAATGAGAAGTTAGTGGATTTTCCACTAGAGGGAAGCCTTGCATCCAGAATATTTTCGTAATAACAAAACACTGAAGTCTGGTAGGTGTTGTTTGTAGTAAGAGTGTAGGGAAATGCTTATATTTTTCCTCCTTTCAGGCATTAGAGAGAGGTGGTTGTTTTGTGTGTGCTTAAGTGTCTGAATTAGACTCTTGTTTGTATAACCTAGCTGTCTGTAGGCATTGATGTGGGGATCTCAAGTTGAGAGGCCGGAATTATTTCATACCACTGGAGAAAAGACATACTGGGAAAAGATGTCTGAGCCCACAGATGATCAGGCTGGCTTTTTTGGGAAATCTCATGTCCTGTGCAAAAAAGTTTCACTCAACCCCATTCCTGCCTTCAGGCTGTTGAGGAAAGGCAGAACATACTGGCCTTGAAGATTAGCCTTCGCTCCAATTAATTTATCGTGAACTAAACCTGTTGTCTGTTCCCTGCTTGAACTTTGCTGCTTGAACATATTTCAAGTCTAGACAAAGTATTTGAGAATGTGCTGTTAGCAGTTAGGAGGAGGCTCAGGTTTTGAGAAGTTCCTAGATGTATTTTAGGTATGCAGTAAGATGGAAGAACTAATACATGGTAGTTTTAGTACTGATTTCGTAAGATAAATGCTCATATTTAAAGCAATACGGAAGGAAGGAGGCAAGGACCAGAGCAGGAGCTGTCCTCCTTTCCCCCATACAGTGCCTAGCACAGAGTTCGAGACAGGGCTTTATTCCACAGGTTGTCAGTCATAAAGCCTATCTGTACATGCAAGCAAACTATACCTGCTTGAGGCCAGGCTCTGTAAACACTAGTGCAAGAGACATCCAGGAATCCACAAAAGGCATCAACACCAAAGGAGTCTTAACTGTCACTGGAGATGTTTAATCAAATGTTAGCTAAGCCATGCATTTGATTGTGTTTAAAGTGAGCTCTGAGAGTTCCTGAAGTTGGAGAAACTTTTCTATTAATAGCATATTCCCTGCATGTCTAAATACCTGTCCAGGGAAATTCAAATCACTGGGATGAAACTGTTCAGATTTGCCATGGATAAATTTCTTTGGGATCCATAAGAGAAAGCATGATTTGTTTGCTCAGGGGTTGGAGTGCTACTCAAGGTGGTGAGCTGTGCATTGGTGATTAGCTGGGCATTGCAGAGCATCCATCCCCCAAGTGGTACAGGAATGTCAGCAGTCCCTTGCTGTTCCCTGCTCAGGACCACGGCACTCAGCTGTGTCATTTGTGAATGCTGAAGGACCCAGGAGGCGATTCTCCAGGGGACAGGCAATGAAAAACCAACAGCCCTGTGGTGATATCAATAGGTGTAGTTAGTCTTCTCTTTGGGAGCTTACACCTTCACTGAAGTCTTTCTGGTTTAATAGGCAATGAATTCATAAAAAATCAGAAGGCTGGTCAGCTCTGCTACATATAGGGGTACCCCTATATCCAGTGCAAAGCTATGGGCACCTCAGGATGCCAGACATCTAAAAATAGTTATTGCAGTACTGAGATCTGCAAGGCTGGTTTTCTTTTTGCTTCTGAAGTGCCACCTAGACGATAACAAGTTGTGCTGAAAGATGTATATCCATGTGTTTTCTTGAGCTTATCTGACAATGTGTTCCTAGAAGGTTTTTATGTTCTCCCCACTGTATTTCTCCAGTCTCTCTCTCCACTTCAGGCTCTGGTGCTTGCTGTTTGCTTCTGTGAACAGATTAAAGTCAGCAGCTTAGCATGAACCTTACCTGGCAAATGTGGGTTGGTTGTCTACCAATTACAGATGGATAGACAATGAAAAGAGAGCAATGCTAATTAAGTATTTGATGAGCACTCCACATGTAGGTGTATCAGGCTGTTTTGTAAATGGCCTTCCACTGAAGGAAAGTACAAATTCCTCTCAATCACCTTCCAACACAGGAAGCATGTTTTTCCTAGAAGAAATTGTGATCCCTCTAGGTTTGCTATAAGCATGTCTGGCTCTCCCAACCATGTTTCACAGGTAATCTCTCACAATCCTGGCCATCTCAGAGGAGCCAGGCTGGGGGACAGGGGCACTGTGGAACTGGCAGCAACAAATAACTGATCAGAATAAAGTTGTCACTGCATCTGGCTCTTTGTTATTAGAGACCCCGTCATGAGCATTGACCATGTTGACAGGAGCCCTGGCCTTCTTGAGAAGCAAGGGCCACAGTGGGCTGGTTTGACCAGGTACATGGCCCACCATGATATAAATTGCCTACAGAGATCTTCCAAAAAACGTAAGCTATTTCTGTCTCTGGTGAACACCTCTTTTCCTCTCTTGTCTCTTCCTACTCGCTGAGGGCTTGCAATCTTGCTCTAATAACAGGAAACTCACATCTGAGTCAAGTGCCAATTGTGGCACCCTGCAGTGTAAGTGTTGAGTAGGTGTGTGCTCCTTGAATTTGCTTTCAGGGAGACCTATTGCCCAAGTAACCCTGAATACAATGGCACAATAGTAATGTTTCTCAGTGCCATGGCAGGATAAATCTGGAAGTGCAGAGCCGTGTTTTTTAAGTGTCTACAGTGGCAAAGCTTCTCCTTTTCAGTGGTGTTTCATGTTCTCTTATTTTTTTAAACTGCCTCCCTCTTGTGTAAGTGCTCTGAACTCTAGTTTTGGATGCAAGTCCTCTGACGTAGACATGCAGCTAGTAGAGCTGGGCAGTATGGAGTGAGCAATTCTGAAAGCCTGTTATTTATGAAGGAAGAGTTGAAAATAGAAAATGGGCATATGGAAGAAGTTGCTGTCATGGATCCTCCCTCTGGCTGGGAAAATTGGAGCATGGTTTACTTAACTTCCTTTTCTGACGAAAACAGGATTCTTCTATGGCTTGTCACAAAAATTATTTGAAGCTGAGAAAAATGGTGAAAACACCCAGGGCTCAATAATTACTCCTCAAATGAAGTGCAGTTGCCTCCCTCAGAGGAAAGGGCTGAATGCAGTACATAGTCACTGTCTGTAACACTGATTCTTTCCATCTACACAATCCCCTGTGCACTGGTAACAGGAGAGGCTCCAATGGACTCAAACATTGTTATTTCCCAACCATAAATATGCAAATTCCTGTCCCTTAGAGGGGCGTGAATTACTCACTGACCAAAGCCCAAGGATTCCTGCTTTTGTTCCACATTTGTATGGTGACTGACTCAGTGTTGCTGTAGGCCACTCCTGGTCTATGAGTGGCATACAGCAGCACCAATAACTGAAGAGCTCCTCTCCTGTTCTAACCTCTGCAGCCACATGCCTTCACCAAACAAGCAATTTTGGCTTCTCCCTTAGCCTCCTACTGCCTTTCCGCCAACAGAGCATGGGAGGGAGAGTAAGTGTTGAGTTTTTCGGCCTGTTTTGGTAGCTTGCTTCAGTGGGATGGATGGGAAAAACACCCAACACCTCCCATCATTTCTAACTTCCCCTGTTCTTGTGGATATACTAAGTTTCCTTGAGATTGGTACAATACACCATGGAAAACTCAAAATGTTGGTTTAATAACACAAGGACAAGTTGAAACAACAAAATGGAAACCTATGTACATTTCTAAAAAGAAACCAAAAAGCCACCACAAAACCCAGAGGGTATTCAGTGTTCTCAGGAAAATCTAATTCAAATTCTTCATCGAGAAGCGTTTATATTCCTTTAGATGTGGTCAGGATCTTTTTGGCTAGGTATTTTGGCCACAAGTATTTTTTATTATCCTTGTAGTTATTAATTGCATATATTTAGAATCTCTATTTCCTGGCCAGATTTAAGGCTCTGGAAACACAGAGTCCACAAGCAGAGTTAGATAGGAAGTACCAGATGACTGAGCCAAAAAAGTCTCTGTGTGCATGAGTTTGTGAAATACAATAGAAAATATACAAAATGTGTAATTTTTAGTCACAGCAAATAGCATTGATGTGAAATATATCTACCAGAAAAATTCATTACCTTTTAGTTTACTAATGGAGAAGACAAATTAGGAGAGATGTCTTACTCTTTTAGTACATAAGAGTTCTGTTAAAAGTTTTGCTTCACAAAGCTTTAAATTTGCTTAATGTGGTTTGTGTGTCAGATATTTTTCATGAAATACAAGCCTCTCAAGCCTTAAATTCCCTTTTTTTTCTTGTATGCAATCACCCACTGTTGAGAACATTCCTTCTCCCTTGGACAAAATTGCCATTTTTTTTCTAAAGTAACACAGTATCCAGCAATCTTGACTCCTCAATTTATCAACAGTTCAGAACCAAAATAGGTGGAAAACAACAACTGTTTTTCATTTGTATTTGAAATAGTACAAGTTTCTTGATGGAGTGGTAGTCATGAAAGGTTTTGAAGCAAAACTGGCAGAAAAGCAAAGAATTCCAAGTGTCTCCAGTTCCTGATCCATACATATGTACCCTGGTATGGTGGCAGCAACATCAGGTAGAGGTAGTGGTTTGCCCTGAGCTTGAGCCCAGAGCCTAACACAGGAAATAAATTTCTTACCTTGCATTTGTAAATATGCTTTTTCCTTTCCTCCCCCCCCCACCCCCCACTACCCTTTAAAACATATTTACTGCTACTGGACTCCTTTGGACAACTTCTGCTAAGGGAGAACTTATTGGAAGAAGAGCAAATCCTTTCCTCCACTCAGCCTTGTGCAGAGTCTCCTCTGCAACCTCCTCATGCAAAAGATATGTGTACAGCTTTGTTTTCCTGAAAACAGAGCCAGAATGGAGGCAATTTCTTCATCTCTAATTGCCACACAGCACTCCAAATGCCAGGCTCTCTCCCCCTCCTGGCTTACTGCTGTGGACCCTTTGCTTACATTTTCTTGGCTTTTTGTCCACTTCTCTTTGCATGTTCTCTGGTGACTCCTTTGCACTGCAGGGAAAAGACTACCAGACAACATCCACCTCCTTGCACTGAGATCCAGAAACACTAGCACAGCTTTCAACCAGTGTTTGGGTTGGTTTCTCCAACATCTGAAGTGATCTTGCTCTGAAAAGGAGCTTCTTACCTCTCTCCATTGCCACTCCTGTATTATCCACTGCCTATATGCTTCACGGTCAGTGCATGCTCTGTGCAGTTGGATTTTGAGGATTTTCTGATGGATATGAAGTTTTACTGTGACTTTTAGTGAATTCAAGACTGAAGCTTCCCTCAAACCTGGCTGTAATACCTATTACATCCCACTAATTCTTGTAACTCCAATTTTATAATGCAATCCATTCCGTTTGCTTTGCTCCTACACATTCTATTTTCAGGACTTGGATGATGTTTTGTACTAACTAAACAAATACAGGCATCACTGGGGGAAAAAATGTGACCAGTGAGGAAAAGAGGAAAAGGTCTTGTCATCCAGCTCTATATAATAGGTGTTTCTGCACATGTGACTAGGAGTTAGGTTGTTAGTAGTTTTCTCTTTTGACCCAAACAGTAAAAATTTGGGTTTAAGTTACACTAATGTGAGGAACAACATGCATTCAGGGAGTACTTTTCTGAATACAGAAGGAAAAAACCTGATGTTTTTCAGGTCCAAGGCTTTGGTTGGGACCTATGTGTCTCTTGTAGAGTTGGGGTATATTTGGGCTGGCCTTCCAGTTCAGTTTACTCTGAAAGAAGTCAGCTCATGCACAAAAAAATTGCGTAGAAACTGAAATCACCGGAAGACAGCTGAAGATAAAATTACTATGGTCCCAAGTCAAATTGGTAGTATGAACATATTTTCCATTAAGAGACACAAAACCTTTAATTTTCTCTCAAAAAGGCAGCAGTTATTTTAAAACTTCTTTATCACTTATTTACTCACTACCATCCCTCTCCTTATGGGAACATCTCTCCCTTTCCCATGCAGGGCTCAGCCAAAGTCCTTTAACCCAGAGGGAAGCTCAAAATTCAACTCTATATTCCTGTGATATCAATATAGGTTGAAACAAATTTACTTTATCAGTTTAAATTATCTTCAATCCAGCTACGACAATAGTGATTAAGTCCAAACTGCCATAAAACTGTTTTGGACTCATTAACTTATTTAAAGACATCCATTCAAAACTCCAAGATTCTGCCTTTAGTTACTGAAAGACAGAGGAAGAGATACAGACCATATGTTCACAGTGAGGAGGTTAATTTGACAAGCAGAAAATTTAGAAGGATAATGGGCTGGAGAAAGTGAGTTTAGGTTTTTGCAGAATTCAGCAGAAAGGTGTATGGTTTGCTTATAAGGCCACTGCTGTGGATGGCTGTGAGCAGGTCCATGAGTTTGCATCGAGTGTGCATCAGTCAGGGGCAGAGAGAAAACCAAAAGGAAATGCATCAGTCTAATAACTCCAGGATCCAGTTCAAGGTCTACAGAACACGTTGGGAGAAGAGGAAGTAAAATCCTGTGAAAGACCTCTGGCAAAAGATTTTTTATTTGACAGTCTTTCAAGATTATTGCTGTAAGTCACTCACTCTTCCCACTGGTGGTGTGGATTGACCTACAGGTCATAGGCCTTTATTTAGCCCAGCTGGCAGCAGAAGTAGCAAAACACCTTGGATGGCAGTTGAGCCTATGTTAAATGCATGGCTCACCCCTGACAAGGTTTAATTAGGTAGTTCTCCTCATTGCAAAACAAATTTAGCAATTAACTCAGGCAATTCCACTTGCAGCGTGAAGGATAAAATAGGCTGGGGTGTCAACCACTGCCTCCCTTCAAATGAGCATCCCGAGGGCAAGGCTGTGATGTGCTGCACAGGGAGACAAGTTATGCTGGTGATGTTTGGTCTATTCTTGCTCTGCAGCCCAAGGAGTTGGGTTTCCCTGTGTGTCAGTCTGGCTGGCACCTGTGCTTTTTCTTCCACTGGCAGCTTTCATTTCTCTCTTTGACAGCTGTCTTAATTTTGGGTTCCCTTGCTTCCTTCAGCTAGAAGTTTGGCAATGATGGGCTGTTGTTTTTTCATTCACAGGTTTTAAATTATCTATTTTAACAACTTGGTATTGTTACTTATATAAAGAGTTATTATCTTCACAGACTAATAAATATTAAAAGACCTGTGAAAATTAAATCAAAAACTCCAGGCTGCTTCCATGGGCAGGGATATGGCACCCTGGGTTTTGTCTGGTATCAATACCAATAAGAAGACAGGTGTAGGTTTCACAACATATCTGTTTTTAACTGTGGGAATATGGTACTTACTCAACAGAATTGATATTTTGGGTTATTCTTGATCTTTGAAGTGGTGAAAAGAAATGATTCATTAGACAAAAACTTTTCAGCCATTTCAGATTTGCAAATTCCCCTTTCTGCATTTCCAGTTTCTGTGTATGTGCATATGGTGCTGCACCTGTACTGTGAATTTTAACATATTTCCAGTAAATTTCTCATTCTGTTGTGTTTTTTTTTTCCCCTGTTTTATATGAATGCCTCAGAAGTTTTTCATGGATCTGTGGGCATTCTCTGGGCTATGCTTTGGAACCAATGAGATTATTCAACCTCCAGCATCAATGCTTTTTTAAACCCATTCCAGGAGTCTCTTTGGTGTAGCAACACAATGTGTTGTGCCCCAAATTGCTCCATGCTTCATTTAGATAACTAGTACTTCATAAGCCTTGCAGCTTGGCTGTATCTAAGTTCCTGTTTTAAAAGCCTTTCCCTGAAGTGTATTTACAGGCAGGATTTGTTGATTTAAACAGCTGTGTGGCTCACAAGTTTGTGAGGTTAAAAATGCAGTAGGAAACCACTGTAAACATCACGTCACCAGCTGAGGAGGATCTGGAGCCACCGTGTCGAATGGTGAAGAAGAAATTCACTTTAAGTACAGCTTGGACGGCTGCCTAGAAAATGAGAGGGGTTCAGTAGCTGAGGTTTACATTAGAAGTTGTGTTGGATGTTTCTGCCCATAAACATGAGCAGCCAGGCGTGTCAGCCTGCAGCGTTTCAGGGCACTGCACTTAAAAGTGACTTCATTTTGCCAGATGTGGGCTGCTCCTGTTGGCATCTGTGGCAAAAGTGCAGCCAGCTCAGCTGGAGTATGCTGGGGCCTTTCAAGAATATTTATGGATGTGCATGGCTACATGGTCCATGACATAGAAGGAAGAATCATAAAAGTGAAACTTTGTTTCTTGTATAAGCTTATAATGGTTTATGTAGAAAATTGAAATTCACCAGCTGTCTCTGTTGCATTCAGCAGAATCAAGGCTGTTTAGGAGAAAACATGAGTATTTACTGAAAGAAATATTAAGAGATTAGTCTGTGGAGCAGTAAACACAACTAAGTAGTTTAAGCCCAGGTTGTCTTAAGGAAAGAAGATTTCCCAAACACATGGCTGTAAAGAAGGGAAGTTTATAGAATAATTGCTTCAGCATGCCTAGAAATTATTCTGAAAATGGTCAATTTGAGTGTAAAATAATAATTTAAAGAGAATGCCAGGGATAAATAATATATCACTACAGGGAAGCAGTTGGTTTTTTCAACCAAGCAATGCAAGCAACCAACCAAGCAACACAAGCCTTACTGTACAGCTTCACTCCCCTTTGTGCTCTTTCTTTGTGATGTGACCTCAGACCCCGTCCCAAAAGGCTGTGAGATTGCTTGACCATCTTTATGAGAAACAATAGGAAGGGCAGAGGAGGACTTCTAGACTTTGGTTATTTTGCCTGTATTCCTCAAAAAATGTATTCCTCAGATTCAAGCCTAACCTCAAACACTTTTTGCCCCTAAGCCAGGTTGTGCTGTAGAGCATGAACCAGTGCTTGGTGGGTCTGTGTGTGGTACAGGTAGGGTTGTTCATATGTGATTGAGCAAAAGAGACTTGACATCAGCTGCAGAGCCAGGTCCTTGTCTTTCTGGGCTGTGAGCTGTGCCTAGTCACGTCCTCGACAGTTCCCCTTTCTGCCTTGCATCCATTGTCTTTCATCCTGCTCATGCGATTGACGTCATGCCCTTGTATCTCCTTGTCCCCTACTTTTTTAACCTCGCTTTCCATCTGTGTCACTATGGTCTTTAAAAAGGATTGTTTGTAGACACTTTATTAGCAGAAAGAAAAACAGAGGAAGACCACAGAGAGGAGGAAGCTACGGAATAAATAACAATTGAACTTCGCCATGAGAACTTCTTTTGATTCACTGCAAAAATAAATAAATGCCTCTATATCAGCCAGTAAGGAGTGGTGAACAGATGTGTTTTATTGTCTAGAACATTGTTTTTCTCATTTTGTATCTTGCAGGAGCAATGACAGCATGTCTGAAAATGTCAAAAAGTTTCAGAGATGTTTTTTCTTACCTCTCCCTGACTCTTCTAATTCTAAATATTTTCATTAGCACACAAACATAATCATAACTCCTGACGCATTCCCATGGAACAGCACCTGATGTCTGTTTTCAGTATTTCTGGCCGTAACTAAATATTACAGTGTCTTCCCCAATGAGTATTTAACAGAACTGGTATTTTAGCTGCTCAGACAGCTTACATTTAAAACGAGCAAGAGACAGTACGAGAGCAACACTCCATAGCTATGGCATGAATAAGCATCAGGTTTACCTGACTTCAGGACAAGTGCTAGAATCTTCCTAAGAACAAGGAAAGCACTCCACTGAAGAACACCCTGGCTCATGCACCTGGGGCCGTGACTGCCTCTGCCTGAGCATTCCCTGCATGTCCCCTGCCACCTGCCCTTCTCCTCGGGTCATCCTCTGGAATTAACTAACCCAGCTGCCCCCATGGCCGTGCCCGCTGCTCACCAATGTACGGAGCAGGGCAATAACCACAGGCAGATGCCAGCACAGGGCCACGGGGATGGGGAAGGACGGGGATCCCGGGGGTGGCCGAGCAGCACCGCGGCTGCATGCAAAACCACACGGTCTCACTGCGAGCGAGCTGCTGCCTCCTCGTCGTGCTGTGTGCCCTGTCCTGCTGGCAGTCATGGGGCTGGGAAAGGCTGACCCAGCCCTGTGTTTCCGTGACGGTCCCTCCTTACGGCCGGCTCTGACTCCCGCTGTATCCTCCCTCCGCAGCAGCCCGGCACACGCCCGCTCTGGGGCTGGCGCGGCGCGATCCTCCCGGAGGAGCCGCACTCCTGGTGGCGGGCGGGCGGCGACAGGCGACGCTTCCCGCTGGTGGCGGCGTCGCTGTCGG
>WEIU01009686.1:0-81660 GCA_013389925.1 Aegithalos caudatus | reverse complement strand
CGGGGAGGACGGCGGGGAGCTGGCGGAGGCGCTGGGCGAGTTCGACGCGGTGCTGGCGGAGTTCTCCTGCCCCGCCGGCCGGCGCCGCTTCTTCTACGGCGAGCACCTGGAGCGAATGAAGCGGCGGAGCAGCGCCAGCGTCAGCGACGGCAGCGGCCTCAGCGACTCCGAGAGTGAGTGTCCGTCGGTCCGTCCGTGCCCGCTGTGCCGGTCCCGGGGCCGGGGGTGGCCGGGGAGCGACGCTCCGGAGCTGGTGTTAAACCAGCACGTCGCTCTGTTTGAGAGAGGCAGGGATTCGGGAGCGGGATCCCGCCTGTTTCTATAAAAACAGTCTTCTCGTTTACATTCTGCCTTAGAAGTCGCAGGGATGCATAGTCTGGCCCCGCTGGTTTTACTCGCTGGTGTTGAACGGAGGGGAGAGGTGCTGGAATGCAGCCTAAAAAAGCTGTCTCTGGGAGGAGGTCGGGCTGCCAGCCGGCTGCGGGACTGAGGGACGTCCCGGCATGTGCAGTGAAAAGTGTCCCTTAGGTTCACAGGGACTGTCCGCTGTGTCCTGGTAACCAGAATCATCTGGGCAGAGCGAGCCGAAATGTGCTTTCCACAACAGGTGAAAACTCACCCAGATTTCCCGTTATAAGAATAGTTACATCCATCTATCCGTCTGGATGGATGACAGTGTTACCACTGCTTCAGAGGTGCCGATTTTAAAGCTACCTTGTGCCCAAGTACTCTAGATGCATATGAATGGTGTGTGCAGAACATGGAACAGGAAGGATAAAAAGCTACTTGGAGCAAGAAAATATAGAATTGGAACTATTTTTTTTCTAGTTAACTTGGAAAAAAGTTCAACCCCCCCCCTTATTGGCTTTACTAATCAGGGAGACAAAACATCTTTCCTCTTCCAGATAGTGAGGCTGGAAACTGCTGTTCTCTTTGAGAGCAGCAGGTTACTTTCTCAGAAGTAAGCCCTGCTAAATACAAACTATAACCAGTTTTGTTGGTTTGGGTTTTGTGTTTGGTTTGGCTTTTGTTTTGTTTTAGTTCCTAACTAGATGGGAAGCTTGATGAAGCTTAACTGTTTTGCAGCAATTTACAGTAAGACTGCTCCTCTAATTTCTTTTCTGCCTCTTTATCAGTTCAGGGACTCAAGGTGCGGTTCTGTTGATTTAGTGCTTAAACACTAATGCTGTCTTGCTAATACTTGAGCTGTGAGAGCATAGATTCTCCAGATTATCAAAGCCCTTTATTTCATCCTCATGGGTGTAATCCATTTTGCTGAGAGGTATTGTTTTACCTGCCCTGAACTTGGATACTTGCCTTTGAATTTTTTCTGTGGAAGTACATGGATCAAGATGCTATTTTTCTGTTTCATAATGTAGTGAGTGTAGAAGTCCTTCTAAGAATCTCTTCTAAGACAGATTCAGAATTGTGTGCCCAATTTAGACTGAACATTTTTCTTTCGGATGGCTGAGGGTGTGTAAGGTGAAATCTGCCTTCACTGAGTCAAACTGGCAGCCCTAGTATTATTATTTCTTGTGCAGTCTTCATTGTTGTGATATGTTAACCTCTCACATACACTTACTGTGTCTCACAATTGAGACACTTGTAATGACAGAGAGAAATAATCTACTGTTGAGAAAATTATAAAAAACCCAACCCAGTATCTAGAACTTGTTCTTCTTGTGGAGAGATGCTAAGTAACTACATCTGCTATGGTTCAAAAACTTAAATCTTGAAAACTGCTTAAAATTCTCTGTTATAATTGACAAGAAGGACCTTTGGAGGAAGATGACAGTGCTCTCTGACAGGGCAGAAGCCTGGTGAGAGAACAGCATGCTCATGTAAACAGGCAGATCAGATCTTCAGGAAGATCTGGAAAATAAAAATCTGTGTGGCAAATCCACATGGATTTAGGCTGAAGACGGTAGTGGGGTAATAGGATAGACAGGGTTTGATGGCTCTATACAAGGGCCCCAAAGATCTTGTGTGAGGAACTTGTGAAGTTTTTCAAATCCTGTCCCGTGCCCGAGTTCCTCCCTTGGTGATGTGTCATGTGAAAGGTGGCTCTGGAGAATTGGAAATCCCTGCCTTCTGGACACTGGCATCTAAGGGACCAGGAGGGTGCACCAGAGTCTATGAGAATATGGTTAAGGGAAAGGAAACAAAACCACCCAGCTCTGCTCATGGCTCAGGAAAGGCCTGGTAAAACACTTCTTCCTAAAGGGGTCATTCAGTGCAGTCAACTTTTTATTTTGAAGTTGGAGTAGGATTGGAGAGGAATTGTGGGTTTATGAAGAGCTCCATTTATAAAACAGGCTCTAGTGTCTGATGTAATCCAGCTACACTCCCTACATCTATTTTAAGAATAAATGCAGGGAGTTGCCTACTTACCCAGGTTCTTTCAGTTCAAACTCAAGTATTTCTTGAGTTTATTTTCCCTTTGATTTCTGTAATTTAGTGTTAGCCAGTATAGTGCTGAATTCATGACCCGGCTCTTCCTGTGATGAAGCTTAGGTTAAAATACCACTGCAGAATCAAGAGGTAACTGGGCTGAAAGAATAAGTTCTGATAACACAAACCTTTAAAAACCATATTATCTGCAGGTAGTTTGAATGATTGTCTTGTTCTAGAAGATTCTTTACATCTTTGCAAAATCTTGTTATCAGGTGCCAAGACTATTGCAAGCACACTTTGTCATGTGTGTATGGAACAGTTCATACCATTGTGTTTTAGTGCTATCTGTTGTTTGCTGTTCAGTCTAATCCTCCTAAGTGACGTGTGGCTGAAGGTTAGGCATATGTATCTTTTGGCCACTCCTGCAGTGAGATCTTTCCACTCAGGGATGGAATTGTAAGGGGAGGAAATATTTTAAATTGTTCCAACTTCTTTCAGTGCCCCTGAATCAGCCTTAAATTCGGTTTCATGAGAAGCCACTAACAGATATCAACTGGTTGTACTTGAGCAATGGTGTGTAGTAGTGTAAGGAAAGCCTGTCCTCTCCTGGGGTTTCTGCCATGAGCATGAGCCCATTTAATTTAACAGAAAAGTTTACAGAAGACCTCTGTCAATGCAGTTAATCCTGCAAATACTCTGTTATCCTTAAAATCTCCTGAGGGAGCTACCTCCAAAAATACTACTTTAAATTCTTATATTATGTATTTCTGGCTCTTGAGAAAAAGTAGGGTTTTGAAGACTTTGTGTGAAAAAAGGGTGCAATAGTACTTTGTTCTCCCACATCTTGTCCTGCCATTTGACTAGATGATCTTTGGACAAGGTCTGGCTTGGCTTGGTTAAACCTTGTACGTAGCACAATGGACTCTGGACCTGGCAGTGACAGAGAGGCTGGTGTGTGCAGATGTGTGTGGTGATCTTGGCCACGAGTATTCCATTAACCACCACAGCTGACTGGGTCACTGCTGGAAATCACGAGGCAACTGCTGAGTTACTCCAGCTTTCATGAACTTCTGGGCTCTGAGTGAGTACCAGTTCCGTTTCAGCTTTGTGTATTCACACAAATTGGAGCCTAGCAGCTTCATTCTTTAGGTTATTAATTACGCTGGGACTTCTAAGCTGAGGAATACTTTATAACTCTTTGCTATTCACAGCATATCTTGGCTGTGATAAAGGAAGATTTGTACTAGAGAGTGCAGTGCTGGCAGAAGCCGCTAGTGTGGATGCAGCTGTGTTAATGAACTTACAGATAGCACTGTCTTCTTGTGTCGGGATCAGCTTGCAAAGAGGAGTGCAGGCTTGCATGCCCAGTCAGTGCAGAGTGCTCGTACAGTATATGGCAGTGTCAGGACAGTCTACCAGGCTGAGGCTTAGGATAATGAATGGTAAGTTGGACTTTATGAGAGGTTGAGAAGGGAAGTGCTTTAGTGTTTCTTGGACCAAAGTTGCAATAATACCGAAAAGCTACACTGTAATCTGTTGTCATGCTCTCAGAAATGTTTGACACTTGTAGCTCCATGTTTTCTTGAGGCAGGTTCAGCTTCCTGCTTCTCTATTAAAAGCGTTGCAAAATAAATTCATCAGTTCTGTTCTTGTGCTCATACAGCCAACAGTATTTCTTTGTAGTTATTTTTAAGTGTGAGTAAATGGTTTCTGAGCAATGCCTCATGGCTTTTAAACACAGGAAAGAAATCCTGAGTGCATCTAGAAGTCCTAGTTTTATGATTTAAAAATCAAGTAGGTGCAGGGGTTGGGCAGGATCTTTTAACACTCAGTGCCGGGTGTAGTGCCAGCTCTTGTGTTTACATGGATGTGGCTGTGGATGTCTCCATGTGCTGCTGCTCCTGCTGATGCCTAGGCTACCCAGAGATGAAACATCAGCCACTCTTAGTACTGCAGCACTCACCCTGAAAGTCCTGTTTACAGTCAGTCTTGTTATATGTGACCATAAAGAAGGCAAAGAAAAAAGCAACAGAAATGATTGAAGATGTAAAATATTTTCCAAATGCTTAAATAGTCTGGGACTGTCAGGCAAAAAAGATGTTTTGGGCAGGGACAAGACAGTTTTCCAGAGAATCCTAAGTGACATTAGGAAAGTGACTGCTACCTCACCAGTATGAGGAAATCAAATTAAAGTGGTTTTTTTTTTTGTTTGTTTTTTTGTTTTTTCTTTTTTTTTGGTTTTTTTTGTTTGTTTGTTTGTTTTTTTTTGTTTTGTTTTGTTTTTTTTTCCTTTCATGAACAGTTAAAGATACTGCCTTAAGATATTATTGATGTTAAAATTTCAAATATTCAAAAATAACTTTATAAAATCCCAGCAGAAGGGATGGGGCCATTGAGGACTCCTTGGGCTGATGTTACTGCTGTCTCAGGAAAGAGACTGCTATGTGCATTTTGAGAACTTGGTAGAGCTCATCTTGCAACACTCAGTGTGTGGCTGCACCACTCTAAAGCTCTGCTACAGGCATCTGCCATGAGTTGTTGTGAGAGACAAGATGTGAAGCAGATGAGCCTTTGGTCTCTGCAGCAAATGCCAGTCTTGTAACATGAAAAGGAGGTAGATTGTGTCTGTGAACAGTGGCTTGTCTCAAACAAGAGGACAGTAAAATGCTTATAATGAAAAAAAAAAAAAAAAAGTGAAGTGAGACTCTTTTGGAGAAAGTCCCTTTTATGAAATGATCTGAGAAATAATTTTTTATTACATTACTGATATGTTCAAGGGGAAGAAAAATTTGAAGTTTCAGGTGCATAGCCTTCTCTACAGGTATTTCAGTGTGCTGAGAAATGCACTTTTTCATAATATTTCCTGTTCTTGTCACTCCAGCATACCTATTGCTCTTGCTCATTAGAAAGGAAGATTAATAAAGGGAAGCCTGGAGTTGGAAACTGCCTTGTAGCTCACAAGCATGGGGGGGAGTGGGGAGGTAAGCTTTGTAAATGATGATAAAACATGCTTGTACATCTGGATTTCAGGCTTCCTAGATCACTTTCTTGTGTCTATGTGATTTGAAGTCCTTTAAATGGTGATGCTTAAGTGTATCAACAGAGAAAAGGTGTCATTTTTTGGTCAGTATTGGAACAGATGTTTGTTAGCTAGGCAAAATCCCCACAAAAATAAACAATGCAGCCAAGTGTAACTGTGATGATGATGATAAAAATAAACACTGTCCTTGGGGGCTGAAACATGCACATTGTGAAACAGGCTTTTTGTATCATGAATATTTCTCACTTCTACTGGTGACATTCCAATTTCCAGATTTTTTTTTCTGATTTTTTTAGTGAGGCTATGTTCTGTTAGGAATTAGTTGAGCAGTCTGCTCATTAAGTGCTGAGTTACTGTTTTATAATGAATTCATGATTTGTAGACACTTGAGTGGACTTGTGAAGCTTCTCTTTGAAAGCCTTAGGGATGTGCTTTAACTTTTTCCCCTAAAAATTTCCCTGCTGAAAACTGCAGTAAAAATTTTACCAAGTCCAGTGCTCCTCAAAATTGGATCTTGAGCCATGGTTCTAGAAAGAACATGATATTAAAGAAGCTACACAGCTGAACTTTTCCATTGTCTGTTTTAAAATGAAAAGTTTTGAGGTTTTCCTCCTTCAGCCCATTGCTGCTGGGAGCCTTTCAATTGCTGATTTCATGGGGACATTACTATATTTACATAGTGTTGCCATGGTTTATTTTGTGGTTTAACTGTATGCTGGAACAGTAAAGTTGTAAAGTTAACTGCATATTACTTTGCCAAAGTAAAAGACACCCATATTTATTCCTACCCCCTAATTTTGCTGTGTAGCTTGACTGATGCAAATCAACTCACTGACAAAAGTCTCAGATTTTANATGCAAAAAATTGTGAATTTTAATGTTTTTTTTTTTTTTTTTTTTTTTTACAAGGCAGTTTGAGTTTTGTTATTTGTTAAACAGCTGAAGTGGCATGGTTTATATATAAGCAGAGAGATTAGAATCAATGTACACAGTGAAAAAAAGTAATGAATTACAGACTTGCAGTGGGAGAGAAGGAGCTGGGTGAGGAAGGACAGCAACAATGAGGTCCCTGGCATCAGCCCCTGGTTATTGGGTTGCAGAGGATGTTGCATTTATCTGGCAGTGGAACTCTTCCAAGGGCCATTATTGGAGGTGAATGAGCAGATCTTGGCTTTGGCAGCTGGTAGAGAGCAAAGACTGAAGTGTCCTTTTCCCAGAGCTCTCTGCCCTACAGCCACACTTTGCCAAAGAGGATATTTTTTCTGTGGTGGGTGTCATAAGTATTTTTTAATAGTACATTGTTTTCAGCAGTTCTGGTGACCTTGCTGGTGGAGTCAATGCATTCCTCCTTACATCACTAGAATTTCTGATGCTTGGTGGCATGAATAAGCCGCAGTCAGTAGCTAAAGTATACTTTTGCTTTGAGAAAGATAAATGTTGATATTTTCCTGAAACTATTACAACCCATCAGAAGATAACACTGTTATATGAAAACATTTCACCTTTTGAAACCAGAAGAAAAACATTGAGATTTAAAGCAACAACTTTATCATATTTTATCTTTGCCCAGTTGTAAGTATTTCTCAGCATAAGGTTTGTGGAAGCCAGTATGAAATAACATTTTCTGATGTCAACCCAGCCTTGCAACATTTTCTGTCTGGATGTTAGTAGCAGAGATTTCACATTAAAAGTATACTCAGATTTATAACCAGAGTTCTATGTGTTTTTAATTGATTCAATGAGCTGTAAAACCTTTAAAATATGAATTAATCTGGAAATTCTTATCCTCATCTTTTCAAATAAATAGCCTGGAAAATGTTTTATCTTTGGTCTGTTCTGTCAGTGTTTCAGTGAATTACAGTCTTGGCTACAGCACTGTTTGTGAGAGCTATTACAAGTCACTTGGCTTTTTGGTGACAGTAGGGGTTCTGTCCTGAACAGCTAGAATTTTCCAATCTGTGTTTCTTAGTCACTGGGGTTCGTATCTTGGCTTAAAAAAATGTGGCCTTAGTAGTTAATTGTTCTGTAAAGTGATTTCAGAGGAAATCTGCCATACCTTTAATGGAGAGAAAGTATCAGTTAATGTACAGGGTTCATGTGGTGTAGTACAGCACTGGTGACACACATCATTGCAGAGCACTACCAGATTTCTTTCATCCTTAGGTTATCTAATATTTTTTTTCTGTTTTTAGGAGCTACTTTTAAAATGGCTTATCTTTTCCCCCCATTTTTCTATCTAAAATTATCTCATTTCTGCATTGTGTTCATATGAAGTCTTTCTTGTTTTTGAAGTTTCGAGTAGCTGGGTTTTGATCTGCCGAAGTTTAGAGAGAACAGCACTTCTTAAGAGTGAAGATAAACAAATTGTAACTAAAGGGTAGTTTGAACAAGCATACCCATCTCTGTAAATAAGAAATGCCAAGTGGTGGCTGAGCAGGTGCCAATGGCTCCGGGTCACAGATGTCAGTCACATCATTGCTCACATTGGTGTGATGCTGTGAGTCACCTGTGTTTACCAGAGCAGGATCTGAGATGAAGGCAGAGGAAACTGAAAGAGGCAGCTCAGTGGTGGGCCAAAATGCATGGGAAAGAGGAAAGTATTCCAGGTTGAACCTTTTCCCCCAAGCCTTTTCAGTGTAACAGAGGTGAGCTTGGAAGCCAGCACAGAACAAACAAATCAGCTTTTTGTGGCTGAGGAAAGATCTGAGAGGCTTTGTAGGTGCAGTCACCTGGTCTGGCTTGTTGCTGTGCCTGTCTGCTCCTGTGGAAGGTGCTTTTTTGCTGGAAAGGACAGCAGGCTGGAGGAGGTGAGGTGTGGAGCTGTTCTTCCCAAAGGCAGCTGAAGGTGAGGCAGAGGAGTAGTCTGCAAGAGGATGATCTCAGGGTCTGCTGTCTGGAGACATCCAGAAGTTCAGTGGAGGTGTAGCTGTGCACATCTTGGCAAGGCAAGCTGTGGTCCTGCCCCCTTTTGGCAATTCATCAAGACACCATTAATTTAGCTAAAGCAGACCTCTCCTGGCATGGCAAGTGGGACAGGCATCCAAGGGAGTGTGACAATTCTCTCTTGAATGGATTTGGTGCTGCAGTGTAGCCACCCCCCAGGCTGTGGCTCCAGTGGCAAGTGCTATGAGTGCTGCAGGGAGCAGAACTGCTGGCCTCAGTGGCAACCAGTGGTAGTCACCATCCCATATTTAAGACATACATTGATGTTCTAGGCAATGTGCCAAGTAAATAGAGACCACAGATAGGTTTGTATCACATTGGTGTCTTTTTGTGGAACTACAGTTTTCAGGTCACTGGTGTGAAGCTGCAGGACCAGCAGCTTCCGTGCCTCTAGCAGGATGACAATGCCTCCTTCCAGTGGAGCCAGAACTAGTACTTGGGGTGCCTTGTACATAAAGATACTTTTTTATGCTTTCCAAGCTTAAGGTCTCCTCTAAAATACAACAACATCAAAATGGTGTTGGTGCCTTTTCTATTCCTTTCCAGGGCATATAAACCTTTCTTTGAAAGATCACCTAAAATAAGATTGCAGGATATCTTGTGTACCAGCGTACTGCTTCATGAACTCCAGAGAGTCACAGAATAAAAGAATTAAAAATGCCATACCTAAAGCAACAGAGTAATGTATGGAGAAATGGGTGTACTTGCTTTGGGAATAAAGGACAGCACTAAATGTATTTTTTATTCTGGGGGCCTGTCTGTGTCCTGGAGCTTTCTATTCAGGTTCTTTTGGTAACTTTAAAAAACTTGGGTAACATTATTTCCCAGAACATTGTGAATTAGGCGGGTCCTACCAGGTCTAATTTTGCTGCTGTGGGATAATGGTTACTTCTGTTTAATTTTTCAAATGGTGCTGACTTCAGGGAAAGCTAACACTTGCCTTACTGGGGATGAGGATTGAGCCTAGGGCTGCTTTCTTTTTAACAGCAGGAGTGAGAGCAGCAGGCTTCATACAAAGGTGTTTATTTATTCACTTCTCTGGTTTTGAAGACTTTAAATTTGAGTTCAACAAAGTTTGAAGTCTGTATAGGAAAGGCTACATTTTGGGTTTCAGTAATATTGCAAACTTGCAGAAGGCATCAAATTTACTTTATAATGTTGCTTTTTTATAGGTGCAGATTCCCTCTACAGAAATAGTTTCAGTCTCAGTGATGAAAAGCTCAACTCTTCAACTGCATCTACTCCAAGCTTGCCATCCCCTTCAGTAACTCCCTGTAAAGGTATCTTAATTTTAACTGTTGGCATTTCTTCCTAATCCTCAATTATATGGGCTTCTTACTGGGAGGCAGGAATCCCATGCTTGCATGGACTCTTTTTTCTTTTGGTTTTTCTTGGTGTTTTGTTGTTGTTGTTTGGTGGGTTTTTTTGGGTTTTTTTGGTGTTTTTTGTTTTGGGTTTTTTTTTTTTTTTTTTTTTTTTTTTTTTAATGACAACATAACTAAGGATTACTGTTGAGCACACTACTGATCCAAGTATTGTTGTCTTGATTATAAATAGCAATAGCATTCTGTATCTGCACTTTGCAGGTGGCCTGGAAACTCCTTTGGTTTTGAAACACTGAGCTAAAAAAATTATAGTTTTCTTGGTGATAAGGATTAATTATTAACTTGTGTTACTTCTTTACTGAAGCAACTAAGTGGCTTAAGTGTCCTGTTTCTCTATAAAAATGCTAAGCCCTAGTGCAGAGGTAGAGGGACTCCTCTGAAGCCATATGCTGCCATTTAAGTTAACACAATTGCTCAGATCCATGCAGACCTTACAAAGTGCTTATACAAGCCATATGTTAGCAATTCCTTCCTGCTTTGAAGCTATGCTGTTTCAAAGAGACTTCTGTCTTGCAGCTGATCTGACTTCCCAGGACAGTGTTTCACTCAGGTTAACTTGGATTAACTCTGGAGCAGACACACCAATAAGTGAACACAAATATGCACTGCATGGTGCTTTTGTTACAGCTACACTCCTCAGGTGCATGTTCAATAGCCTTTCATGCTTTCATATCTTTTCCACACTGACCAGTCATAAAAAAACAAGTTAAATGTTTTCTTTTCAATTAGTTGGATATTAGGGAGAAATAATGAGTAACAGTTTCTATGAAGTAGCAAAAAAAGAGCTCTGAAGGAAATACTTGGCAAAAAATTACACTCAAGGACAAGATGATTTTCCTGATGAGAATACAGAAAGAGCTGGAACTGGCTTGGAAAAACACACAGAAATGAGATAAGGAAGCAACTTGAAGTAAAACTAGATTGAATGGAAATGGTGGTGTTGCCAGGAGTGGAAAATTTGGTGGATGTTTGGTTCCGAATTTGTAGTGTATGGACCAAGATCAAAGGATCTGGCAGTACAGCAAACCTGTGATACTGACATGATTTTAAAGGGCTGAGATTTGAGTAGGAGCTCATTGGGATTGATTAGGGCCATGCATGCAGCATCTGAAGAGATGAAACAGGAAGGATGACCACAGTGGCAAAGACATGGATGAGTTGATACATCTTTTATTCTTCATGGCAACCCTTTCTTTTTAAGGAGACTATGTAAAGTATTGCTTTTGTGTTGCTTCTGTCAAATAGAAAACTATAAAAGCTAGAATTTCAGTTCAGTCTCCCATGTTCTCTGAGTGCTTTTGGACATTGCAGCAACCCTACTGGATGTTACTGACAATAAACACACCATGTTTGGTACCCCTGAAAATTCTTTGGAGGTTTGTGTATTTCTAGTGTGACACTGGCTAGTCACTGTGACACATCTACCTTCTAGCCAGAGGAACATGTCATGTCTTGACCCTTATTTTACAGCAAAGCTTGGAGACACAAAAGAACTGGAGGACTTCATTGCTGATCTTGACAGAACACTAGCAAGTAAGTAGATTTTTTTATTAGTTGCTTGCATTTCACTTGGTACTTGTTACAAAGGGTGTTGAAAGCCAATGTATAGGGAGAGAGGGAGGGGAGAAATAGAAATAGTTTATATAATGTGGCTTCCTTTTAGTTTGCTAGTCCTGTGATCATTATCTGGATAAGAAGGTAAAACACTAAATTTAGACTTTGCCTGAATGTTCAAGGCATGCAGTTTAGCCTGTGTGACAAAGGCTGAACTCAATGAACCCCCGGTCCCAGCTCTGGGTTTAATTCACCCCTCCTTGACAGCGGATCAATAAATAAATGTCAATTTCTTAAATACTCAAAACTCAGTTTAAAAACTGGTGATCTATTTCTTCATTATAAAGCTAAGTAACTGGAGGAGTATCCTTAGGTGAGGATTTTTGTTCTAGATTTTGCTTTCTGAAAGAATTAAAGAGCAAATATCTTTATTTGTTGATTTAAACTAAATGTCAAAATCCTGTTTGTGCTTGTCTTTACCAGCAATGGAATTTGGATCACTTTTTCTGCCACTGTCTAGAAATTGTATCTTTAAGCTACAGTAATGAATTCTTCATTATGATTTTTAAAGAAAAACCACCAAAAAACTGGCCACCTATTGCCAGCCATGTACTCTACCTATTCCTTTTGCTTCTTCCTCTTCTTTTGTGGACATAATACCATTTCTGTTGTGTTTTAAGTTGTAGGGTTTTTTTTTGTGTGGAAGTAGGCTATAGAACCCAAACTAACAAGCTGGAGGACTAGACCTAAACAGAAGCATAAACAAAGCTCTCTTAAACTGTGAACTGAGAGTTCTGTGTATTCATTTGGTATTTTCCCTTCCCAATATTTCTCCACGATATGGACTTAATTCAAGACAGCTACCCTTATGAGTTTCCTGCTTCCCTGCTGTCTTGTATCTTAATCCTGGTTTCACTTCTCGTTCTTAAAGTACATTTTCTAGTTTCCTGTTTTCTGTCATGGATTTAAGCTTGAGATAACTCCATCTTTACCACTGAAATTTAATTGACTCTTGTTCTGAAGAAAATCCAAGTTTTTGAAGGTTTGTGTAGGACCATGAAAGCCCAAACCGGTAAATATTTGCATTGCTATATCTTGCACAGCCATGTTGCAATTCTAAAGGGGCTCCCTATAATATGTAGGTTTCATTTTTCCCTTGCAAAAGTACATCAAAGGTGAAGGCAGGAACTACCACCTGCTCTAGTGGTTTTGCACCTCTTTTTTTGGTGTGATTTTTGTTTGTTTGTTTGTTTAATCCCAGCTAGACAAATCTCCAGTGATCTCAGCAGAGTTTAATTTGTACAGTGAGGAAGAAGTTCAGCTTCCATCTGGTATTTATCATCACATTTTTGAGGAGTTGTGTGTGTATGCTTGAGGTCACACAGAACTTTGTACACATACTTTTCAAGCCTAATGCACTTGTTAGAACAGTACTTGCCTTGTCTTTTTTGCACACCAGCATTTCAGCTTTCATGTTAACTTAAAAAAAGACATAATTTGGCTTGTCAGGCATTCTACCAAGCTAGGCATAGGCAAGTGTCCGATATGTCAACAACATGCAATCTTATTTAATAGAAAATTGAATGATCTTTCTTGTTCTTTATTTTCAGGTATGTGAAATGAATTATCAGCCTTGTGCTTGCATGTGAATGTCCTCTGAAGGATAAGTGACATCAATCCCTGCTGCCCTTGTCTTAAAACTTCACTGCCCAAAATACCTTCTGAACATAACCTTTGTGAACTCCTACAAGTATTTAACTGGCAACATTGGTTTTGTTTTTTTTGTTTGTTTTTGGTTTTGGTTTTTTTTTTTTACCTTGCAGCAGATGGAATAAGAACTTAAATGTTAGAGCTGTATTTTGCTTTAAAATATAGCTTGAATTTTAATTTTAATTTAAAGTTGCTTTTATGCAAATATATTTGTAATTTTATATAGTTGAAAACTTTAATGCTTTTTTTCCATGATAATATATTTTTGTATGCAAATAAATCTTGAATTGGAATCCAGGTGTCTGGAAGCTTCCTATGAACATGCAAACTCTGAAATATAAGTACAAATTAAACTCTTATTGAAAACAACATGCTTTAAAACATCTTGATAATGGTATATTTCCTGTTAGGCAAAATTTGTTATGCTAGTTTAATGTGGTTGCTTAAATAAGAGCTTTGTACTATGTAAAATTAATACAGTCAGGAAAATAATAAATTTGGTCAAACTGTTAATTCAGATTTGTGTTAATACAGATGAAATAACACTGACTTATTTGACATTTGAACAATAACACCAATTTCAAACCCTATATAAAGGCTGGTTTTAAACTCTCAGACCATTTGACATGAAGCCCTCACTATTTGGAATGTCAGACATTTAGACCCAGCAGTTTGAAGGTATGGAGGTCCTGTACCACTGAGAAAATACTTGTGTCTGGATGTTTCAACATCAGGCCCTTGGATCTGGAACAGTCAACCTCTTTGAAAAGACTTCCTGGCCATCAGTGTGGTGCTGAAAGAGGGGAGCTGGACCTGCACTTTTACAAGGAACCTGATTCTTTCCATATGCATTAGGCTCTGGGAATGTCATTATGTGAACTCTCCTGCAGCTGCTGCAGGCATTACACCTGGCCCTGCTGCCTGAGCTGTGCTCTCCAGTCTGGTCAGAGCAAGTGAGCTGGGGCTGGGCTGGTTTGAACTCCTGCATAGTTTTGACCAAAACTGTCTCATGAGCAATTGCTTGAATGGGTCAGTTGTGCCCCCTTGATGTTGTATCTTTGGGGGTGTCTGCAGTGTGTGTGTGTACCTGTGACACAGCTACCTGCTTAGGGCACCTGAAAGGACAGATCTGGACCTGCCTTCTGCAGCTTGGAGAAAACCTACTGTGTATTTCCCAATAGGAACACCATAAGGATGGTGCAGATCCATCTCCCTGACTTCAGATTTCCTAAAAATTGACCAAAGCATTTGGGTTTTATTAAACACCATATTATTCCTCCTCAGTTTTATTCATTAGTAAGGAAAAGAAATTCTGAACTGGGTACATTTTTACCAGTCTGAAAAAGTCTTGAGGTTGTTGTGTGGGTTTTTTCCTTCTTTCAGGCAGAAGGACAGCCTAAAGACACAGGGAGCAGTGTGTGGTGGAGTGTGTTCCTGAAGAGGAAACTGAAAAATTCCTTTCAGCATTTCCTACTGCAAATTCTGTTGGTAAATTGTCTCTTAGAATAAAAAAGGGAGTAGAATGATTTAGGAGGGTAAAGTTTCATGCTTGCAGTACATTAACTTTCAGATCTGTGAAGAAAGTAGTTATGATTCAGGTTTGAGACAGTGCTGTCCCTCTCCTTGCTCTGGGACCTTCTCAGAGGCTCCTGCATCACAGGAACCTCATTATTAGCAGTTGAAAATTTACTATGCTGTAAGCATACAGGAGCAATTATTCCTTTTTGTTGCCTCTGTGGAACTTGAGAGGGCTGTCGGCCCTTCCTCCCCAGTCCCAGATGTGAAGGGATTCCTTTGGCTGGTGTAGGACCTCCGTTAAGTGTAGAGGCACTGTGCCTTTCAGCAGGAGCTGAGGGAAGGGGAACCAGGACAGCAGGGACAAGCTTCTGCTCCCCTTTTAAGAAACACCCTCAGCATAAATCATGTTTTTAAACCTGATGGAATAGCAGCAGCAATTTGGCTATATTTTTTCTATATTTTAATGCTAGTTGATAGTGTGAACAAGGGGGTGGCCACTTCAAGGGACTCTGAGTTGGTGGGACATGCAGAGCTATTTGCTCCTCTGTTCCTTAGGTTGGATTGTTTGAGGCATGAGTTTTCCACTTTACTTCTGCGCATTCAGTTGTTGCTTGATCCTGTTGAGTGCATATAATCAGTATTTAAAGTCAGATATCTCCCTTTATAGATTGAAATCACCACATTAGTGCAGTACTATGGAATGGCAATACTCTGTCCTTACGGACACCCAATTTTGAAGGTTTTTCCAGTATAAGCAAAGGTTTTAGCGAGGCGTGTTCCTCATTTTGCCTAACGTCAGTGGTGATGGAGTTGGGGATTAGGTCACCATCTGTTTGGCTTTTTTTAATCTTGTTTATGCATGAACAGGTGGAGACTTCTTGCTTATACAGCAGATCTGGAGATCATCAGCTGCAAATCTGGGAGTATCTTCTGTGGAGCTGTTTGTCTGAATTCCTGCCAGTTTATGTTCAGTTTTCAGTGTGTCAGAAGGAAGGCACTAACATAGATGTCATTTCACTGGAGGATGCTTATGACTTAAGTTCATCATCTGATTACATATGGCACTGAAAAATGCGTTGCTGGAAAAAGTTCTGTCATACTTTATCCCCAAGGAACATTGCTGGAGAGTGCGTGGTCCTTATGGGCCTGGATGACTTTTTAATCCTTGTTTTGACCTCCTTCTCGTGCTGCAATGCTGAATTTGAATTCAGAAGAGTCTCAGCACTGTTGTGCCAACACCATGCACCCAGAAATGGAAACGAGCAGCTTAGACTAAGCAGATGTGTTGCCACAGCTTAACCTGTGGAAGGTAAGGTGAAACAATTATTTGCACGTGTGCTCTTTACCTACTGCAAATTCAAGGTTAAATGGATTAGTTTAACCCTCCATCACCAAGGCTTGAGCTAATGTATCTTATCTTGAGTTTGCTGTTGACTCTGTGTGTCCTTGGTGCAAGCTGATACCAGGTAGCACATGATGCTTGGTGACCTTAATACAGGAGAGAGACCAAACAAAGGAGGGATTTATGTTTTTCCTGGGTTGTGTGTGCATCCATAGCCACTACTGATGCACTGACAGCCAGGTGAGTTTTTAGGAGGGAGGAAAACAGCTGTGTTGGCAGTGATGGAACTTGGTTGTAAGGGAAGGGTTCAACCCCTGCTGGCTCCCGTGGCCCTTGTGCTGGTGCCTTCTCCCCTTTTTTACTGTTACGGCCTTTTTGGTACACGCTGGGTGTGGAACTGATTTCCAGCAGCATTGGCTAATCTGAAGGGTCAAAGAGGGCAGGAGAATTCATGTTCAGAACTTCACAGACTCATTTAAGCCTTGGTTTCAGTAGTGGATGCTTGCAAAGAAAACCAACACAGGAAGTTTTTGCCCGCTGGGAAACATTAGGAATTCACCAGTGGGAAAGGTCCACCCTGCATGGGTCTCCTCTGGAGCTCATCTCAGATTGTTCAGGTGTACTCAACTGACTATGAGTGGTATTTGCACCACTGGAGCCCATCATGGGAGATTTAATTTATCTGAAGGTGCTAGACATGACATCTGCTAGACTGTTGGAGAGAAACTTCCCAAGTTGCAATGTTTGGAAGCAAAGCCAATATGACTGCAGCAGTTCTTGAACTAAATCCAGCACTGCATACTGACAGCACGAAATCCATATTCTCAGTGGGGAAATCTCCTGTTTTCTGTACTTGCTACATTACGGATTTTTTTTTCAGCCTGGCGGACAGCTTTAGCTCTCTAGATAACTTTACAATAATGTAAGATGATCCTGGCTGCTACATCTCATCAGTTTAGATTCTAAACTGTAAATCAGATTTGTAAGCCAGATCTTTTCAAAGTTCTTTTCTTTCTTAGAGGTTAAAAGAGCTATCACTCAAATGCTGTAGATGGACCTGTGGGATTAAAATAGGCCAGTCTTTACAAAGGCGCCCCAGTGCTTTGGTTGCTTTTGCTCTTTCACACCTATGTTTGGAAAGTTAAATATTTATTAGTTTAGCTTTTAGAAGCTACAGACTGGAAGCCTGTGCTTTCATTCTCCCAAGGCATCAGAGCTCACTGTCTTCTCTGGGAGGCCTGAAGATGCTTAAATAGGCTTCAGACTGGAAGTGAACGTCGCCTTCTCCATAGCTAATGGCTGTAACACTGATTGCCATCCCTTGGTTCTGTTGATAATGTATTTCAGATCATTAGTTTTAATTAAAACTGTTTCCCTTGTCTTAAAAACAAACAAACAAAAGTATTATGATATGTATGTAGTTTCCACATTTTAAAAAATAATCTTGCTACTCTATCAAATCAGGTCAGGACCAGTTTAGCCTGAATGAAGCACTTATGTAAACCACTGAGGTTAGGATGTGTCCCTTGGCTCCTTCAATAGCCATTGCAGAAATGAGAGGGAGGCTGTTATCCACTAATGATGGTCCCTTGCTACTGCAAATAGTAGTATAATTCAGCAGGTTTTTCACCTGGGCTTCTTAATCCACTGAATAAAGAAAAGGTGTCAAAATAAACCTGCCTACAAGTGGCCTTAAAGTGTAACAGCAGCTGGTAGGGCTGAAAGAGCAGAGGCAGAAACACCCAGCTGGGCAGGGTTCCTGTGTTTGGGACTCAGCATCACACTGTGCCAGCACAGCAGCTTGCTTCAGCCCTGGGACTTGGGGCACTGCTGTGCCAGGTGAGAGGTGCTGGGACCACAGCCTGGGCACTAAGCCCATATGGGATGTCACAGGATGAACCCATGGGAACTCTGTGCTTGGAAGCAGAGTTGCCGGAACAAGCTGCAGGAGAAGGGCACTCCTCACCCTCACCACTGCCAGCACACTGCCTTCCCATTCCCACCGTGTTAGAACCTCCAGTCACCTCCTTGGGCAGGAGCAAGGAAACCATGGGGAGCCTCAGGATGGTGCTTGGGTGTCACAGTGCTGAGCCAGGCCTGTTGCCTTTGGCTCTCTGCACCCTCAGAGCACACTCTCTTGTCTTTTGCTGCTCCCTACTAGTGCCCCCCACCTGCATCCCAGATCCCATCCCTTACCTGCCTACCCCATGCTCACAGTCAGGCCAGCCCTGATGCTGGAGCAGGGTATCTGGAGCCTTGGGGTTGTTTTGTTTGGTTTTAAAAAGAAGCATTCTAAGACTATGCCACTGGCTATCTCAGCTGCAGATGATTTATAGGTTAATTATCTGTAATGTGTGGCTCAGTGACTGAGGATGGAATGGATGCCACTGAAATCCATGGTGAAATTTGCAGGTGGGCTGGGATTTAATTCTCTGTCAGTGTGTAGCTGGGCTGATGGTTCCCTCAGAGCTCCAGGAAGTCTATACATTTGGGGTGTGTCAGCTTTCTTGTGCAACACAAGTAGGAGTTTCTGAACACTATTTAGAACACCTCAGGAGACATTTGGCCTAGTGTCTAGGTTAAAATTGAGTGAATGATTGTGCTGTCCCCTGGTTTTATTCCATCTCTCTGAGAAGCAGAGTGATTCCTGAGGGTGGATGGGACTTGACACTCTTCCCCCCATGGAATTTGGTAACAGGGTGGAGCTTAGAGCTTATACCCACAAATATTTTGTGCTTTCAAGCTGTGACTTCAGTGGACTCTCATGCAGCATTAAACTCTGATGCTGGCAATCTGTCTCCATAGACTGATTCTCAAGGCTATGTATAGTTTAGTAATTTTATGCAATTGGAAAACTGATTTATGAACAGTAGTTATATGTTTGTTTATGTGTAGAGTTTGTGATGTGAAACAAAATACATGTTTTTCTCAGAGGCCAAACAAAACAGCTCAGCTCTCAGTCTCCAAACAGCATCCCAGATAATTTATTTTGTTGACAGCTGGTACAATGCACTGCTAATACAGCAGTAGTTACTACACATTAACAGCCATACATCAGCTGCCTCAAAGCAATTTGGCATGCTCCAATAAATAAGTTCCACTATAAAGCTCAGGGCAGATCTCTCCAGCATTCAGCAGCCCCAGTTTGGAGAGAGAGAGGCAAAAGTTTGGTGCTTGGCCAGAGGAGGCTGGCTGTGTCCATCAGTGGTCCAAGCACTGCATTAATGCTGAGTTTAGGATTAGGGTTGCTTATTCACAGCACTTCATCTTTAAATAACCTTGTAGGAAATGTCTTGACATAGCAAGTGTGTCTGACATTCCTGAGCCCTTGTTGAATGAAATTATGAGAACCAACTTGCTGGGTTTTTCCTGAGCCCCCTGATTTGTGGGGCCATAGGAAAAGTGTATAAGCATTTAGACTCTTTCATGGACTCTGGCTTTCCCCAGCATCATCAGTGCCTTGTTGTGCATTGAGGGGCAGCAGCTCCCTCATCACATCCCTTCTCACTGGCCAAGTGTGGCTGTGGTGTGACTCTGCTCCTGTCCCCACCTGCTTTGGCTGGCTCAGCTGCAGCCTTGCACATGCCTTGGCTGTGCTAGAGCAGCAGCAAGCACCAAAACACACTTTATTGGAATATGACATCTAACNATTTTTTTTTGTTGTTATTTTATTTTATTTTATTTGTGATTAAATGGTTCAGAGGATGGGTCCTATATGTTATGTATGTGTTATTTATTTATCCTTATCGGGGATAGATATAGAGGTGAAGGGAACAAGGACCCAAACAATGGGCAATCTGGATTGAAAAGCATTTAAATGTTTAAAAGGTCAGATCTGTTTTAGTGTTTCTTTAACAGGATGCATCCACAATAGCTCACATGAGTCTATGGACTCATGTTTGACTAAAACAAGCATTTCTCACTGTGATGGCTGGACCATCTGCCACTCTTCCCTAGTCCTTAGGATAGAGTGGTTAAATAAGGAGCCATTCAGCATCTGCCAATTGTGCTTTTCCAGTGACCTTTCAAAAAACTGACTTCTTTTTGACTAAAAATAAATTTTACATTACCAAGCCAATGAGGCAGACTTCCTTATGTGTTTTGAATAACATAGTTGTTTTGAAACGTCTCTTGGCTCCAATGTAACAAAAACCTGATGTTAAAAAAAAAGGTGATTTAAACTGGTTTTGATTATTGGCTGATATTCAAAATGCAGTAAGACAGTTGAGCTTCTGTGCTATCCTGTGACATGCCATTGTTAGCACCTCATGAAATGAGGGGAAGGGAGAATAAAATCACCCAAACATTTCTGGAAACCTTTGAGCTACTTTTTTTATTCAGGAATTTTTACTTTCAGAGCACCTCTGTTGCAGACTAATTCCCCATAATGACGTGTCTAGACTTTGATGGAAAAATTTCTAGGCAGCTCTTATTTCTCAGTCTTCTTTTCTCTTTCCATCCAGGGGTGAGCAGTTGGTGTGGTGATGACGATGTCCAAAATGGGAAACAGACTCTGAACTGAGCCAGTTCCTTGAGGAAAGCCTTTCCTTTGAGGGTTTGATGTGCACAGATATGGATATACATAAAAGCCTGGCCTGAAATAGGATGGTATTGGTCCTTAAAAGAAGACTCAGTAGCAGAGATGAAGTTGCTGCAGCAGGGAAAAGGCAAGGTAGGATTTTGAGGGTGCCAGGCTGTAATGATTTGCTTTCTCAGTTTTTGTCACATAACAGAGTTTTCTGAAGAGCTTTCAGAGGCAGAGTTACACGAGCTGGTGTATCTGCATGCAGTACCATGCTAACAGACTGGAAACTGGGATCCCAAAAGTGCAATTCCTGCTTTATATCTGTACATAAAAATGCATTTGTGGTATGTGTCTGTTAAATCACGGATACAATTTCAGATGTTTCCTCTACAATTTACAGACCGTTTCTTAAAGCCAGACCAGTTCTGTTGTATCTTCTGAAAGTTATAAATACCTTCATGATAAATAAATTTTCCTGGCTTTTGTGAGAACCAAATGGTAGGATGACAGACCTGCCAGCCTTGCGAATGTAGATTTTTTTATCAAGAAGGAGCACTACTACCTGGTAGAGATGTGTGGTTGCAAGCTGAACATGCTAAAGGGAAAAGGCAGGAAAAGTGACTTCTCTCTTTTGCTCAGTTAAGGGCTCAGCCTCACATTTTCCTATTCTTTGGCTTTTCTCCAATTTCTGTGGTTTTGAGCTTTTATTTTCCCCCATAATCAGACTGATATCATAGGAATTTGCACGGAAACTGATGCCCTCAGCTCATCTCAGCGCCAGAATTACAACAGTCTCTTGTTCCTGATGGAAAAAAATACGTAACATTTCCAGACAACCCCAGTTCGTGTGGTCAGTGATTTGCTAGCCTACATGCAGAGCCTAGTGTGATGCCTCCATCTAATTTCATGAAACCAGATGAGAAACGGAAGTAAAATATGTTAATGAGGTGTGTGCATCTGCAAGTGTTAACCAGGTCAGTGTTTCTCTGCTGCCCCATGAGGCCTTGCCTCTGTCACTTTGGCTGTGTGAAGAAAAGACCCCAAGATGTTGGGTTTTCCCCAAAGGGAGCAAAACCACAGTAGTTTTGGGGCCCCACAGTGACCCTCTGCTGTGTCAAGCTCCCTGCAGACAAGCAAATAACGGCAATGGTTTCTAAATTTTGCTGAAGTTGTTTGGTACACTATCCAGTCCTTTTGGGAGTTAGCTTGTTGGTTTAAAGGAAGGTTGACCCCAAATTCTACTATCTGAAGTGAACCATTCTTCCTCCATCTAGCAGCAGGTGAAGGGAGGTTCAGGAGATGGTAGAACTGGTAGAATGAAACCCCTTTAAAGCCTCGTGCCCTCTGGCTTGCTACCCTCCTTTGGAACCATCAAAGGAGGGCTGACAGAAATGGATCCTGAACCATTTTCAGATATGCAAGATGGATGAATTATAGTGTTAATGTCATTCACCCAGAGGGAAGAAGCTGATGCATAGGCCATGTGTGTCTTGGCCCTTTTAGCATATTTACTTCCTTGCCAAAGCTTTGGGGAAAATAAACTGCTTTTAATGGAAGCTTGCCCAAACAACACCGAAACACTGACACAAGTTTCTGCGTGGCAAGTTTGAATCTACCTGGCTTGTTGGCTCACTGCTTCAGAAAGCAAGCTACAGTGCAAGCAGTGAAGAAGTGCTAGCGTGACGCTCCCGCCTGATGCAATGCGAAGCAGCCGATGCTGGAATGTGCACCAGAGAGACAGCTCAGTAGAAATCAAGACCTACTTTAGCATCAAATTATGTATTCTCAGCTTTTGGAGGCTTGGCTTCAGGCCGTTTTTTCATATTTAGCTCACTCTGTGCTTTAACTGGAACTGAGAAAGTTGCTGACTCCATCCTGTGAAACCTCAGCTGCCCGGATGAGGAGCTGACCTGACTCACTGCCAGCGTCATGCTCAGACCTAGCGCATGTTCTAAAGGCACTGAGCTCCTGTGCCTGACCCCATATGAGAGCCTCTCCCCATCTGCAAGCCAGATTAACCCAAGTCCCTACCAGTTCTAGGAAAATTACACTGGCTCCTTTTCCTGGGTGCCTAAGCTTGAGCGGATGGCTTTTCCTCCTACGTGCACACAGGTGTTCTCTCTTTGGAAAACATGCTGAAACAGTGGATCTCATTTATGGCTTTTTGTTAAGCTTCCAGCCTTGAGGGGTAGAAGTTGCTTCAGTGAAAGGAAATAGAGTTTTGAGGTGTGTGTAGGCAGGACTTCTGCCTTGTTCTTAGGAATGCTAAAGTTGCCCAATATCTGCTTTTTGATTGTTGGGTGTGCAGGAGCTGAGGGAAGGAGCAGTGGGTGGATGTCTGCAGGTCTCTCCTTGCCTCCATCCTGATGTGAAGGGAATTACTGAGGAGTGTGTACTCCTCTTGCACCTGCTGAGATCCACCCCCAGCTCCACCAGCGTGCACAGCAAAAAAGGTCTATTTCCACGTATCAAAATTAGGGACGGGAAAGTACTTATTTATATACTATGTGTAGGTGCTTTCTGTCTTTCTTTGGAGACATCCTCTCTGCCCTCAATTCATTTTCTCATCTCCTGCCTTCCATGCTCCCCCTTGTTGCCCCCAGCCCCCCCTCTCCCCTCCCTGCCACCGATGAGTTCCTCCTGTTCCCAGGAACCAGGGCTGGCAGGTTCTTCTGCGGCTGGAGGGATTGGCCTCGACAGCTGCACAAGAGCCGGGGTGGTGCAACTTGGGTTCCCTCCAGGCCCTGACTCACTGCAGGGGGGCAACCACATCCCTCTTGGGGAGCTGAACTGATCCAGTTTGAACTCCAGGCCTCCTTCCACCTCTTTCCCATCCACTTTTGGGTTTTAGGATTCAGAGAGGGGGAAGGGCTCTGTGAAAGAGACCAGGGCTGCAGATGGACATCTCCCCTGCATGGCATTTGCCACCTGCTCTGCTTGGGAAAGGCAATGTGGATATTTTTCTCTGCCTGATCATCTGCGTGGTGTTGCTTTGGCATGACTCAGGAGTGACTGACTTTGCCCAAGATAAAGATTCCTTGCAAGCATGCATCCCTCTTCTAGAAGAACGTGACTCACTGGAAGTTTGCCTCCACCCTCTTTGGTCCAGTCCACAGCTGTGATTCACTTTGGGGCCTTATTTATGTTTCTTTCACCCCAAAACACAGGCTGACTTTGAGAAGTGGATCTGTGTATCCTGGGCCAAATTCTTCTCCCATGCAGCATGTATGGGCTAAATTGCTCAGATCCCTGCAGGCCACATCCAAGTTCTCCTTTTGTATCGAGTTCTCATGTCAGACAGGCATTAAAAGACACAAGCATTTACTCTGATTTTCTGTGCTTAGCATACACCTCAGGGTTCTCTCCAGTGTTTTGCTCCAAGCCCTTATTCTCTGGATGGTCAGGGACATGGATCTGGATCCAAGATCTGAGGTGGAAACCTGTCTCTGTGACTGAATATTGGCAGCAATTGACCATATAATCTTTCCAGTGCATGGGAAGGCTTCCAAGGACACTCCCTCCAGCTGATTCCAGCTGGTCATCTGCAGTGTACCTCATAGAGGGGATCTAAAACTGTAGCTTATTTTGCTATCCTTGTTGCTGCATACTTGTTTGGCTTTAAGTAATGGCATCTCATTTAATTGTGTTTTATCTGGATAGTTGATCTGATGGTATACCTTGCTTCCTCTGCTGAGCTTTTTATGCTGTCCCCCCTCATTTTTATCATCTGATGCCCACTGTCCAAGGACCTGTGCTTCTGCCTGAATAACATGTTAACCTTGGACATCAGGTGCTTGTTCTTTTATTCCAAGGTCCCAAATCACCTCTGGTGAAAGCTGACATTGTCTTAAAACCACTGAATCCAATATAAATGATGTTCTGGACTTGGAAACAGGAGGCTGCCTGCAGATTTGGGCTCAAGCTTCTCATCTCCCCTATCTGCAACTAGAAATGCTCTAGTACCTTCTCTAGCCCCTTCATCATCTGTCTCAAATTTCAATGCATCACAAAGGGAGAAAAAAAGCTCTTCAGAGCACCCCAGCATCCCAGCTATAAAATGTTTTAGCCAGAACCAGTTTGTACTGATTTAGCAAAGCTTTTGGAAACCTTAGAAACTGCTGGTCCTAGGCTTACCCTTCCGTGGTAAGGAGACTCATGCAACTAGGAGCCTTTGAGGACGTGCCCAGCAAAGAAGGTACAAACACTTGATAGTGAATATTATGAAATCTGGAGAGCATTTTAAAAGGACATTTGAATGTTTAACAATGACAGAGTGGCTCAAAGAATTGCCTGGGGAATAGCTCCCAGTCCCACTGCTGAAGTGCTGTTAAGAAAGGTCAAATAGCAAACTGCTGAGGACGCACACGGAGCCAAAAGTCATGTTCTCTTTCAGGAAGGTGTATGTGATCTGCTCAGGTCAAACAGTCATCCATGGGTTTTTACTTCTGCCTTGCTGAGACAAGAACATTTTAGGAAGCTAAAGCTAAAGCTATGACAAGTATTCAAAACACATCAAGGAGACTCCAAACTGTCTCAAACCTGATTTCAGGGCAGACATCAGAAATTATGACAGCATTGTAATGTTTTGCTTGACTTGTGTGGTATTTTTAAAAATTTTCCTGAAACCAGAAGGGCTGGAAGGTTCTCTTAAATAGAAGGGAGAAGTTTCACCTAATGTGATCTTAAAGCAACCTCTGAATAAAAAGTGAGGGCTCCAAAATCAATAAGCTTGAGCTCAGAAGTGGAAGAATAAAAATGTTTTTTTCAGATATAACCAACTTCAGCGTGGTGGCTCTGACCCTGCCAGGTGTTCTGTCTTTGTTGGTTGTTCATTATCTAGACAAGTTTCTTTCTGAAATGCCATAGGAACCTCTCAGTTTTCTCTCTTTTAGTGTGACATTTAAGGAACTGGATACTAAGTAATTTTGGACTTCAAATAAGACTTTGATTTCACTTTAGGCTTCTCAATCAGATGTTGTGACACGTATGTATGTCCATGGTAAGCAATGACAGTCATACAGATATTTCCAGCTATTTTTGTAGCCCCTTTGTAGCTCTTCCAGAGCATTATGACCTAATTCTCATCTTCCCCTCAAATATTCCCCAATCATGAGACATTAATTTTGGATTCATGATTTAGATCAGATAACAGGAAGAAATTCTTCACTATGAGGGTGGTGAAGCACAGGTACAGGTTGTGAATGCCCCATTCCTTGAAGTGTTCGAGGCAAGGCTGGATGGACCTTTGAGCAACTTGGTGTAATGGCAGGCATTCTTGCACATGGCAGGGGGTTGGTGTCTTCCAACCCAAAGTCTTCTGTGGTTCTATACTGCAAATCACATGCAGCCCCTTCATGCATTCACCATAAGTACGAACCAATGCCTCCCACAAGTTTCCCAGAATGTCAGGAGCTGAGCTGCACTGTCATCTCACAGGAGCTCTCAGGTCCATTAGTCTGTTAATGAGGCATCACAGCTTTTTCCAAGCTCAGAAAAGTAAAATGACTTTCTGTGAGTCCTGCCCTGTGCATTCCTTTGCAGTGTTACCATTGCCTCCATGAATTCTTTTGCCAAAGGTGAGGCAGTTGCAAAGGCAAGAAGCTGAAAAAGCATTTGGTGGGAGACAGCATTGGGGAAGGGATGGAAAAAGTCTGGTGAAGGAAGACTTGGTAGTAAAATTATTATTTTTTACAGGCAGGAGCAGCTGACAAATTCATCCTGTCTGTGCTTTTTGTGTGGCATTACAAAATTAGAAAATTGTTTTTCATTGAACATGAGACTGCTGAAGAACAGAAACTGAAGTGCTGTAAATAGTGCTGGGCTCTTTGAAGCCACAAAGAGGAGACTGTTCTGCTGGGAGATGCCAGGCCTGGGAACACGGGTTTCCTTTGTCCGTGCGTCATTATGCAGCAGCTGGCGTGCGCTGAGCACAGCTCCCAGATTTGCTTGTGCTGCTAACTCAGGACAAAGAAGAGTCAGTGGCTGCCTGGGAGTGGTGGCCAAGAGAATTCTAAGCCCTTCAACCCACCTGCCTCAATGGGCAATGGTCTTCTATGGATACACAGCATTCCAGTGCCCTGTTTGAGCAGTTTGGCTTAAAATGCAGCTGAGGAAGCAACAGGCACTGATGGGGTTCATCCTGAACCACGCTGAAACACCCCAAGGGCAAATCACGGGGTACTTTGACTGGATGCAACTCCCCAAAAGTGTCACCTAATAAGAAGTGATTGAACTGAGCCCAATCACATGAGATGCCCGCAGAAGTCCATTACGTTTTGTCTGGTGCAGATGCACGTCTTCAGGGAATTTAGACCTCATCCTACATCACTGTCTGATTTCTGGATGGATGGTGTCTCGCCTTGAAACTTGGAGCTATTTTCTTCCACCAGTTGTCTGTGTCTGTGCCTCGGCTTTGCACAGCCCCTGCTCAGCTTTCAGTGTTGAAAGCAAGGAGGGTCATTAAATCCCACTGACCTTCAAAAGAGTCCAAAATGAAATCCTAACAACGTTTTTAATAAAGGTGCTGGCTCTGAAGGGTTTTGTCTCATGTACCTCATGCCAGATAATGGCACAAGAGATGCTTGTAAATGGGAACTTTATTAAACTTTATTAAAGGAGTCACAGGAGCAAGGGCTGCACCTTTCAGCCTTGCTACGGAAGAAGCACTGTAATAAAGCTTAGTTTTTAAATTAAGCTATGGAAAGCAGGTTTAACCACTCTCAGTAATTTTATCACATGTGTATGCATGGAAACATTTTCTTAACTAATGAACACATGGTGAAGTCGTTAGTTGATTGTAGGTGCCTGAGAGCCTCTGTGCATTGCACTGATTAATTGCCTGGTCAGCTCTTAGTTTGTGAAGGGTTGCAGGATTGAATGCCCTGTGGAGTGAAGCCTGAGGACAGACAACCACAAAACAAGAGGGTTGGGCACAGTTTCCAGATAACAGGAAGAAATTCTTCTGGGGGAAAAATCTGCCAAGATCATCAGCTGAAGTAAGTAACTCAAGAAGGAGCTGGGCAAGTTTCCAGAGCTGCAGAGTATGAGGTAAAGCCATTAACAGGATTTTTGGTTTTAAGATAATGAGAGATTGGTTAGTGATTGGGATTTCCTGGACTCCTGAGGCTTAGGAAATACTAGAAACACGGATGTGGAAGGCTGGCCTTGGGGAAGAGGGCTCAGGGGTTGTTCTGTGCCAACAACCAGCCTCCCCTGGCCCAGTGCCCTGCAGGAGGTACCTGGCAGGATCTGTGTTGCATTGGTGTTCCCAATGCCAAGGGAAGGGTGAGATGCCCCATTTGGCCTGGAACTTGACAGCCATGGGGCAGCAGCTGGTGGTCTATACCCAGAGGAGGATGGAGTTACCTCCAAGGCAGGGGTCTTTCAGCTATTTTTATTACATTCTTCCTTCTTTCAGTTGTTTGGACAAAGGAGGTTGTGCTTTTCAGGGGCAAAACTCACAAGACCTAAACAGTGACCACAAGAGCACAATGAGGTGTCTGCTTACAAATTGACTCTCTTGGGGGTTTAATGCCAAACTCTGCCCTTGCATTTGGAGAAGCCATAGAGATTTTTTTTCATTGTAAGGGTTTTCCAACAGTGTTGTGGTGAAAAGAAGGATTGCATAAAAATGAATTGACCGCTGACTGTGGGTTCTAAGTCCAAGGAGAAATGGTCAGCGTGTGCTGGCACCCTGCTGAACAGCCAGCAGGGGCTTGGATCATGATGGATTAGCCATTTGATTGAGCTTCTTACTTGTCTGAGCCCTTAGGTTCCTCCTGTCTACCTGCATTCTGGGGGTTGGAGCTGACCCTGTCAGATTCTGCCAGAGATCTGCCATTGTGCTGCCCTTTGGAGCATGGTGGCCCCTGAGTCTGGGAGCCAACATGTTTGCCATGACCATTAGGAGAGGGAAGAAAGCCCCCCAAATCCTCTGATTGCTCTCTTCTTGTTATTTTTCTAAAAATATCTATCTGATACAAATGACATAAATTAACAAAGCCCATCAGCCTAAAAGAAGAGATTTATCTTGAGGTGGGCCTGCAAGATGGAGTTGGACTTTCCCTACAGCACCTTGTTGCAATTAGATTGTGTCAAACCTGCTACAAACATGTACCATTGCCTCTGGCTGTGCAAGGGTTAATGTGATTCATAGGGTGTCTCATGCCTTTAAGTTTTTTCCATAAGTAAATGATCATTGCAAATCTCTTGGCATGCTTTGCAGCAATCACCAGCAGATCAAATAAATACTGGTAAAATAACTAGCTTTTCAGGAAAGGGTTAAACCACACTGCCAGCTGTCTTCACACGCACCACAGCATCTGAACTGCAAAAGTAATGTTCAAACCCCATCATGGAACAAGTTACTTTTATGCCTATGCATAGAATTTCTGTCTTTGACTCCCTGAGGAGTTTGCTTCATCTTGGCATTTTTTCAGTGTTAACCAAGGCTCCATGACTGATGGATACTTGGGAGTTTCAGTTACTAGAAAGGGATACTCAAATACTTAAATATTTGTATGCATTAGCCCTTGTTAAATCAAAACTGTTTTAATCATGGGTTTGTTGCAAGAATCTTAATTCCTGTCTTGACTTAATGTAATCCTGTACCGTAATACTTTAATGCTGAGAAAGCCTCTGCCTGTTCCATTTTCCACCACTCTTTCCTGTAAAGGAGGCATGCCTGCCTTACAGGGGCTTGGGAGCACACTGGCATCTCCTTCTTGGTGTCAACAAGGCTGGCTGATCAGCATGCACATGAAAGTCAATCATCAATGAGGTTAAAACCAGCAAATTCTTCCCACCTGCAGTGATCCTGCTGAAGCAGGAGATAAGAAATGGGAAGGAATGGTGTAGGATGGGAGCTGTTACCCTAAGGCAGTGGAGGATAACGTTAGTGGCTACATCATTCATTAGGTACATGGTGGAAAGTCAGCAGCAGTGAGTATTGCAGATTGGAGGGAACTGGAGATTCAGGCCTGGAGACTGGCCCCTTATGGTTTGGGTCCAGATCCACCCAAAACTCTGGAGCTTAAAAAAATTTAAGGACTGAAGAAATGCTTACCTAGTTTTGGACAGAGTGTGAAACTTGAGTGATTCAAAGAGGGTTGGTTAGGTTGTTTGTTTTTTTTTAAGCCATGAAGTGTTGAATTCCTGTTTTGAGGAAAAATTGACAAAACTTTGACCTTCATTGCCTTGCCAGTCCAAGTTTCCCACATTCACACACACGCTTTTCCTAGAAGAAGTCATCCAGAGGAACAATGTGCCTTTTGTTAGGAGCAGCCAGCTGAGTTAAATAATGCTGCTTTCAGACCCCTCCACAGAAAGAGTTCAGTGCCCTTTTGGTTTGCTGTCTCACATTATCTCAAGTTAGGCTGGGCTTTGCAAGCTGTGAGCTGACAGACAGGAGGTCTCAAGCCCTCTGAAGAGGTGTGTTTGTTTTCTGAAGCGTGCACTGAGCAGGTCTCAGCTGAAAGCCCAGGGAGATGCTGCCCTGCAAAGCCTGGGCTTCCAAAGGGTGGCTGGGGAAGGGCTGTTGGGTGGGATGTGGAGACACCAAGTCTGGAGCCTTACACCTACTCAGAGCCATTCTCCACAGCACTTGAGAGGAACAGAGAAGAGCCCTTTTTAGGGTCTCTTCTACCTCAGTCTGTGCCTGGGCACACTTGTTCTTGGTCATTTGCTTTCCTTTGTATCAGCTTGGCTTTGACTTGTTTTCTGCCTCTTTCTAGCCAGCCCCTCACATGTATTTCTGCTCTCATTTATTTCAGAAAAATAACTGCTCTTCTGGTTTCCCCTCTTCATTTTTGGTGGTGGTGAAAGGAAGGATCTTTTCCCTTTTTGTTTTTACCGAGGATCTCTACTGCTTCCTTTTTTTTTTTTTTTTTTTTTTTTTTTTTTCCCCACCCTACAAATGAGGCACACTAATGACAGCACACACCAGTGCTTGAGAAGCAGGAAGCTTTTAAACCCCCCTTGCACACTGGCTCCAGTTTGTCTAACGGATTTTGGGGCAGGTGTGCCGTGTGGAGGGTGCAAACAATGCCTCAAAAAGCTCATGTGACAGTTCTCTGCAAGGGTAATGCTCAGGTGTCACTGCAGGGACCTGCTGCAGATGCTCGCTGTACGTTACAGTGTCTTGCTTTAGCAAACCACTTGCACAATCTTTTAGCCAAACCATCTGGATGAGGCTGAGAAGGGAGTGCAGGGTCTCGTGGAGGTGACTTGCAGGTGCCACTGAGTGAGATTTAACTTGTGTAAAGTGATTGTGCATCTGCTCCTCAATCCTGAGACACCCCTTTTGAGCTGCACTCAACAGGAAGGATGATTACAAAAAGATAAAGGCTAATGGGCTGTGAGCTGCTTTTGACCAAACACTGGGATCTTTCAGCTGCTTTGTAAATCATTCAGATGCATTTATGCAACTGTTTTGCTTCTATTTTGTGATTCCAAGTATTGGATTAACACTCTAAGATGCTAATTTTAAATTATACTTTGGTCTTTATCACTATCTAGTTCTAACTGAATGATGTATCTGTGATGTGCATGTGGATAAAACCTCACAGTTGATCAACTAAAAAACAGAGGAGAAAGGACAATCTATGTTTTCATTGCATTATAAATTCTTTAATGACTTCAGAGCCTTACTACCATGTGATTAAAGCTTTAATAAAATAATTCATATTTCTTTGCACCCAGTGCACAAGCAGCATTAATACTGGCCCATGTTTGGGAATGAAAGCTGAAGTTCAGGTTTGGCTCCTGAGTGTTGGGGTCTGGGGCTTCTGCTGTGTTAATCCAGATCTTGTGTATTTTATACCTTCTGCTTCCAATCTGTCCTGCCTGCAAAAGACCAGACTCCACAGGGTCCTTGATCTTATAGTACTATTTGCAGCAGAGAGAGGAGTGATTTGAGGGGATGATGGAATTTTTTTCTGAGCTGGTGCTAAAGGAGAGTTTTGAGGTCTTAAATGCAATATAACACGGAGGGAATCTGCTGTTTTGTGGGCATGGAGACCTTCCTGAATAAAATGTCTATTGAGGAGACTTAAACATATAAGAATGAGGGAGAATAAGGCAACTTCTTAAAAAATTTTTCAGTGGTACTTCCAGTGACTGCCCCCACTTCTCTGTTCCATCTGTCTGCCTGTTCAGTGCTCAGCTACAACCTCTGCAGCAAATTTTTGAAATCACAGCAGGAGCAGGAAGCAATGTCTGTCCTCTTCAAAGCAGGAGATAACAGCAGTGGAGAAGTCAGTGATGACACGGGGAGCAGCTGCAGCGTGGCAGACCCATGTGTTCCAGGTCAGCATAGCCCTGGGCAAGCAAGGGCTACACTGTTTGCTCTTCCTAATATGATTGCTGCCCACAGATAGCAAGCTGACAGCCAGTTTAGAACATCTCACTAGGGGCTTGCTTGCCAATCTGTGCCTGCCTCTCAGCCCTTGTCCTGTGAAATCTGTGCTTAAACATAAATATGGTCCTTCTCCAGGGTCTTCATTTCAGATGTATTGATGAATGTGAGGTCCCTTTTCCTCGAGTCTGGCTTGCTCTCTGGGAACAATGCCACACTGAATGTGGGTCATGTCAGAAAACTGAGGGAGTGAGGAGGACTATGGCAGCTGTATCACTACTCTGATTCTGCTGTTTTGGTCACATTATATGACTTCTTTCTAAAGGGATGCAATGAGGTACTCAGTCCTCAGTACAGCAGAGAAGAAGGACAGAGTTTCAGTGTTCCCTGTTCACCCTCCTGAGGAATGCCAAGGGAGCTGGAGACAGCAGGGAGTGGTGGAGATCTGCAGAGAAGTTTCAGATAATTCTGCTGGAAAAAAAATATGCCCATTATGGTGCATCAAAACTCTGCCACATTTTCTGCTGCTGAATGCAGCACTCAAGGGGAGCATCCTTGCTCCTAACAAAATGCACTTCTTTAAAAACCTCAAACTTGTTTATAATTATCAACTTGGAAACTAAACTAGGTGACCTTGCAGATGTCAGACCAATCCAAGCTGAAATGCAGATGTTGGTGCAGATGGCATGGAGCATGATTTAGTCATGACGACAGCAAAAATATGTGGGACACCATTCTTTTTATCATCCTTCAGTATAACACATTTCCTAACCATGAATGTTATTTGTGGATTTTTTCCAGACCACAGTCTGAATATAATATTGTCATCTTATTCAGCCTGGCCAGAGTAGTTCCTATAAAATATTAATTTAATGATTTGAACTGAAAAGGCTGTTGCTAAGAATGGGCTTTTGTATCAAGTCCTAGTATAAAAAGAACTTTTTTTTTCTTCATATTTGTGAGATGTGTTTAGTTTATAGGTGCTGAGTGAATATCTATACCCTCTGTAAGAGGTTCCAAGGACCAGTAAATTTTGGCTTGTGCTAGAACGAACTTGTACGTATTTAAAAAGAAAGTAAGCTCCAGAAATTTGTATGCAGGGAACATAGATGTTGTATTCTAGTCCCCATGCCACTGTTCCATGAGGTTAACAGGCCTCAATTCATTCTGAGCACGTGCCTGGGAAGTTTATTTGATGCCTGTTGTGGATGAGGAGGCTTAAGCACAAGAGCTGAAGGGCCAAGCCTGAGGCTCAGCCCTCATGGTTCTGATGTGGTGCCGACTTTGGCAGCTGCGCTCCACCTCTGAGCCTGCCCATCCTCAGCCAGGGTGGGTTTGTGCTGCTTGGTGTTCACAGGGGGCTTGGCCAGGATGTGCCAGCACCTCACTGCTGCTCTGGGAGCCCAGTGTGCCTCCCCTGACCACCCTCTCCTGGCCTTGCACTGGGGTTTTCACTGGGGGTAACTTACTGCTGTGTCTGTGCCTGGTAGAGCTTTCTGGTGGCTCCACCTGCTTTTCTCACCTCCATCCTGATAGTGCCTGCTTTGGTGCTCAAGTCAAGCCAGTTCAGAAAGCTGAGCAGGTTGAAATTGAGGAGTTTGTCCTTTTTTGTCCTGCTTGCTCTCCTTCCTTATGTTTCATTTAGAACTGAGGGAACTCTGGTGCCAGCTTACACTCAGCTGGTAGGGATCCACAGCCTCAGGCAACCAGGGTCTGGGTCTTGTTTCCAGCCCTACCTGGATTTGCACAGCTCAGTCTGTCCAAAGAAAAACTGTATGTGATGGGCAGAAAAACCAGGGTCAATATCTGAGATTTTTTTTCTTTTACATTTCCAACTCTCAATATATTTACTGCAATGAAGTTTTTCTTGACTAGGATCACAGTACAAGTGTAGTAGTAGATCTGTTTTCTAATACACAGGTCTTTTCTGCATGCAGTCACATCAGACGTTCAGACTAAGGATGTTGTGAGTAATGTTAAATTATCTGTTTTTTAAAAAATAGATTTGCATTTTCATATGCTTAATTGTCCTGTCAAAAGGTGGAGAATAGGTGGTCATGAAAATGAAGTTATTCAGATTTTATAATTTTGTCCTTGTCTTTGAAAAAAACCCACCTTCACCTTCATCCTGAAGAGTGAATAGTCATATCTCTTCTGCAATCTTCCCACATACACTAATTTCCTGGAAAACGTAGTTGACTCTAAAACATTTTATTCAATGACTTTAAAACATTTTATTCGCATTGACAATCTCAAAACCAAAACCACTTCTGAATTAGGCAATTTGTTACCTGTTTATTTTGGTGGTGTAAAGCCTGTCTCCTAGAAGAGGAAATCCCTCAGCTGAACAGTTTGCTTTGCAAGCAATTTTTTTGTAGGGGAATTTGTTTGCTACAAATTGTTGTAAACAATCTCACACGCCTGAGTGAGACACCACCTGCATTTGCTCTGATTGAAATCTCATCTGCCTGGACTTTCTGGTTTCCTTTTTTTTTTTTTTTTTTTAATTTTTGCACCAAAGTGAAATAATAATCCTAAATGACTGTGTAGTGTTGCTAACTGGCTAGTGGCTATGAACACATTACATATAGAAACAGAATTAGACCAAAATCTGCATTACAAGAGGTAATTAAAATCACTACTGCTGATGTAACTAATGCTATTAAAGCACTAGTGATAGGTCAGGCCCTGCTCCAACTGGCAGCTCTATTCACTCACTGAAACAGGGCCTTTCCATAAAAACTGATGAGTTCAACAGTGCCTTATTAAACTGTGAGAAGAGATGAAAAATACCTTAACATGCTTTCAGAGGGGATGAGTGACACACAAAGCTGGTGCCTGCGTTGCAATGGGGGGCAGCCACTGGGGCTGCTGTTAGCCAGACAAAGCCATGTTTCTCTTAAGCATTCCACTAATTAAAAATAAATGCATATTAGGAAGCTCTGCAAATCCCAGCAACATGGAAGTGGAGTGTTTGCTGCATTTTTGAGCAGTGAATAACACTGCAAGTCCTGGTGAGACAGGGAAAAGCACAGTTGCTGCTTTGATTTCCCTGGGGTAGTGATGGGCATTAAAGCAGGTGAGAGATGTACGGCCCGGGGAAAACTTTGCCCTGAATTTTTATAATTTAGAGAGACGCTGTCAGGTCAAATATGCTCTGCAGTGAAATGTTATTAATGCCAAAACTCCAAACCCTTTCCTTCTGAACTGAAAATTTTAAAAAGGGTTCACTCATTTCTTCTCCCTTTCTCTCAAAATCTCCTGAAGTACCTCTTCCCCTCCACTTTTGACAGACCCCACCTACAGTGCTTCATCCAGCTCTGGGCCCCAGCACAGTAAGGACACATAGGCATGGGAGTGAGTCCAGAGGACGGACAACAAAGATAGTCAGGGGGTTGGAGCACCTCTCCTGTGAAGACAGCCTGAGAGAGCTGGGGTTGTTCACCCTGGAGAAGAGAAGGCTCCAGCGACCTTACAGCACGTTCCAGTGCCTAAAGGGAGCTCAGGAGAGCTGGAGAGGGACTTTTTACAAGGATATGTAGCGATAGGATGAGGGGGAATGGCCTTAAACTGAAAGAGGGAAGGTTTAGAACTTCCACCCACTCCCACCCACTCTTATGGCCAGGTCTGGCCCTGGAGATGGCTGTATCCTATGGGCCCAAGGAAAAAGAACTGAAACACAACAGACATGTCCTGAAACAAAGAATAAAACCAAACATTACAGAAAGGTAACTGTAAGGGATGTAACTGTATTGAAGGTAACTAAATGGTACTTATACATGAAGTATAATTTAGAGGCATAATCAAACAAAAGATTAAAAACTGGATTTATCATAGTTTTTCCCTTAAATAGCACTATTTTTTTATGATAAAGATAACAGTAACTGCATGTAAATCTAAGGTGAGAGTTTATCCACACAAGTCATGTAGAAAGTGTATAGTGCATTTGCTAATTAACAGCAAGAAAAAGCTTCTTTCTTTCAGGACTGGCAATAAAGGAAGATTTGCTAAAAGAATTTCCACGTAAACAGACATTTCGTAAGAGCCTTGTTAATATATTGATTCTTTATTGCATTTAGTATTTCATCATATGTTTATAGGACCAAGATATTTTTATTTTGAAGCACACTTCCCCTTAGTAGCAGCATCTGTGTGTATGTGCGTACATGTACATTTGTCCCAACCAGGGATAACCTTCTCAAACTTCTCCCAGTTCCCTTCCCTCCAAACAGGAACTGCATCTTCAATCTCTTTGTTTTCACATATATAGTTATCATAACAATGCTAACAAGCCTTTGAAAAATGTCTTCCGTCCCCTCTTGTCACAAAGAATTTGCAAGCTGACCAGACTTTGGAACTCATCCTAGACAGGGGACATTTTTGATGCTCTGGTAAAGATTTTTGCTGCAGGACTGATGGAGTAAAGAATGACCACCATAAGCTAGACCATTTAAAAAACTAATGGTTGTATTGAATGAGACCAAATTAATCCTCCCTTCCAAAGATAGTGCTCAAGGTGCAGCTTGATCAACTTCAGGACTAAGAGAAATATTAAAAGAATTGCAATTCCTCCTTCAGATTTTTATAAGCACTCTTCCTGAATGTTCCTCTATTCAGTTACTCTTTAATTAATATCAGCAGAGTATCAGTGATGATGCATCTCCCCCACACCAGCTTAATTAAATCATACATTCATCGAGTATTCCACTGTTCCCAAAGAGCTACAAAATATCTCTTCAGTAGATAAAGAGGAATTATCGTCTCATGGGACAAGCCAAACACCAACTGACTGAATCATAAAATAAATCTTTACAACTAACTTGAATATTAAATACATTCTAACACAGATATCTGGCTAAAATACTTTTTCCTCTTCCTTTATAAAATATAACTTATTTTTTCATGCCTAAATCTCTCCTCCAGTTTCACCTTCAAATGACCCCCCAAAAAACAGACTATGAACGTCCTCTAGCAAAGCACTAGTAACCTATTTGTCTCCTGATTGAAGAGTCATCACCAGCAGCAGAGGCCATCCCAGGGATTCTGTGGAACAGTGTAGTGGGTGCAGCAGCATTGGCTGTGCAAAGGACACACAGCAGGATTCCCTCCTTGGAAATGCTGCCTCTTGGGTTCTTAAGAGTGTTTTGACCCTTTCCCCTTACTTTTCATAGGCAGAAGTGAGCTGATCTCTTTTTGTGCTGTTTTACTTCGTAACAGCCACTTTCTCTAGATCTGACAACTCGGAGCACCGTGCCTGATCAGACAATGAATGTTTGTTTACATGTGACGGTCAGTGTTTCCAAACTGCTCCACTGTTCCATCGTCTGGGTGAAGCCCCGATGCCGGTCAAGACAAGAAAGTAACAAGAGAGGAAGGAAGGATTTCCTGCCTGGGAAGAGCAGTCCTGTTTAAATCAGAGATGGAGTTAACCACCCATTCAAACATATGCACACAAAACACTGACACAGATTGCCTGGCTCTGCCTTGCACAGGATTAGCAAATCCCAGTGAACCATGTTTGATGAAACAGGGTGAGATGATTCCATAGTGCTGGCAACACAGCAGGCAGAGGAATGATCACAGACTGTCCTTTGTTTGTTTGTCCCTCTGGAAAAATGTTCATTCTGTCGCCATCCTCTGCCCTGATGCCGCTCTTTGAATGTGCTAAGGTGCTTGAGAGATTCTAGGGAAAGTTTACAGCCTGGCCGTCGTAGATTATGGTTGCTTGGCTGATTAGAGAAGGGGATGTATTTCATTAATGATTGTGTTTATCCTCAGCTTTAGGGATTGTACCTCCAGAAAGAGCACGGTGACATCCAAGATGCTTAGGCACTTGACAACATGGTAGATGTGAAGATCTGCTGCAAAATCTGAGGGATCTCTTTGGTATCCATGGCAATAAAAGACCGACCTGCTGGCAGCGTCCTCTGTAGCCTAAGGAGCAGATTGAGGGACAAGATACAATTACCACCTCAAATTATCTTCCCTACCACAAGACAAGATTCCTCACATTGCTGTCACCATGCAATTAAAGGTTTGGGAAAGCAACAGAGGGAGAAAACACTGAGAGCAGGGAGGGCACAGAGCTCCTTTCAGCAACACAAACAAGAGTGTTTCCAGAGATTTCTATCCACGTCCTCTTTCTGACATGCCAGAACTCCTTTTTGATCAAGGTACCAGAGATCCCATGAGGTGTCACCATAAGTGGTTTGCTGAGACAGCTGCAGGTTTACACTGGAAATGAAGATACTTATCCTAAACTGACTCTCATGAACCCACAGCTCTTTCAGTTCAACAAGTCCAATGATTCTGTGCTCTTTGTATTTCTTCTTTGACATTGCTGCAGATTACACAGAAATGTGTTCTTCTGCCAGTATCAACCTGACACATTTTTCTTCACCACTTAATCCACCCTTAAAAGTCAAACTAGATGCATGTTACAAACCCCATCTCCCTCGTGTCCAGTTAGCAGGCTTGGGATTTATTTTTTGTCTGCTTTTTACATGAAATTTTGCCCTATACTATTCCTCTAATGCTAAGTAAACTCTCACTTTTAAAATTAGTTTTAAAAGAAGCTGCAACAGAGCATTCTCTTCTCCTTCCCCCACAGCAATTACAGGAAGGCTTTGTCTAATTCTGTACTTTCACATACATAGAGATGCATTTCAGTGACAGCATTGTGTGCATTTTCCATACCCAGTGAACTAGGCCATTATAAGATCTCTTACACAGCAGGATATGGTCAAAGATTTTTTTTTTTTCTTTTTTAATTCCTATCAAAAGTAAAGGGACTTTCTGTAATTAAAATCTTTTAGAATGGATTCTCTTTTCAGGAATAACACAGCTCTGATTTACAGACCTGCAGCCACATCTTATGGTGTCTGTGCAGTTGTATCTTTCAACCCTTTCCTGCTTAAAATTATCTACTGAGGACCAACTCCCTTTCAGATTTCTCTCATTCTCATCTAGTTGAAGACTCAAACAGAAACAGAAAAACACACTGTTGACATTTGTGGTTGTACCAGCTTTTTGCTGCAGGTACCAGTCCTCAGTGGATGTGAAACCTGGAAGAATATCTGGGACAGAATTTCTTTTTTTCCCCTTGTGTCCAAACATTTTAAAGTGAAATTATGTAGTAGAACTGAACGCAGGCATATTGTCTCAGACACTCCAAAGAATTTATGTCTCTAAAACAAGGAGAGTATCCGAGTCAACTTTTTGGCTTTTTGGAAGTTTTTAAGTCCAATTTGTTTTAATCTCCTTTCTTAAGCCTACACACACTGGAACCATATCCTGGGCAAAGGCATCACAACTCTATTATGATTACATGGTGACACACTACATAAGGGTATAGTGCACAACCTGCAGCAGAAGGATAGCATCAGCTGCTCCCTTTGGATATACAGGATGCTCTGAACTTGCTGGCTATAAGGGATGTCTGCAGGATCCACAAGCCAGTCTCCTCCCTGACACCACTCAGAAGCTACAGCTTCTTGCCAGTACATTAATAATGATAATAGTAAAAAAAGATTGGTGAAAACTTGGACACGACCCATCAATGTGCACTTGCAGCCCAGAAAGCCAATTGTACCCTGGCTTGCTTTCATCAAAAGCAGCACAGCCAGCAGGGCGAGAGAGGTGATTCTGCCCCTCTACTCCACTCTGGAATGCTGCGTACACCTCTGTGGTACTCAGCATAGGAAAGACATGGACCTGTTGGAGCGAGTCCAGAAGAGGGCCATAAAAATCCTCACCAGGATGGAGCACCTCTGCTATGAAGACAGGATGAGAGGGTTTGGGTTGTTCAAACCTGGAGATGGAAGTCCAGGAGACCTTATTGAGGCCTTTCAATAAATACAGGGGGCTCATAAGGACATAGTGAGAATTTTTATTGGGGCCTGTAATGACAGGATAATTAAGCTGGAAAGAGGGTAAATTTAGACTGGAGATATGGAAGAAATTTTTACAATGAGAGTGATGATGCACTGGGACCTAGAGAAGTTGTGTTCACCGTATCTCTGGAAACGTTCAAAGTTGAGTTGAATGGGGCTTTTAACAATGTGATCTAGTGAAAGTTGTCCCTGCTCATGGCAGTAGGTTTGGAATAGATGATATTTAAAGGTCCCTTCCAACCCAAACCATTCTATGATTTTATGATATTACCAAAACCTCAGTGAAGAACAACAGCACAGGCAACTCATTGCAATAAAAGCATAATTTAGATTTATGCTGAATGAAAGCAAACAGTACCAGGCACAAACCAAACACACTTACCTATCTGCCTGGTCTCCCAAGGATCCTATAAATATGGCGAAAGCATTGACCTGTGTGTTGGTGGTCAAGACCTTTGCAAACCTCGATGGCTGAATTCCGTAACGCTCAAGATTTGCGTCGCTTAAGACGATAACAAAATACTCGTCGGCCTCCTCCTTGGCTATTTCCCGAATGGCATGTTCTGTCCCTTCCAAGGTATGGTCTCCACTCATGCAGAACTGAGCGTGGGCATGCATGGTCTGTGTGTACAGCATAACCACGTGGAAACATGTAAGATGACTTTAGGAATAAACATTCATTTCAGCTAGCACAGGAGGGAGTAAATATTCAGTACTGCTGTATTAGGGGATCCAGCAGAAATGCAAACAAGTGCTCCAGATACAAAGGAAGATGCAGCTCTTTGTACATAATATGTCATATTTTAAGACAGGCAGCACTTCTTAAAAACACAGTTGGTCAAACAATCTAAACCTACACAGGGACTTAATTACATTGGACCTTAGGGAAGGTTAAATATTTTGGTCAGCTGCAGTTTGAGTAGATACAATCCTATGTATTTTAGGAAGAAAACAGGGCTTAGTTTGAACAGCTTTGCTATGAACAGCTCCTGCACATTCATAATTTGCACTGGAGTTCTAATTCCTAGCAGTGTCTTAGTTATTATCAAATATCTGATTCCTGACAGTGGCAGTCACATTTAAAAATGCTAAAACATTTTGTTTGAGCTGTTACAAAATAAATATACCATATTCATTGATGGAGCTGTTACCTATGTAGAAGGCCAGGAATTTTAGATGCTATTAAATCAGGTTCTTCTAATCAAAGGAACTATTTTAAAAATAATTTTTGAAGGAAGCTCAAATACATGCTTCTAGCCTATCAAGCTGCCAACCAGGAAAATCCTACAGTATACTCAATTTTTCTTCATCCTACTACAGAAAAAATACACTCGCCTTACCACTGTGATTTAACATGTTTCCAATTTAGCATTGATACATTATCCCAATGCTACTGTGATGCATAACTTCTTGAAGGTACCAGGCTAAATCACTGACCTGGGATCCCTCTACAGTTGTGAATGGGTCCCTTATGCACTAATAATATCAGATGATCTGGGTAGAGCTATCTATATCACTGTACGATCTTTGGAACTTCCCCTATCCTTTGACAGGTAGTCAAAATGACACATTTAGGGTGCAACAGTCCAGAATAAGGCATACCCAGCTTCTACTGTTCTGGCACAATTGGTTTTCTGCCACGTGTCTGAAAGGCCCTGTTTCAATTTTATGCAAGTACACAGATTTTTGCTTTCTTGTTTTTCTTTTATTTTACTATCCTCATGTTTTGCATTCTGACCTGCCTACAATTTTTATCTTTGCAGTCATAAAATCCTTAATTACCAGCATCACTTATCAGTAGGATTTACCTTAAGAATCTCTAATCTTTGCTTATTGTTCTTGGGAACTTTGTCACTCCCAACCAAGCCGATGTTGAAGCCATCTCCTGAATGTCCAACAATGTCATACTAGAAGAAAGAAACATCATTAGTTACCTGTTAGTCACAAATGGCCCTTGGCTCACAATGACTTAAGACAGATCAAAGGCAATTTGCAATTCAACAAAAGACCCCAGGTTCTGTTCCCTGTTTCTGTTTATGAGCTGCTTAAGGGACGTACTTGCAATTTCTCACTGACATAAAAACATAGCAAAGAATTGCTAAATAATGAAATTAAGGAACAGTTCCTTATTTCCATGGTCTGTTCTTCACATCATCCCACCAACTGCAGAGCGATGATACATAAGATCAAGACCTTGCCCTCTCACATTGTCCATGTATTTCTTTTAAAGCAGCAATTTTCATCCTCTTGAGTCTGACAAACAAGAAGCACATTGTTTGAGAGTAGCTCCTATGTTTGATGAATCTTTTTGGTGATGTCATTCTGCTCTGAGAAAAAAAAAAAGTATTACAAGTCTCCTTTCTTGAAAATCAGCACTCCTTATTTTTGTGCATAACAGATCAAAGCCATTGCTGAAAGTATGTAGAGAAGAGAATTCCAAGAGCCCCTGTAAGTTTTCAAAGGAGATGGTGTGCACGTCATTCTCCCATGAGATGCTGCAAAACTGACATGTAGAACTGCAATAGTTCAGATATCCTGTTGAACAAATAATGCAATATTGTAAAGGCCTCTGTTTTATGTGAGAGCTTCATTGTTGTTATGTGAAAACCAAGACAAGCTGAGTTATGGCAAGGTCTTGACCTGCTCTTTGTGTTGTGGATGTGGCAGTCACCCCAGGGAGCATTCATGAGCAGGAGAAAAATGGATTTAAGAGCTGTCTACACCAAGCAAGAAAGCACAGTGTACAGAATCTGAGCCCAGAGAGACCTGAGCTGGCAATTCCTCAGCATGAACCTGCTTGTAATTCCCCCTGCCTAGCTGGCACAGACCTGTCTTTACTTGACAGGGAGCCCTAATGCAGTATTTTACCTTTCTGTTTTTTCCAGTACTGCTACAGGTTCCTGCTGGGTTCACCACCCCTAATTCCCACATAATCATTTGATAAAACTTTGAGGTATTCCTCAAAGTTTTCCTGTCTTTTCTTTCTTACTGAAAGACACTTTATTTGGTATAAGTCAGGTCTTAGAGAAAGGAGAAATGGCAGTCTTTACAGACAAAGTTCTTTTGGTTTCCACATCCCTAATTTGCCTAAAAATATATCAAAAGAAAGCTATAGCAGCTGGAACAACATTTTTAAAGGTGACACCTTGCTCTGTAAAAGAAGGAGTGTGCCACATACTGTAGATTATTTCTCCCAAGGTCAGACTATTTTATGACAGTCCCATGTAAAGATTTCCTTCCCTCTAGGAAATCTTTATATAATCTAGTCCCACACAATCCCATTTCTTTCTGCTCTGTTGGCTTTTCCCATTTCTGCTCTCCTCAGCTCTCACATGCCTAGTATTTGCTACCCAGCCTCGTGTAAAGCTTTCAGTCTGCCACAGGGTTTCTCTTCAACACCTATTTCTTATCAGTAATAATGCTTCAGACTCTCTTTCTTGATGGATATGAAGACATGGCAAATCAAAATACACAAATTTTGAGAATAATGTTGAGGTTACATTCAGTATACTTCCTAAATAAAACAGGAATCTATCCTGTTTAATAAAACCTGAACCACGCACAGAGAGAATGTGTGCGACTATTGTTTTAAAAATTAGAGGCTGTTCAAATCAGAGGAACTAAATAAAGCAGAGGTTTAATGGAGCAGAAAATATACAGTGCTCGTGGTTCTTACGCAATGTCAGAGATGCCCACACATCTTCAGGGTAGACTCTTAATTATGAAACCTTGCACATCCTCTGCTGAGCAGTTTTGCATTCAGTATCACTTTAAAATCAACAGCCTAACTATGTAAAGCAAAATGCTGCCATTCTCCTGTGTAAAAAGGCTGATCCCTTCACAGAAGGCTGCTTCCTGGCTTCCTGGATGTCTCCCACAGGCTGTCCTTGTATCAGTTCTGCCATACTGAGTTCATGGGAATAGGCCAAACTCTGCTGTTTGGGAATATCATTGTAGTTCTTGACATACACCACTAACAGACCAAGCTTTCATCTCAAACAGTCTGAGTTTAAACTCAGTGTGACAGCCTGTGTAAGGGGAATTGCTGTATCTCCTAGATGAAACACTAGATGTTGACCCTACAGCAGGGCCCCCTCCACATTCTTGCACAAGGCGGGAACAGACAACCTGGTTACAGGCAAGGCGAGGCTGAAATGATCTGAGCAAACTGTTGCAGGCATGGAAAGGCATCCACCTGGGAACATCATGTCCTGTCTGCTCCCTGCTCAGAGAGCTGCTCATTATTATTTGTGTGTGCCCATGCATGCACTTGATACGTATGCTAATCTTTAGCAGATGTTATCAGTTTCCTTGTTTCTTTGCTGACAGCTTACTATGCTATTTGTGATTTAAAAACATTTGGTGAGGCAGCAGGGAAGAAGTAGCTATTTGATTCATCCTTACTGCTGCATTCTGTGTCAAGTAGGGCCTCCTGAGAAACAAGAGTGAGATCCTGCTGCACTGTGAAAAAGAGGAGCTCATGTCAACAGCCCTCGTGCACTGGTCCTCATGGTCCTCTGATCCCTCTGGAAGCCAAGTCAAGGACCAGGAGCAGCCAAAATCTAATGAGTCTGAGTTTGCTTTTGGGAAGCTCAGCTCCCCAAACTGTGAGGTTGGATGAGTTCAAGGGAATGTAGCTGCACTGACTTGGACTGACTTAAATCAACATAAGACTGCAGGCTGGGACACCCTCCATGGGAGGAGGGATGGGAGTAGGCTCACAGCAAAGCTGTAGAGGTGACAGAAGGGAGATGTTTGCCCAGGGGAATGTATGGAATCTGTCACAATTTAGGAAAACAGAGTTTGGGAGAGGAGCAAAACTCGAGCAAAGAAGCTCACTCTGAAATGGCAAAAAATTAAATCTCTCCTTTTTGCAGTAGATTATTACCTCCCCCTGATTTGTGTTCTAGTAAATGAACCTTAATGATTTTATATTATCTTGGTGCATTTATTGTAAAGAAAAGATGAAGACAGTCCTGGTCAACTGGGAACTCCAACACATGCAGGCACATGCAGACTTCGTCAAAAGCAGTTTCATCCCTTTTCAGTAGCTAAGACAAGCACAGAAGCAGGGCCTTTGCAAAGCAAGCATCCAATCTGATCCTATTTTCCCTATAAATTCCCTAAGGAGGATTTAGGTGGATGGAGTTACAAGTGAGAGAAAAGCTGTGATACAGTCTTACTTGAAACTGACTTTGGTTTTGTTTTACAAAATTGCAAGCACTCAGGACAAATCCAGCAGCAAAATACATTTGCTGTAGTGCAGCTTAATTGAAATAATAGATTATTGTGGTACACAGGAGCTTGTTTTCCAATAGCCTCAGGTACACTGAGACAAGGGCTCCTCTATTCAGGGTACACAACATGTAAACATGGATCTTGAAATAGCATAATTTTGTTGGTTTCTTTCATAAGGAAAGGTTAAAACAATCTCTGTTCCACAGTCACATTTTGCACTGAATGGATGGTTGCTGCTGCCTAAAATGGGTAAAATGGAAGACTTTGTCTTCTGCAGCTGCCATGCCAAAAGGTTTAATTTCTGAAGGCATTAAAAAAGCTGAAAGAAGATGTGTGCTGAATGTAAAAGGCAGTGTGAATTGGACTCTGCTGGAGGGCTAGATCTTTCTAAATTCATCTCTTCTTTGGACAACACTGAACATTCTATTTTCTGAATTTATTTCAAACCTTTTGTTTGTTATTTAAAAGAAACCATTCTGCCAAACATGTGGACCATTTCTTCTTTTCCTGAATTAGCACTGCTGCCTCCACAGTAAATTTTACAAACACAGAATGCTAAAGGAGGCATATAAAATCTTCAATATCCCTTTAATACAACTATAAATAACAATTCAGGCTTTTCCTACCAGTTACATAATGTGCTATTTATTGAGTCACAATATTTTCAAGGCTTCATAAAATTGCTGTTGGATAATTTACTGGACGTGCCTCCTCAATCTGCCATTATGTGTGCAAATCACAGTAATCGGGGATGGTATAGAAACATACAGTTTGTGACAGACATAGTACTACCTCAGATAAAAATGAGAACAAACTGCCCCTCTGTGCATTTTAAAACAATTGGCACCTAAAATAGGATGTTTAGAATATGGGCATCCTGTTTTCCCCTTCACAAGGAATGATTCACTACCTGCACTTATGGGAAATGGAAGTAGGGAGGATGTCCCACATGAGCATAAAAAGCTGAGAAATACCTGCTGCACTTGACTGACTTTATAAAAGGTAACTTCATTATCTGCTTGGTGCAGTCACATATCCAATACTCAACTCTTCTGTATAAGAAGGCAAGAAGAAGTTATTTTCTACCTTCACTCAGTGCTGTTAAGGTCAGCAGACAATAATCATCCCTGATACCAAGGGGTACCACCCATGGGGAAAGCTCAGCTGGGTAAGATAAAACAGCCAAGGAAAAGCCCATCTGATGACTTCACAACCGTATTTAGCAGAGAAGTAAACCAAGCACCATCAGAGAAGTCATCCAGAGCAAAAGCCAGGAATTGCTTTCCAAATTCTGTACTGCAGTTAAATAGCTGAAGGGAACTTTACTATGTAAATCCCCTTTGCTTAACAAGCTAGATGATCCCCTTGGCTCAACACATTTTACAAGATACCCCTCAAACTTGCAGCATATGTTGTGAGCTGTGCAGATGGGGCTGCAACAGGAACAGATAACAGAAGGCATATGTGAAGGCCAAAAAGGTCTATTTTTATAAAACCAGGGAAGATGAGAATAAGGAAAAGGAAGAAAGAAAAAAGTGATAAACTGCAGATTTTTAGTTGCACGCTACACAATTGCGTGTTCTTCTTTTTCAAATGGTTCCTCCCCTAGATATGAGAAATGTATGCTATTTTTGCAGACATACCAAACCTTCAGCTTTGTCCTGAGAAAAATCAGCAGCATGATGCAAAATGTCAAGAGTTGTACAGAACAGTCAGTGATATTAAAAAAAAAATCACTGCCTCTCCTGCTCTCTGAAGCCTGACCCATAGATATTAAAATCACAGAACTAAAGAGATCTTGTAATGATTTTGCAATGATTTAACTAATTCTTCACAGTGTGCTGGCTGCATGTCTAGTTCTACGTGTCATTCCTTTACCATGCACTTGAGGGTTCTGGGTTCTCAGCTTTAGAGCTGCACTGGAAATAAGGACAAGTGGTCATCTGCCACTGTGTTACATCCTTCTCCAGTGTTGTCACTTTCTAAGCCATTTTCCTCAGCTGTATGAATGTAACATAATTTATTGTTCAAAATAAGAGCAGAATGAACAACTGTCCCCAATTTGACTTGACTAAAATCTATTTAGTCAAGATTTTATTGGCTCCTTGATTTTTATCTCCTCCACACTGAGCAGTTCTTACTAAGTAACTTGCTTAGTGATTTAATCATTCCTTGTATGGGGACACTTCTACGCCCTTTGCAATTTTGCTACCCTCTCTTTTTTTCAGCTCTACAAGAACTTTTGTGAGATGGGGGAGCAAAATTGCACACATGTGAATGCACTATGGATGTTTATAGCAACATTCTCATGCATTCTCCTTTCCCCTCTCTTCTTTTGTTAATAGTTTAGAACATTCTATTAGCTTTTCTGACAGCTGGTGAGAACAGAGTGTTCAAAGAACCACACAACATAATTACAAGACATCTTTGTTGGGCACCAGTCTATAGCTGGGAGTGAGGACTAACAGAAAGTTGAGACTTTCTCACTGTGTATTTAAAATCAAAATTCTTTTCTTCCACCTACAGCACTTTACATCTAAAAGCACTAAACACCACCTACCATTTTATTTCTCAGTCACCATTTATGGCTAGGTCCTTCTCCAAGTTTTACAGCTGGATTCCCCTTTTAATTTTCCCAAATAACTTTACATAATTAGCAACTTTTGCCACTTCACTATTTATCCCCTTTAACAGATCACTTACAAATATATGAAACAACATAACAGCGTGGACTCTGGCACAGATCCCAACACAGCTTCACCACTGACCGACTAAGAAATGGTCACTCAGTCAGTTTCCTATATTTTTTAGCAGTAATTTGTTTATCCAAAGGATTTCTTTTTATCCCCAAAAGCCTCTGTGGAGGGACTTTGTCAATTGCTTTTGGTTAAGGCGACTCTACCAACCAATCAACCAACCTTGCTTGTCACACACAAGGATACCTTACTTCCCTTTACACAACCATGTTAACTACACTATAGGATATGATATTTATCCTTGTGCCCACTACTTTTCTGTGTGGATGATCCTGCATTTTGCCATACTCATATCTGTGTTGCTCAGATATGCCTGATTTACCAAGCTACACAACTCATGCTGCATAATTGCACTGTCATTGTAAATATTTGTCCTTAATGTTTCTATTATCAGTGAGCTGGAGATACATGAGCAGCAGAACCAATAAAGCCCCGATTTTCAATTATTTTTTTAAAATTACATCTATGTTCTCACATGGCTTATCTGGGCTAAAGTGTAAGTTTATGGTTACAGCATTTTCCTCCAACAGGATTATACAGCATCACTCTCTACCCAGCCTATTTTCATTAAGTTTTCAGGAATGTAGTGACTTTGGGAACAAAACCATAGTTTCAAATTTGTTTGAAATCCTACAACATGCTCCATTTAAGAAAGTTTAAGGGCAAGAAAGCATTACTGCCAAAGAAGATGGCACCACATTCCTTGTTTTCTTAGGAAAAAAAAAAAAATTCCTGTCTCCTTTTATAGACTTTTCTCTTGAAAAATAGACGTGTGCATGATTGTACTTTAGAAGACATTCTAAATGAACATGCCTGATTTTTTACATGAGATTCTATGGAAGAACAGAAACCCGTAGAATTATGTTGTTGGAGAAACCAGACCTGACTGAGTTAATCAGAACTAAGTTCCCATTGATTTTGTTTAGGAGATTTTACATTTTGTTGAGATGTATTTTAATTCTTATGAATTTGATATGCTCTTCAGCAAAGGTAGCAGACATGTCTGTACTTCTGTCAAACACAGGGTATGTCCAGAACTAACTGGAGACTGCCTTTCCTGTCTTCTTTAAGGCTAAAGAAACATGGCCTAGACCTTGTTTAGGCTTACTGAGACAAAAATAGTTTTTTGCAGGCTACCATTAAATTTGCAGGCTACCATTAAATAACATTTGGAACCTAGTATGTTTCAGTACAAGAAATTACTTCTTGCTTTTAGTTAACTAGGAGAGAGAAGGGACAAAGAATTCTGGTCTCTTCCCATTATCAAGTACTGCTGCGTGCATTCTGGGCAGATGGAAGGATGTGGCATCTCTGCACGTCCCAAAACTCACATTTACTTGTTTTGTAGGCTTAAGTGTTTGCTCTCAAAGAAACAGACAAAACCAGAAAAAAACCAGCAAATCTCACAAAATCAAAGTCTTAGATTGAACACTCCCCTGCTGATACGTGTAATGTTTCTTACCCTTTCATTAGTATTATTTTTCAGGTTGCTAGAAATAGATTAATGTCTTTATTTCCTTGTGGGAATGAGTAATATTCTTTGGCTAGACTGACTGCTGAAACATGTTTTCCACTGCTGCACACAGCCCGTGCAATAAGCACAGAGCTGCCAGCCCAGCTGCAATTACCTTGAATTTGTGCTCATAATTCTCAAAAGCTTCCATGACCATGCAGACGGCCTCCATGGAGCGCTCCAGCCGCCCATCCACCCCGTTGAAGCGGTACATGCTGCCGGAAACATCCACCACCAGGCGCAGGCGCTTGGGCTTCTGCTGGGGGCTCCCCAGCTGACAAGGAAACACAACACAACTGAGCCCAGTAGAAATGGGAAAGCCGAACATCAGTAAAGAGAAAACATTCCAGAAGGAGAACCCAACGCCCTTTGCAAATCATGAAAATTTTATCCAGCAAACATTGTTTGGTTTTGTTGTTGTTTTTTTTCAGTAACAAAAAATGCAACTATTTTTCTATTTCAAACCCGTCATTTGACAGATAGCTCATTGTTCTCCCTCACCTTCAATGACTGGAAACAAAATATCTCAAAAATTCCACACATGCTTGTCAGGAAAATACTTTTTCTGTTTCAGTTTTGATTCTTAACATTTCATTTCAGTAAAGAAACTCTCAAATTTGCTTTTTCTGCCAATGTGTATAATGGAAATGCTTTTCCTTGGCATTCAGTACTAACAGGGACTGTATATGACTGTAAAAAATTGTCTGCTGAGGTCAATAACATTCCAAAAATGTTGGAAATCTTGTTCTGATTAACTACTAGTTCCATCTTCATTCTAATGCTGAATACATTATTTTTTCCTGAAAACAAATCCCATCTGTTCTAACAATTTTTGGCACAGTACATTCAAGGGAGGTGTTTTATTTAGCATGCAATGAGATGTGTCTGGATTCAAGTATGAGGCTATTAAAGATGATCTGACAAAAACCCAGTCACAATATAAACAAATAGCTAAAACGTTCCTTTTACCTGTAAAGGATTTGTGTACTTTACTCTTTTAATTATTCTTTTAATAGACTGTGACATCCCTGCCCTTCCAGAAACAAAAGAAGAGAAAGCCCATTAAATCCTACATTTATTTTGGTCTTTATGCACACACATAAAGGTGTCCTTTTTTTCCCCTAATTGAATTATTTTTACAAAGCCTTAACACTGATACATTGAGTAAACACATTTTGAAACAAATGAGAGTTAGGGATTCATTCACATTCATTTTCCCTTACTGATCTTTCACACAAGCAGTGCTAAATTCCATAAATCATTCAAAGCAACACAAATAGCACAAAACACAATACCAGGGATTTATTGCAAATGGATAGCTGACAGGCAAAAAGATGCTGTACTCAGCCATTCAAAAAAAAACCCAAAAAAACAACGACTTAGTGTAATTAAAAATTGCAATTTGTCATTAAGTATTACTGTTAAATATTACGGACTAGGCCCACTAGTTTTGGCCAGTTGGTTTAGTTGGTCTGATTCAAATGGTTTCTCTGTTGCTGACTCACATAGGTCTAACTGCAAAGCCTTCTAAAGGAATGGCTGAATCGGGCCATAGGACAGTCAACTTTATCATGTCTTACAGCTTTTCCTCACACTTTCTTTTTCTATCATAATTTTTACTCTTGTAAATCCAAGTATCTGTGGAAGTTGAAATTCTTTTCATACCATGGAATAAGGAAAATACATTTGTAAAGCACTTTTTTTTAAAACTTCCTAGGGGATCAGCATATTTGTTAACAAAAATTAAGTTATTGAGAAAATATTTTCCTTTTTCCTATAAAAAAAGCAAACTTTTTTTCTTTCCTGCTAACTGCCTTTTGATCATTACAATATGAAATAAGAACATAAAAAACTGTTGCTCTGGGTCAAAACTTAGCACTGCCTAGATTGGTGGCCAACAGAAAACATTAATGGAAGACTATATGAAGAGCTACAGCAAATTTTCCATCCTGTGGTTGCCTCTTTGTCAGGGACCTCCCCAAGCCAGAGATATTTTTCTGAGTTTCTCATCCATATAATGTACTCAAACTCCAAACACAGACACTGTACAGCCATTAGGAAATCAGCAACCTGGTTAAGCTCTTCTCCACCTTTCCCTGTGTCTTGTTGGCTACTTACTTGTGGCTCATGTTCTCCACGTCGTTTATATATGGCTTTTTCTCCTGTCAGCCCATCAATGATCTTGGCATCATCTAGCTCTCCAACAGCTTGGTGTCTCAGCCATTGTCTTTCTTTACCCTTGGCCTACAACAGAAAAAAATCTTCCTCAGTGATGGGAGTGTATATTAGACAATTTAAGACCTACTGCACATGACATACATATTAATTTCTTTGTAATGATGTGATAGTTTTGGCGTAAGTCAAATCCAAACATGTCCACAGCTGTCCTTCTCTGAAAGAAAAATCAACACTGACAAAGAACATGTTCCCTCTGTGACTTGGTCTTTTTTCAGTAGTTTCATATATGGGAGTTGAACTGTGAATAGCAGAAATGTTAACATTTCTTCTTGCAAATATGCTGAAAATGTGTGTGGCAAGCCTGTTCCGAAATACATACAACTGAAGGGACACACATAACTGACCATTTGTTAGGTATTTTCAATCCACACAGAACAAGAAAAAGTCATTGGGTGACTTAAAAAACTAAACAGTATCCACTTTATTCATTTTAGGCACTGGTAAATGGTTGTTTTTAAAACAGTATTAACAGTATAAACTAACTACATATTTTAAAAAACCTACTTTTAAAATCATGATACTCATGAGGCAAGCCAATAAACATTTATTTTGTTTTAGTTAAAAGTACATTGGTTATCTACAGCCTGACTTGATGAAAATACATTACAATCCATGAACTCAAATATTCATGGAGCTCCTGTACACAGAGCATTCAGTTAAGATTGAAGACTCAAGTTAAAATATTAAAAGCAACATACTTAAGCATGTTTTCAAAGGACAGCTTCATCATGGTTCATAATACATAAGATCCTTCTAAAGACAGCAAAGTCTGTATATTTGGGGTTTATGCTTTACTTAAGTTCTTTTAAATCTTCATGTTAAAATTGCTCATCTTTGTAGTAAGCCCAACAAGGAAAGACAATTTTGAATTTGTATACACATAATGCTTTTTCCCTCTCAGCAAATTGCTGGTCAGCAACTAGAGGAAAATCAAATATCCAACAGGACACAAACTGCCTTAAACATTGGCTTTCAGGAATGAAAATCAATCCCTCTCTGATGAACAGGAAGTCTTATATTACAAATCTTCAGTAAACTGCATGCTTGGGATTTGAAAGGATAAATCTTTATATTTTTGTATGGGCAGGTAATGACTTCTTCAGGTTCAGAGAATCTTTGACTTTGCTTTGGACTATATGTATGAGTTTTTGTTTCAGTGTGTAGAGAAGGAGTTCTGGACTTCAGACTATTGCCTACAAGTACTCAAGATTAACGGACAACTTGCTCATGAAAATATGTGGGCAGAAAGACTATAAAGCCACAGAAAAATGTTTTGATTAACAAAATCAAATGCTTTTGTGCTTTACACATCTGGAATGCTTTACAGATGCTTCCTGATGGGAAGCAAAATCAATGTTGCCCAAAAAACATGGAAATCTCAGCCTTTTAGTAAATCACAGAAGGGAAAGTAGAAAAGATTTCTGAGGTTGAGAATTCAGCCAGTTGTGTTCTCTGATACATTTCCATGGTGCTAGAGTCAACTGAGCTTTAAGCCGTTTTGGCAGTGGGGCATCCATGAGTTTGTACCATCAACTAGGAATTTCTGCTGCCATTAAATATGCCTGAGATTAAAGCTAAATCTCTTCTTCCATAGGATCACTGATTCCTTTGTTGCCTTCAGTGCTGTGTAACATTCACCTGCAAATTCTCAGTGACCTCTACATGTCCCACCAAAATGTCACACTGTAGGAATTTTCCTACTGTGAAAAGCCCAGAGGCAAATTTCAACACTCCAATTAACAATTAAAAAAATATTCCTGGAGAAAACATGCTGCTGAGTAACAAGGCCTGTCTAAAATTAATCATGCATCTTCCAGGGTGATGCAGATTGAGATGGCTTTGTTCCTACTCAGCCAGTCTAAGTGGTGGAACAGAGGCAGATCTTATCACTTCCTTAGCACTGGTGTTTTGTCAAATTTTTGTCATTTGCTTTCTTTTAGAAGGCAGGAGGGACACATAATGGAAGATTATAAAGTCTGAGCTTGACTGAGCAAATTCTCAACTAGGTTCACTATTCTTTTAATTTACAATGCTTTATCTTTGCAGCTATTTGACGTTCAATGAACAACAGAGTGAGAAGAAAATGGCTTTTAATTATAGATGTAGCTAAAAACAGTTTAATGTCTTCAGAAGTTTATTCAACAAAAGCCAGAATTTGAGCTGAAATTTTATTGGAGCTCAAGACGGAGTTGACATCCTATCCTAAAATACAAAAGAATGCTGACAAAATTTCATCTTACCTCTTTCCAAAAAAATGCTAAAATCAGGCTACTTAGTGTCTGTCTATCCCATGCAGAACTACTAAGAATGTTTCTTTTTATGAATGCTGAAAAAAATAATCCCCTTAAGCAAGGGTGCTATACAATGCACATATTTTACATATTACAGAGAAACTTCAAATCCTTTTTCATATGCAATTTTCATATGTTTAAAACCAACTTAAGTTTAAAAGCATTTACAATTTTAAGAGAAAACCGTAACTAATATATATATCCCTTGTTTTGATATTTGACTAGAAAGGACATACAACATACTACTATTTCAATATACTGCAACCATATTGATGGAAAAATATATTCATTGTGCTGCTTTTGAAATTAGAAAAATGTGCTAGATACTGTCTTATCAGTATGGGATTGGCTGATCACAGTGCACCACTACAGTAATTCTTTTCACTGGAAGATGTCATAAGACAAAGAAAAGAAAAATACAAAAAAATACAAAAGAAAAATACAGTTGTTATGTCTGTAAATGTCAGAGAAAAAGTTGTCTATGTGAAGTTATCACATCTAAATATAAGTAGCTTGTAATGACAGAGAATGTATTAAACACTGCCAGTTGTGGTCTGCATTTGTTTCTGGGAAAACATTACACAAATGTTCCCTTAGCTGCTGAGATCATGAAACTACTACTGACAGGCACAGGGTATTTCATATTTCCAGCTCTCCAAGCCATGCTTATTATAAAACTGCTATTATTTTATCCTTGCTGCTATAACCAGACCATTCCTACATGGTCGAAATCATACAGTGCCCAGCAGACTCAGTAACTCAGGCTCAGTTTGCCCGGCTGAAGTGTAGGGGCCTAAATGATGCTCAGAAGCTACAGGGACAGTTGCCCCTAATTCTCTCTGCAATAATCAATAATGAGTGAAGTACCTTCTGGAAAGCAAGTCACCTCACTTTAAAAAAGGTCTTTCTGACCTGAGTGACTGAGTGACCATAACCTTTTGAATTTGGAGTTCAGACAGACAAGCTTCAGGGAAGAGAAGAAAGAGCCCATAAGTGACAGGATTTCCTGGACTTCTGGCATTGCTACTTCTACAGAAGATAAACAAAAACTCATTATGTTTTGATAATGTTGTTCAAAGAGCTAACAGAGATCAGTGAGTTATAAAAAGCAAAATGAACAATGAAATTACATTCTCAGACTATGTTTATGTATCACTTTCAAGGATCTGACTATTCCAAAAATCTCTCTCTGCTGTTACTAACTTTTGGCAAGCCATAGACAACTGGACCTTAATCCCAGCCTCTTGATTCTAGGGAGATAAAATTTAATCAAATGAATGTATTTTAAACAAACCCACAAAGACAACAATATAAAGGCATATATTGAAGAGAAAATCCAGGTTAAATAAAAACATGGGCAATGTGTTTTGATGATGTGAACACGGTTTGAAACAAAGCAAACCCAAACATTTTTAAATAGCTGAACACGTTCTCTGCTGAAAAGGTAATTTGGGATTTTCACAAAGTTAAAAACACATCTGAGACATCTGAGTTGCAAATTTTACTGCAATGAACTTCGCCATTGGTTTGTTTTTTGATATATGAGGAATAATTGGCTGCTAACAGAAAGAAAACTGCTCTAGTTGAGAACTCATGGTGTACATGGGACCATACAGAAAATAATGGGAGACAGATGCACAGTGCTTCATGAGGGCTGGATGAATTACCATGCTGAAGAATTCAAGCAACTTTTTTTCCCCCTCTCAAAAACATCACATGAAATATGTTTGTACTCAGCTTCCTTATTAACAAAAGACATTTCACAACTAAGTAACTCCTATTATCATTTATCTTCATTTTCCTAGTTCATCTTCTAATAAAATCCCTACCAAAAGCTATATAAAAATTATAAAGTTAAAAATTTTCTTTCACTATTGCTCTTATTCCACGCCTAGCTTTTTCAAATTCAGTAATTTGTTTTTTTCATAATAAATTACATTTCCTAACTTTGTGGTTACCTGATCCAGGTTTTGGAAAGAAGTTAGAAAAGTCTCATAAAACACTGTGGCTTATAAGACTTTGTCTTGATATTAAAATGACCTTTTTTAAAAAAGCAAGAAAATACGCCTCCTTATATTAAAATACATATTTTTTTGCTATGATTAACACAATCTCTGAACATAAGAATTTTGGCTCCAAGTGACAGATAAGGTAGGCTCAAAAAAAGACTTCAAACTGAAGATTCATTTATTGATTTCATACCCAGAGTGTGCTTCCAACAGCATGTGTGCTATAAACATGGCAAAAAACCCACTTAGACATAAATGTTGTAGAAAAAACTGAGATTTACATCCGAATTTTTCAACAGAGACTTCTCTTTATAAGCCAAAAGTCTGTGTCCTGAACTGAGATGCATATTAAGTACATGAACCACCTAATCATGCCCAACTTAAGTGTTCATGACAGGAGAAGTTCTCTAAATTGGTACATTCATAATAAAACTTTGTAATGGTTCTCTGTGTATATATGCGATTATAGTAATGCTGTTGTAGCTACAAAGGGTTAAAGGTATAAATAAGGCAAAGAAATATTACCCTTCTTACTTGCAATACCAGGGGATTGGATTTCTTTGTCCAGGAGGAGGCTATTTATCATACAGAGTGGTTTCTTTCTGTATTTCAGTTTTATTGCTTAAGACACATCACAGTGACTAATAAACTAAGGTGTATATATACACTAGTGATTAGTAGCCCTCAACAGAAATATTTATAATTAAATATGTCTTATAAGGAGTAAATCACTTTTCCTTTAATTTACTTCAATTAATTTACTTTAATTGACTGAAGATTAGCAGATACTTCCTAAAAACAATACACTTACAATTTTATTTACCCTGTATATGAACACTAGTATTAAAAAAACACCCAGAACAACTACCACACTAGTTACCAGAAGAAAGGCAAACTGGTGGTTTAAGTGAGTTTCCACTTAGGAGATTTGAGCTATATCTATTTCTACTACCAAGAGTTAAAAACAAACCTGAGAAAAATCCATGTTTTTAGCTGCATATGCAGTAAAGCTACTGGAGTGGGTGTCTCTTTTAACATCTATACCATTTGCACTTCACAGCTGAAAAATACTCTTTTGAACTGGAGGTAAAGACTGGGCTCTATGCACCTTCACAAATTCTTTTCATAATGTGTAGTAGTATTTTCTGTCACAAACCTGTGCTCCTGAGTAAGTAATCTCTGTAATGTGTGGAATGGGAATACTGTAACTTGTAGAGATGAGCACTGGGATCCACTTGTAGGCTGCCTTTTAAAACAGTAATATGAAAGTGTTTTTCCTAACCCATTATAACCTGAACATGCTTTTAGCCTTCAAAGGCATGACCACCAGACATTAACAGGATATTAGCAGGATAGTATTTGGGGCCTAATGTAATGACCTCCCTGTGTTCCTTTATCAGAGAATCTAAGATTACCTGCAGATTGTCCAAGATGATGCGGAGTGACTGAACTTGACGTCGGACTGCCCCAGAGAACCTTTCGTAAGTTGATGCATCATATTCACTCATCTGAATCTCTTTCAATCTAAAGGAAAGAACAAGGAGCTAAGAACAGTTTAGGAAACAAGCATATCTTCCATTTACTTATGAAACCAAAAGTTCATTTACTTGATAACATGGAAATTTAGACTGCTACAAGCACAGAGAAGAGACGAATCAGAGAAGTGGCAGCTGCTCTTGTGAATTTTGGATAACGCGGATGTTAATTTATGTCTACAGGGATTGTTATCACATTAAAACTTATTTAAGTTACTAATCTATGACTCTCTCCTAATCTGCTTTGAAGTTTGAGAATTAAATAAGAGGTTCTGGAAAATATGATCAAATCTGCAAGGTTTTGTTGGGTTAGGTGTTGCTATCTGTACATAAAAGGATCGTGAGTGTATATTCATTACTCCACTGTCAGAGTATCTTAAACATATCCTGATTCATGCTTCAACAGAAAGGTTAAGTAAAGACACACTATAAAATCTGTCCTTGAACACCTACAAATAGTAACTGTCTCGAATACCTTTGTGCTTCATTAAATGAAGAAACCTTGAAACAATCATGTTTTAAACAAATATTAACAAAAATGTGTTTCCCCATAGAAAATGAGTCATGCACTATCTTGTCCAGAGGTCTGTAACTGAGAGCACACCTGCACCATGAAAACAGATACCTGCTTTCTTTATAAGCAAAGATCTGTCCAATTCAAGTTCTGTATCACCTTTTAAACAACATAGCTTAGGAGAACAGGTGAAATTCACCATTGGAATGTAATTACAGAGGTCCAACAGTGAGCACAGAGCTAGAGCACAGGCTGACACACCGGGAGCGCTCACTGTTGAGTAGTTGCCTTGACCCAGCATCATGCAGAGAGGCAGCAGTTGTGTATCTGCCCGCCCCACCCACCAGCATGTCGCTGGGTTCAGTCCTGAGCTAAAATATATTGGCCTATCTGTGCCTGGCCCATTTCAAACAAGAACTTTGTAACAGCATAATCTCACTCAGTGTTGAAAAAATACTGCATTTTTAACTGAACTATAAATGGATAGTATTATTTAACATAAAGTATGTATAGGCTAGTTTTATTTCTGATGGCAAATTTTATAACAATATCCCAAGTTAATTGCCTGGATCATAAAGTATATCTGAGAACTGCTGTTTAGACCAACCCTTTGAAGATAATATTAAAATCAAACATCAAGTCTTTCTTGTCTCCATCATGATGTCTTTTTCTATTTAAAGGTTTGCATACACATAGTCATTATAGCCAACTTATTTATTAGAGGTAGGAAAATGTAACTTTCAGTGATGAACACTTAATTTCATGAATCCTGCCAACAGAGTTCAGTATCTTCAGATCTATAAAAGAAACATTTTGTTTCAAGCAAAAAGAACCTCACATGCTGTTTTACTTTGCTGCACTCTACATCAATCCAAAGTGAAAGGCAGTTCAGAAAAATATAATGAAGAATATTGCATCTATTCCAGAGCAGTAGTTAATTTTCTTTCTGTCAAATGGGGCAATTAAAAATGTTTACAACTAGAAATACTATCTAGCTAGGAAAGCATCAATAACTTTTATATGAAATTTCTCCTTTCCAGATAGTCCTACATAAACAAAGCAGTGAAACTAGAAGTTTCTCTTTTCTTTTTTTCTTTTTTTTTTTCCTGTCAGTCTGAGGACTTCAATCTCCCTATACTTATCTGTTAGTTCCTACTATTCAAGTGGTTCAGAATAATGATCCAAGTCAAATGTGGTTTCATAACAAGCTACATTTGCTGCAACAATTGCTGCTATGTGCCAGCCCACTTGGGTTTTGCAGGACAGGAATTGTTACCTCATGTACAGATACCCAGATTTTACAGGGCATAGCTGCACTGTTCCCATGGCATGTAGCAGTATCCAGGAATTTTCTGGCCACTTTTCTCTATTTTAGTATATCACCACACAGGCAGTAGAAACTCATCAAAGCATGCCAGGTGCGTGTATATGGACATACGCACAGACAGAGATCCAAGACCATACATATCCATTGTTTCTATTATGAAGAAGCTCAGAAGAAATTTTAAGAGGGTGAATGCTTTTTTTAATACAAAATACCAGAGATTGATTTGAGATTTCAGTTGGTGGAAGAAATCTGAATCTCTGTGCACATTCTGGGAAATACTTGATCAGTAATCACACATTACACACATGTTGGGAAGACCTGCTGTTCATGTTAATTAGCTGCTGAAGCTTAATAGTTCAAATTACATAATCACAGAATAATCTGAGGTGGAAGGGAGCCACAAGGATCATCAAGTCCAGCTCTTAAATGAATGGCCCACACAGGGATCAAACCCACAATATTATTAGCACCACACTCTAACCATCTGGCTACAGATCTTTCAAATGGAAGCAATTTGCTTGCAGCAGTCCATTTTGAAAGACACTTGTTAAGTGATTAATTCCTAACAACATACAATCTGTAGTCATCATAATTCAAAGAAATTTTCATATAATCTATTTCTTTTTAAAAAGATAAATATTTACCTCAATCTCCTTCTCCATCTAGCTATGTTTTGTTCTATCAAATCACACAGTCATTTTAACATTGTGGCTTAATTCAATATAACATTCCACACACCTTATTGAGAACAGCTAAATATGTGCTGGTAATCTGTTAAATGATAATGAACAGGGTAAGGTAGCTGATAGATGCAGTTAAGAAAGAAAATTCTTTTCAACCATCTTTTTCAAATTCTCTGGGAAATGGAAAAGAAAATAAAGACTTTCACATTACCTCCGTTTAAAGGCCTTTTCACCCATCTCTCGAGCAGCTCTCTTAACTTCCTCAGGAACAGCATCCTTTTCAGCTTGAGATACTTGGTAAACCCTGTGGCCAGCATCCAGTCGATACGGCCCACCTTTGCCACCTAACCCAGCAGTGTCTCTCCCACCTAAGATGGTTGAGATAAAAAACCATTAGGAATATACATTTGATAAAAAAATAACAACATATTTTTCTCTAAAGCTTCCATTGTCATCTACACACGTTCCAAAAATGTTGCTAACAATCCCCAGTTGAAGTATTTATGGCCAAAGGTTTTCAAAACCAAACAGCTTTCATGATAAAGAAGAACTCTCGTGGAATACTCATGTTTATAGTTTCTTGCGACAAGATTCATAATGGATTCTACACTGTACAAAGGGGACCACAGAACATATAAATCTTGTACATCTCCTCAAAGCTCCTGGTCCCAGACTCTGTCTTCTCCCTAGAATTTGTTGGTTTACACTGCTTCCAAATCACTTTATCTAGTGATCATTATTATGACCTATTAGAATTAGGAGGTACTTTTGCCTGTTCTGTGTACCTCTTGCCTACACTACCTAAATTTTTGCAGCTACAAGGGACATCTAAGAGAATGGCAAATGAATCAGCCTAGTTTCTGTGGATGCAAGCTTCTTGTTTTCTGTATGGCCAGTAAAAAGAAACAAAAATAAATGAAGAAGAGATCTGCTACATGAGTTTAAATTAGACATTGCAAATAATTCTTATATCTTCTTTTACTGGCAATAAAGCAAAGTATTGGGTAAAATAGCTCTAGGCAGAGGACAGTTTTGTATAAAACCATTTTTGACTGGCACAGCATCTCCCTTAAATATCTGTCAATGATGCATTAGAAACAAAACAAAAAAATGAAAAACCTGTTCCACCAGCCCACATGTTTCCACCAACATGTGGCATGTTGTCTGGATCCACTTTTCCATGTTTAGGGGAGCTGACATCCAAACCACTTTCTCTCTCAATGGTTATCTGTATAAGGGAGAAAGAGAGATGTAAATATCTCTTATAGTAAAGAAAACACACTAACAACCAAATAATAACATACTAGGTGTGTTGAGTAGCTGTAGGACCAGTATTAGCTCAATAAATGCAACATCCCACCTCAGAACAGAGAAGAGTAAAACAGGGCTCCTGAGTGGCACATTAGGCCCACACCTGAACTAAGACTACTACCACACCTGAGCCCCTCTGCATTCTGTTCATATGCACACTAGAAATTGCTTCCTGATAACTGCCCAACATAGCTCAAAACCCCCCTTTAGACAGAATAGCCTGCAGTTCAAACACTTTTCAGAGTATTCATTGAAAATCCACAGCACATCCATTTACACGTTTCATGTGCACCCGACTGCAGTCCCACATTCCCTGTTGATGGGCAGGTTGATGTTCCTTTCATGAACAGGGACTAAAGAGATGAGAGTGCTCAGCAAGTGGCCAGTTCCAATGACAGGCTCATGCAATCCTCAATGCTGCTGCCTGGAGCACAGCTGTTCTCCTGTGCTGGGTTTTCCAGACCTGTCCTCTGACGGCACTTTGGCCGCTGATACACGGCACAGCTGAACGCCCAACAGCTGCCAGATGGGCAGGGCTGAGTCACTTAGGCTGGGACTGGATTTAAGTGGGTGATCGAAGGCAAAAATACTCCTTCCCGTTATGAACTCTGAGTCATGCAGTAAATCAATGAATCATGTGTGAACTGCCCCTTACTAATCTTTTATAATTTAGTGCCACTTTATGTTTTTTTTTAACAAAACCCAATGACTGAGATGGAAAATTAATGTCTCTAACCACTTAAAATTAACTTTCTTCTTATCTACCATAATACATTTAATTCTACAATGAATTTATGTGTCCCAATAACTAAAATTTATTGCCTTCTAAAAAGTTCACTGTCACAATCAGGGTTTTCAATGTAGAGCAGCTTAATCCTTGAATTCACTGTCTTGCAGACTCACTGCTGACATGAATTCCACACATGTTTTTGAACTGAAAACATGTGCTCTAACAACACTGTCCTGGCAGCTATTCAAAACATCATTTTCTTTCCCTTTACAGAATTTATATCAATTCAAAGAGGTACAATACATTCTCTGTGAACCATGTCATTAGTGTAAAATCAAAATCTAATCTGATAAATTACATCCATTTAACATTTGTATAGGGAGAAACATGTAACCACGACAGCATGTTACCCTTAGGGCTATATATTTTCTTGGCTTAAGATATTTCCTCCAAAATAAACCGTTCTTTTTTTGCATAACTGGTGGATTGAAAAACTATCAGAAATATTGGTTAACAAAAATTGCTGAGTTTAGTTTAAAACAAAATTATGAAACCAAAATGATGGTTTCAGCCTCATGAAACAAAACAAAATATTATTCCATAATGAGAAACATGAAATTAGGCAAAAATTTTACATGTTCATGCTTACAAACTCTTTATAGAAAAATATTCCTTCTGTAAAAGAAAGCTCTACGAAACAAACATAACTATAACCAGTGATGCAAATGTGGTATTCTATTTTTGTCAAGTTTTTCCATTCAAAAATTCCACTAAACATTTTGAAATACAAGCATGTTTTAAATCTTCAGTGAAAAGGTCTGTAGACAAAAGACCTTTGCTGTTCACATATCTTTCTCAAGTACAAGTTGTTCACAAATAGTGTTTCTAGTACACATGCACTAGGCAAGTTTCTAAGAGAAACTTATTTTAAACCAGTATTTATCTGATTAGATCTGATTAAAGCATGTATTTGTAACTTTGAAATGGCATGTGGTTAATAGAAAATCTATCTTATAATGATTTTTTTGCTTTCTGTTCTTAAAAGGACACTAAATATCCAACATTTCATTTCTGTTAAAACTGAAAAAAATTGGTTGAGAAAGAAAAGAAACAAAGGGCACAATCTAATATAGCTTAAGAATGTGAGTTCTTCACTACTTTTCTTTTTATGTATAGTTAATGGCTGAATGGATAACATAATTGAAAATTCAGTGATACTGGAATGGACCACCAGCAGATGTGTAAATATCATGCCAGTGAATTGCAGCAGTTTAATTTACTTTTCTTTTAAGTATCACCTATGCAGACAAAAGGTACTAGAATTTTGCCAAGTCTGAATACTTTAACAACCAATTTTAATTAGCACTGGTTTGCTGGGGTAATTATTTTTCAAATTTACTATACTTGGAAACTGCATTATATTAGCACACCGTAGAATCCTCTGAAGAGAATCTTCTGGATGTACTTTCCTGGTTTTTCTTTGGTTTTTAGAAAATTCCCTTAGTGACTTGTCAGACTTTTCTCCTTCCCATTTCCATATCTATGGAAGGTAATTTTACAAGTTTCAAGGTATTTTACAGCCAACAACTTGTCCCTATTCTGAAAGCATCTCTATCTCTAAACTAGAAGTTAGACTACCAAATACCTATATTAAAATTGAAGATATATTTTACAAATAAATAAACAATAAACTGATGAGCCTTGACATGAAATCAGAGGGATGACGAGGAAAAAACTGAAGAGAAAAACTTTTGGACAATGATACATTTTTCAGCATGACAAACATAAAGAAATGGAAGAGCCATAGGTAAGCCACCCCTCTGAAGACTGGAGGAATTCTTGACATTAGAAACTATTGGAAAGGTAAATTTAAGGGCCAGAATCCAAAACTGGATGGATTCTGAAACGTGAGAAACTCAACAGGAAATATCTAGTTTGTCTGGAGTGAGAAGGAAGACAAGAAAAACAAGTGCTAGAAGCAGAGAAGGGTCTTAAGCAAACCTAAAATCCACAGTAGCTTTGCCAAGCTCGTCTGACTGTAATTTCTACAGTGAGTTTTTTATTACTGTTATGATGAGTATTTTTCAAATATATAAATGATTTCCTTGCTTAAAAGTTCACCCGTCCCTTCCTGAATATTTTCCATTTGAATCTAATTGCAAGACTTCTATGAACTCTTTTTCTTTTAAGAAGTTTTGATTAATCATCCCTTCTTGAGAGAAATATGTGCTCTTCCTAGCTATACAGGCACTAAAAGGCACTATTCATTACTGCATCATTGTGCAGATTCCATACTGCCTGGTGTGCATATTATGGCTTTGTGAAACAACACACAAATTCAGTCTTGCAGCCTTGAGCTCCAGCTAGGAGGCACAGGTCAGAGTAGAATAGCTGGAAAAACTGATTTTTTCCTTCTCAAAGTTTCTTTTGATTTCCAAAATAGCCACTATTTCCAAGACATTCAAGGCACACATGGTTCTATTGTAAATTATCTAAACTTGTTTATACATATTGGTGATTCACAATCAGTGTGAAAGCACTTTTCCACTCCCTGTTTGGGAAGGTTTTTCTTTAAAGTCTTCATCCTCTCCTGGAATACAGAATTCTTATTTTGTTCTCTGCAGAGTCCTTATTGTCAGTAATCATCAATGATCTTAGTCTCTGGTTTCAAATATTTTTGTTCTCTCATTTTCTTTCTGTATTCTCATGAACTTACAGCAATAGGTAATGGGTACACTCATAAGGACTTTGTGATGCCGGCTCTGTAAGTCTTCCAAATTTAATGAAACAAACAAAAATTTTGTGTGAGAAGAATGTGAACAGTTCAGGTCAGAAAGATGCCAAAGGAATGTTCTTTTTTTTAAGAGGCAATGGCATGAAAGTGCTGAAGAAAAAAGGGAAATTAAGAAACAACCACAAATACCACGACTTGTTAATGCCTTGACTTAATTTTCTGGTCCTGCCTGCTTACACATCCATTAACTCCTGACAGTAAGGGTAGCCAGGCAGGAATAGAACTAAACACTGACTTTACATTCAGTGAGAGATACAGGGTATCTGAACAATTTGCTCTAGTCAGTTGCTTCTGAAAAATATGAATGTATGCCAAAATGGTTTTACATAGCTACACTCTTCATACTCAGTTTGGAAACTAAGTGATCTTATCATCCTTCGTAAAGAAGACAGAGGCTCAAAAACATCCATTACATGATTTACCACACTAAACAACACAGTGAAACCAGGTGTTTCACATCTATGCCATATTTATGCAAACAGCCATTAAACACATACCCCTCTGTAACAGTGGCCACTGTGAAGATGAGTCAAAGGCTGGAAGTTTTGTCTAGACTTCAGCTGGTCAGACAAACTATGATATATTGTGTACTAAACAAATTTTAACTATTTTAGAACTGGATCTAGTTGTTCATGCCAGTTAAGTGAATGTGGGATTGAACTCTATTGAATTCTGATGTGAAATCATCTAATTCAGTAACAATAACCCCCGGAGAATAAAGAAACACTAGCACTTTTGACACTTTTATAATCCCTCAGTAAGAGACAGAGGCTGTATTTGTTGAGGATCACACAGCTGACCCAGATACACTGTGCACTGCCCCCACAAGCTATGGGAAGAAAAGAACTTGCATGAATCCACTGGGAAATAACCTGCAATAAAAGCATGGGAATTATGAAGACGGATGCTGTACTCTATTATTAAAATTATTGATGTCCCACACATATCCATATTTCATTCTAACATATAAGTTATTTTAGCAATATAGTACTTCCCTTTTGAGTTCAGAATTAATTTTCTTATAATGTAGTGTATGAAAAATCTCTCTGGCTCTCTGAGTAAAGCTGACCAAAAGCATTATCAAATTCAGCTTCAGCTGATTTTGTGCAAATGACCTTAATGACAGTTTAGTATCCAGTAATCTTAATCCTACATTGCAGCAACTGAGAATAAAAAAAAAAAAAAAAACAAAAACACCCTTTAAAAAGAAAAAGAGTCCCAAGCAGCACAAGTGTGCACTTTTGTATCTTAGCAAGGACTATTCAAAGTACATCTGCATTGAATGTATATCAATAGCTCTATTATTGACGTGTTTATAATAGTATCCAATGTAATGAGTAAAATACACTTAGCAAAGTCAACTGAAATGAATGTTTCAGTAGGTCTATTATTCAGTCATTCTGTTTCAGAGTATTAACATTTCCCCTAGTATTTTAAGCCATACATCAGCTCTTCATTCTTCAAGTCTGTTACAACTAGCTAAAGACTAAAATTCCTCAAGTTGTATTTATTGTGGAGACAGGGAAAGAGAGGGAATTTAATCTCCTCCTGTCTTGTCCCACTTGAAATTTTATTTATTCCTGGCAAGAGGTTGAGCCAACAGCTTTCACTGTCCAAACCTCCATTAGAGTTGTGTAAAAAGCTGACTCTCTAAAACAAGGGCCAGAACATGTACTCAGACTTAAGTGCTGCCAAAAAGAAAACTCACGGATACAGGTTAGGAAATACCTTTTAGAACTTGAAAGCAGAAGTCAGACAAGCTCGAAAATATTTCTAGCTTTGAAAAGTAATCAATGAGTAAAATGTGAAGGACTTTTTCCTTAATGCCTACTGGGATGCAACTGAGATGCAGACAATTATTTTTTGGTTGTAGATATTCCTGCCCTGTAACTGACACTTCAACACTGCAAATTGGCCAGAGAGTAGATGGTCTTTTAATACAGCAGCTTTACTTTTGTATCCTGACAGGGTTAACTTCATTAAAATTCCTGAAGGGCGCAGGAGGTGTCAGTGCCTCCCATTCAGGACTACGTGCCAGAAAGTTCCTTTTTGGGGCTCACAGGAACAGAAGCAAGTTTCTGCCTTGGGAATGGCAAAGAAAGTCTGGTTTCCAATGGGGGCGAGCTGCCTCATGTACAGGGGAACAGACCTTTCACCTCTTAGTTCTATTTATCTCTGGCCCTGACAGGGTGAACTCATATCTAATCCTCTCACATAAAATGCAATGCTTATTTTAATACTCCAGGTACAAAAAGGTGAAAAAAACAGAAAAACCCACTTTGATTGCAGGCTAACATCCTGCAGGTGTAAAGGGATGAAATTTTTACTTTAAAAAATAGTCTATATTTCCATTTTTCGCGTGTCCCCAAATCAAGTATTTCTTATCCTTTTGGGAATGTTTAAGCAGAGCTGGGCATTCCTTACAGGCTTTTACACCTTCATAATAGAAATAAATGGAATTCCTCCTCGTTGCATGTGGTGACAAGGAATCAACCTCTCTATTAAGCCCTTTTAAGCATTCAGTGGATCGTTCCACATAGAACACATTTACTAAAGATGCGACTAGCATGATTTCATGCGTCACAACTGAATAAATGCATACAAATTATACAAGCAAACAGGGACACCACTGCAGTATTTGCAGCTGTAAAGAATATTAATGGAGGAAAATCTTTAAAAAGAAAATTTTAGGGTGTCCAAATATTGTTTTCACAAGCACTTATTCTACTATTAGTATTAATACTGCATTACTGGTTGTTTCTTACTGTTGATCAGAAGAAAATAGGGAAAAGAATGTGTGCACTAAGTTTTGAGGTAGAATACAATTCATACAATTCAGGTGCTTAGTTCAATATAAATTAAGAAGTGTACATTAGCTTAATTAGTTGATTAGACAGTCCTGGAAAGTAGGCAGATGTAGGGTGGCAAGATCCCATTATTCATTTACCTTTTTTAATCATAAAGCAAAGAACTCTTCCAAGATCCAAATCAGAAGATACTCTTATTGCAACATAACTGAGATGCAGAAGGAGAGTTAATCTGATATTTTACCTTTTCATTAGCATAAAACATATTAAACAGGGAAGTTTCTAGTCAGTGCAGAATATGGATTACTTTTCATAGAAGGCACTAAATTATTGCAGAAAAATTTTAGTTATATGAATATAAATCCACTAGAAACACTATAAATATCTTAACTCGCTTTCTTCATTAGTGCCATAGACAAAGATTGAGCACATATCAGAAGAATATTGCAGGAAAAGAAAAGAAAACTTTGTAGATTTTTGCCTTTGGGTGATTTGGGAGATGGTAATTTCTTTATCAAAATCAGTGCAAAGCCTGCTTTCACTCTCATACATTATTATGAAGAAAAAAAGACAGACTTTGACTTAACAAAACACAACTGTACTCCATGTGAAAAATGCATTAAGTAATCCATCCCACAGTGGCACAAAGGATTAGGAAATGTATTCCATGGAATGCAGAATGTACTTCTGCAGATGTGCAAAAGACTGATGCTTCCCTGAAACAAAGTAATTATTTTTCTTTTATTCCTGAGCTCCGCCAACCTTAAACCCTCAATATTATCCTAGGCTGCATTTAACAGGTCACAAGAACATATCTTCCTCTAACACATTCTTTATTAGCGGCGTGAATATATGCACTACATTCTAAAAGAGCAAAGAAGCTCCACATCAGGCAGATCACAGGCTAACCTGCCAGTTCCACTGTGGTTTTACAAGAGTTTTCCTGCCGTGAAACTGATTCTACTAAAGAGAGAAAGAAAACTTTTAATGATCTGCTTAGAAAAACTAGTGAGCAAAAGGCATAACCAGTCAAAACCCTCCCTAATGGCTTCTATTATGTTCACTTGTACCATATCATGTACAGCTTTTTTCTATGTACTAAAAATTAATAGCAGAATTCCTGTTCACAACAGCATAAAATTTAGTCCACAAGTAATTTTTCCACAGAAAAGATATTCAGTCTTAGACGAGACAATAAAAATGTGTGAAATGCATTGTTTCTTCAATTGTCTCCTGAAATGAAAAAAAAAAAAATTATCGCACTGCAGTACAAAATTTTCAAAAATGTTTTCTTTTTTCATTTGACTTTTGATTTTCTGTCTTGTTTGTAGAACTTTGCAAGAGTTCAAACTGAACTAATGAAGCTTCATACATCATCTGACTCCTGTGAACATTTAATTCTAAAAGCAGCATTTAAAATTCATGCAGGCATTAAGCTTTTGTCTTGAATACCAGAACTGGTGAAAGCATCATAACTTTGATGGCATTTTAAAAAAGTGAATCTGGATGGGGAAGACGTGGAGATTTGGAGTGAAATTCACAAAAAGCTGTATCTGGCTTGCAAATTAAGTTTATATACACCAAGTAAAAAAACCCAAACCACTGTAGAAAATGCTGCTTTATTGAACTAAATGCTGTCACTTGAAGAACCAGATCAGGAACTCTGCACAGCAGATGCATTAAGGTATTTTGCCCACAAATATACACTGTGCAGCTTAAAAGCTGGAAAACTAAATAAAGTAATAAGAGAATATAATACATTTATTTCATCTAATGGATCTTCTGTTATGTAAATACCTCTGTAAAGTCCATTTTCCTCTTGTTATTTAAAATTCCCTAGTCAATCCTATTAAACCATAAGATGTGAGGTCATGATCTTTTTAGTATTATAATCCACTAAGAAATATTATCAGAAGACACAGATAATGCCTAGCTTGGCTATTTATTATGACTACTACACACCTCCAAGATCAATGAATTCAGAAAACACTGAATTTGGCTTCTTCTGGAGTACTATGAATAATCAAAGCTAGAAAGATGGGATAAGTGAACATTATGTCTGTTTGGAATGGTCCAAACTGAAGACCATAGGGTAAAAAGAAAGTTGAAAAAAACTACATGTGGAAGGAGAAAAGCCTGATTTTCTGTATACCTTGAACCTTGTCAATACCTTGAACCTTAAGAAGCAGAGGTAGAAGTTATTTAATATCAACTACATTGTTTTCTTTTCTAAAGGAAAGCCTCTTATAATTTGCATTACTGTAGCATATCAGATTATTTAAATTTTCACTATGTTTGTCCTTTCATTAATCAGGGAACCACTTTCATAAAGGCATAATTATTAGTATGCATTTGTCTTGCTGGGACAGCAGGATTTCACTGGTGTTAGGAATTCCAACCTTTATGTCAGCAATGTGCACTGCTGCAGACTTTTTGAGATCTTCAAGATGGTGTGTTGAGGTAATAATACTTTCTCCCATGAGAACTTAGGGCTTCCACAGGAAGGTCAGAGGAAGAAAAGGGAACTTTGTGCTCCATCAGTCTGCTCTAATAGAAGGCCAAGGTAATTTCCCTCCTGTTCTTTGTCTGTCTGCTCTAATTAGACTGGAAGATCTCCTCAGAAAAGAGAACGTGTTTTAGACATGTTTGTAGAGGGCTTCTAACAAGGGCCTCACTCAAGCTGAGAAAATTTATAGAAAAGGTATCTGACAGAGAACCAATGATCATTATCTGAGTTGCATTTTATCCCATAAATACTTTTAGAGATATGAATTATTTAGCTCTGTGAGTTTGCAGCTTTCCAGTCTCATGCTTCCCCATACTCAGATGCCTTCATTCAAAGGCTGCTACACAGCTGCTAGTCCTCAGCTGAATAAATTACATGGTCCATGAAGAGGTCCATGAGCAGACCTAAGCTGTGGATTTGGGGCTCGTGGATCTCAGAACAGGAAATGCTATCAAACTGTTATCTTGCAATCCACCTATTGACAAGACCACTCTGCAATCTTCAGTGTTTCAAGATTTTCAGGATCTTATGCAGGTTTGCAGAATGCCATCATATGGTTATTCCAAATTCACAGAAGCTCTCCACTACACGCATTTCTCATGACTTACGGGGTTTGCACGACAGTATTTAAAAGCTGAGGGAAACCGCTGTTACTAGCCCACTGATGCCCTCGTGTGGTCAGAAAGACTGCTGGGTGCAAAGTAGAAAATAGAGACTAGGGTGGTGGAGAGAAGGACCGGCCACTCTTGCAAAAGGTCATGCTTTTGTCCCGATTAAAGAACTGCAGCTTTGCCCAGTTCAGTCTTAATATCAGGAAAAGACTGGATTTTTGTTATGTTATAAAGTACAATGTCACTTTTTAAAAAGGGAGAAAATCCCCGAACTATCAGCGTAGATTAAAGTAGATTCTGAGCAGTAAACACGATTAAGTTGGAATCTCTGAAACTCCTGAATAATTACTCTTTAGACAAACATCCAACCTAAAAAAAATTAAATTTCATCACGTGAATTCACATTAACTGGAACTTCAAAGTACAGCTTCAGAAAATAAGAAGAGAAAAAAAGGATGCATTCAATTAAAAAAAAAAGAAAAAGAGTTCACTTAAGGGGTGCTTCATGTAGAGTTCTACATGATTAGCTGCATGGAATACAAATTGAATAAATAAGACTATTCAAGGAAGGGAATAAGACAATTATTATCCAAATTGACTTTCAATTCTTGCTCATTATGAAACACAGTCCCTGTGGGACAGTCTACTTGCAAAGTTATTATGATCTATTCAGGTAATTCTAATTCAAGAGTACCAATGTCTAGGTATAACAACTGGGAAAAAAAATGAGCATGTGTCTGTGTGTGTGCAAATATATACATGTACCCGTGTATAAATACATAAGATAAACACATTCAGCTACATTTGCACACCCCTCACCTAAGTTAACATGATTCTTTTAGCTTTAACAGTAAATGTGAGATTTTTTGGGATTATGAATACTTCAGGAACGTATTCAACTTTGACTCCAACCTTTATGTCAGGTGAAGTCACAAAAGCAAAATGAGAAAAAAATGGGAGAAAATGTTTCTGGGATGATCCTTTTCTTTGGAAGGGCCTGGTTTCACACTAAGGTGTCAGTGTCTCTCTTACACACTTCCTTTGGACTTACACATCTACAAAGAAGTACGTAATTTTTTAAGCTGACTGTTGCCCATTAGTCTTCAGAACAAGAGCTGGGATGATGTAGGTGTTGTGTTATTTAGGTTCTACACAGCACATGCACTTGCTAATGGGTGAATATACTTTATCTATTTTTCTATTTTATATTTCTATTTTTATCTATTTTTAAACAGCTGGTGCCCACTCAATTCACATGTGCTACATCTTTTTTCTGCTCAGTCCTACGTTACGTGGTCTTGACATATTGGCTGAACCCGAGCCATCTAGGAAACACACCTGAGTTTCCTAGAGTTATAGGAGACATAACCTGAATCAAATGTTTAATCTATTTAAGTTTCTTAGGAAAAACACACATTGCACAGAACACTTATGTTACAGTGGGGCTCTGTCACAAGCCAAAGAGAAATAAGCAATATCCATCCCCGAAGAAGAAATGTATTGTAGAACAGGCAGACCTTGACCGTTAAGATCTGGCATGTACCAGGAAATTGTGACCCTGTTTAATGACAGCAGAAAGACAGGAAAATGGAAAGAAGTCTCTTTTTCTTTCTTGCTAACTATTCATTTAGATGTAAATATGAATTAATTTCCAACTAAGTACCTGAATGTTTATGAAAAAGGCTTCCTATCCTGGAAATGAGAGAGAACAGTCCATAGGAAATCAAAATCATTACAATCACAACTACTGAACTCATTAGGCCTTTATATATAACCACCAACAGAGGGGACTACTGCAATTTCTAAAACCCATCTCATGCATGTAGGAGACAACAAAACTACTGCAGGTTCAACAAATACATTAAAAACAGACACCAAAAAAAAATCCCCCACCCAAATAAACCCCTAAAAAGTCTTAGTTTACAAGAATTATTATATTTTTTTTTAATCAATCACATCACTTCTTTGGACAATCTTGGTACTGAAATGACAGGACTATCCTCAGCTTCAGGATGTCTCTTTGCATGACGATATTACCTAGATCAAGACTACACCTGGATTTCCAAAAATGTTGTGACTTTGATTTTGAGTTCAGATACATATTAGCATAAACTAGATGACAAAGCTTTTGCAACCTTTGACTACGTCCATTTTTCTGCACTCTATAGGTTTGGATATGTTCTGGGTCTTTTGAAAACAATAGCATGAAACATTTTGGACAACAATCCACAGCAAGAGAACATTAAGTGGAGTGAATACAGTTTTTGCTAATAGTCACAGATAAATGCCTTAGCAACTATTGGAATACCTCTAAATGATTCACCTTTTAATTATTTTTATCCAAGCATTGTACTTTATCTAAATGAGACATACCACTAAATAATGCTTACTGAAAGACAATATCCAAACTATATCAGAATGCAATTAGTGCTGTTCTATTTAATTTCCATCAATAACCCTTGGATGAAAAATGTCATACAAACTTATCCATGTCTGCCTATTGCCTTGAAACTTTTAGATTTTTAAAATAAATTGTCTTCCAAATTCTCTTCAGGTATCTGATAATGAAGTGACCTTTTTGTCAGACACCAAACAGTGAAAAAGCTCAATGGTTTTTGGAGTAGAGTTCACAGCTTTAGAAAATACAGTATTTTGTTTAGTGTTTGCATTTTAGACACTCCAATTTAATCATTTCAGAATACTGTTGTATTATTTTGAGTTTAAAACTTCAAAAAATGACAAAAAATTCTGACCTGCCCATATAAATGCAGGTTTATGTAAACACATACCATATTTTGATAAACGAATTTGGTAGCCTCAAGACTTCAGCAGTTTGAACTCTGCTGACTATGTCAACAATACAAAACAAATGCTGACTGTTTTGAAGATTGTCACAAATTATATCAAGGGAGCCTAATTACTGATTACAAGTGGAACAGCTGTTTGTTTTCCTATTTCATTGCTTCTGTATATCCAGTCTCCTTCTCAGAGCTAACATGTTGTGAAAGCAAAAATGAAGCCCTAGAAGACAGTACCAATAGTTCCAACTGAAGCCTGGTTGAATATATGATTCCAATTCTTGGAAACTATACCTACATAGAAAGTCATCTAATTCTTTTTTTTCTTTAAAGGGTCAGGAAGATTCAAAGAATTTGTGTGTGTTTCTGCAGGTAATTGGTTCCCAACCACATAGACAGGTCTAGGACTGGTCTAAGAACATGGCCACAAAGGGATGATAAGCTTTGCTAAGCCTGTGGCAGTTTTGTGGGATGCAGCAATGGCAGTTTTAAGGAAAGGGGAAATTGGAGTTGGGTGGGTGATATGTGGAGCTCTGACAATTCTCTTAAAGTGAGTCTCTGCTAGAAGGTGATTGGGAATGATGGGCTTAGCCAAAGAATGAGAGAAACCTCATTAGACTCCAAGTTACTTAACAAGAGCATGCACATGAAACATTACACAAAAGGAGTTCATTTTCATACACTTGAATGGTCAAATCAATACATGGCTGCAAAACATGTCCAATTTTGCAAAACCTGATATCAGGAAATATTAGCTGCATCCTTCTTAGTAAAGTAATTGTCCCTGGATCAGGAGACATGTTTTTGATATGCTCAATTAAACAGGGAAGCTACATGAATATGTTTTTAAGGTAATAGGATCCTTTGATTTCCAGAAATGAACGTCTTAATAAAATAATGCTTTTATGTCTAGAAATTAAGTAGGAAAGGTGAAGGCCGTCATATCCAATTAGCAAAGTACAGAGTTTACACAGCCACTACATATCTATTATCTTACTGGAGAATACATAAAATTAAAGACCTAATTTATTTCTTATTGCTCTGCAATGACTTTGTAAACAAAGGTTCTTAGGTCTCATTATCTTTCCATTCAAAGCAAAGGAAAAAAGTAAAGTAGGGAAACAGAAGTTAGTGATAATCACACAAATCAGATCACATAGGAGGCTTTGTTCAAGCCCTTTAGCACAATTCAAAGAGCATGTTGCTTCAGTTCTGACAAACCACTGGTTTGACATAGGAAAAAAGAAAGATATTCTAAGGAGACTTTACCCTGGAGTGTGCCCAGTAGTGAGGCATGCTGTCAGTGGAGAGAAATTGTACAGCAGATTTTGAAAACTGCCTTGAGACTGTGAGAAAACTCTTAGCCTTCTTTAAAATGGCTACTTGAGATTTGTAGTTAAATGACTTAAATTTTCTTATGGCATGTTCTTTCTAAGCCAGTATTGTCGAATAATTTGTTGGCTATTATTGACAATATAGTAATATTGTTGAATAAAGTTATTTAAAAAAAGGGAAGAAGGAAAAAATAAACCATTAAAATTGGTCAAACTCCAAATGTCTGTATCTGACCATAAGATGGTGCTAGTGCTACTGCACTGGCAATGAACATGGCACTGGCAAAGCCACAAGTGTCCAGCATAAAGTTGCTACTGGGTAACAATTTCCTTTTCTCATTACTCTATGAATGGCATTTGCTGAGGTCCAGTAAAAAGAGCATGTCAGTTCTTTCCCAGGTCTCTGTAACATAAGAACACCTTGTAGAAAGGGAGGTAAGAGTGGGCAAAGAAAGTAAAAGACATTTTGGCCTAATGTATCTTATTCACAAAAAAACCCAACCAAAACCAGAGAGAGATCTAATTAAGAATAGACTCATTCTGTTTTCCCATTCTAATTAAAGTTGCAACTGAACAGTCCTGAATGTTCCCTCTGTGTTGCAATGGTGATCACATATACTGCCAGTACATTAACACTCATATATACATATACCCATACATTCACACACACCATACATGTATATGCTGTGTATTTTCAGCATCTACCTAAACAATCCACCTGAGAACATGGCTATATGGAGATCCTTGAACTCCGCTCAGCTGGGAAAATTATCAAGATTAGCCAAAGGCTCTACTGTGAATTCAAGGCATTTTCCACCTAGGTTTCCAGTTCCCTTTTCAAAGTAAAACCCCAATATTTTTTTCCAAGAATTTGAACTCTGGAAAACGATGTAATTTTCTCAAAAATTAATTTCATTATTGTACATTCTGCAAGTTGCAGTTAAAATCAGTAGGAGATAAAGAATTTATTTGCATTTAATTGCACTGAAATTTGGCAAAAATACAAACAGTGTAAGACAAAGAGTCTGTCAGTAACCATAATTATAGTGGTTACAAAATGTTTTTAAATTAAGCTACTGTGCCTCTTTTTTTCAGGAAAGAAGTCTATCAAATTTTTCTCACAAGTGCACTTTTACTTCAAATTGTTTTTCAATACAGCTCTCCCCTTAACTCTTTTCCCAGCTGAAAACTCCTTCATAGCTCATTTTGTTACATTTTCCAGTTCAGCATTATGAAGTCCTACCTGCACAGGACGACCATCTTCCTGGCCAATCATGTTCCTCCAATCCTGCAGTGACTGCTGGAGGCTTTCCAGCCCTGTCTCCCAAAGCCTCACACCTCCTCCCATGTCCACAGTAACCAAACCTACTTTGCCCAGTGGTGCCAGCAGGGCATCAGCATCTGAGATCTTAGAGAGCCAAGATGTATATGGAGAGAGAGACTGTGATCTGAAAAACAAGAATTAATCTGATTTTTCTTGAATCTGCAATTAAAAGGGGATGAGTATTTCTGCAGTTAGGGGGGCAATTAAATGAAATTACATCCTCATTTAATGACAGACTATAACTAAGCCCTGCGGATCCACTATTTTATTTGAAACTTTCCACCTACTGAAAATGGACATAACCAAAAGACACCTGACTGTGTAAGAAGCAGTATGAAAGACCAGCCTGAAAGGAAATATGCTACCAAAGCACTGCTGTAGTTTAGATACACTGCTGTATCTCTTCTATCTAGAAGTAGTCCATCTTTAGGAAAAAAGCTAATAAGAATATAAAAACTGTAAAAACATGCTACAGAAAAATATAAAACAAACAAAAAAATAGAGAGAACATGATCTGAGCACTGAGGAAAATACATTTCCATCAACTTAGAGTAACACTTTTCTCTAGTGCTTTAATAAAATATTAAGATTTAAATACTCATTTAACAATGACACAACTTTATGTACAGAGAATTGTAGCAATTTTTTAATCAGCTTGCTGACAAAAATTTACTGCTCAAACACAGGGCCTAATAAGTACATAATATGAATATAATATGAATATAATATGAATATAATTAGACAATGTAGGGAAGAATCTATGAATTTTTCAGTACTGTTAATCAGATGCATAAATGACTTGTCAACCTGTGCTAATGGCAAAATTAATAATTTTCAAAAATATAAGAAGAAGCAACAGATATGCTTCTACCCATGACTGAAGCCACCATGATAACTCAACTGAGTTATCTCAGCATTTGACTGGGCTAACTTTGCAAGAAGGAAGAAAGGTTGTTAGATTTCAAAAGAGAACTATTCATATATATATATATGATGAAAACTTACTTTACTCATCAGTTCTTACTGAAGTACATTTTTAAATCTGGAGTTCTGCTCAGATCTGCCATACACATCTTAAATCCTAATTCTGTCTTAAGGGTCCTAATGCTGAAATATGGTGGCGTAATTTCTGTTATTTCCTATGAAATTCTAGTGAAAAAATAAAGTGATTTCTTACTGTTTTCATAGTAATGTCTTTCATTTTTGAATAAGACATAGGCCAATGGACCAATTATAAATGGTGAACAGTGCAAAAATAATTATCTATTAATTAAATAACCAGGATGAATTTAAATAAGTCCTGTCAAAATCAACATTGAGTGAATAGAATTTAAAAAAAATTCTTTGTGTGAGATTCATACATGTGCTATTTAAATATGCAAAGTGGAGAGAGTGCCATCTAAAACAAAAATGTTTATTATTACAGTAGAAAATGACAAATTGGGACCAAAATATATCTTTATACAATAAAAATTTGCAAATACTGTCTACAGCTGTGAGAGACAGATTTTAAAACCAAACAGAAGCCATAGAATCTGGCTATTTTAATTCATCATACAAGATACTTGTGTATTATGCAAGATACTTGGGAATGTATACTTTCCAAAGGCAGAAACACAGAAAAGCTCAAGCTATTTTCAAAGTGAACTTTATATAGGACCAGAACTTGATTCCCAGTTTCCTAACACCTAGCACTGGATAATTTTACCTGTCTTTCCCAGATCCTAAGGATAGGGAAAAAGGAAAAGAAAATAAAGACTGCAAACCATAATGAAAGAGGGGTGCGAATGAAGTGAATGGAAGAGGGGGAAGGAACAAAGGGAATGAAAATCGGAAGATAAAGCTACCTTTCATATTTACTAATTAATTGCTCCATTTTCATCAGCATTACCTAGTAAAAACAGATAAATAATGTTGACAAAAATATACTGCAATGTTTGCAGAATTTTACACTGGGTATGAATTAGTCTTACTTTCCACATCGAAAGAAATGTTTGCTTATCCTGAAGTAATAATTGACACTAAATTCTCTTTGCTCTTCTTCTAAGATGACAGTGTTCTAATCAATAAAATCAGTTACCTAGGAATTGCAATATATTTTATTTTCTTTGAATTAAGATCTGTTACTTCCAAGTATCCAGCAGCTGGTGGAGGAGTGACATCTGAAAACAAACAAACATGTTATTTTCCAGCTGCACGATTAACTGATTATTGCATTCACATTTAGCAGATTAAATTAAACATTTTATTATACAGTACCTGTCAGAAAATGATAAGCTTTCCTATTCAATTCAGGAATATAACTTGCAAATAAGGAATTGTTTTATTATTATGATAGTGAGTAACCAGACAGTCACAGCTACAAAAGAACAATGTACTTGTATGGCAAAATGTCAGAATTACACACAAATATAGCTCTGCTCACAAAAGCACTTTTCAAGCATTACTGCAATCCCTAACTCAATGCTTTGATCTGTCACTGAAGATAATGTCAGTTGTATATCTGACTTTAAAAGCATATTAAGGAGCATTTCAAAACATTGTGTTTATGACTTCCACTTGAAAACTTCTCAGTAATACTATCCTAAACACTGCTCCCTGAAATTGAACCACATTTTTTGGAGGCAGATTCTCAGTATGCAAAGATTTTATAACATATAGGCCCTAGACTACCAAGCATTAAATACTTTTTTTATGGACAGTTTAATGAATACAGATATTATATGGTCCTTCCCTCATAAAGAAATTTGTGCTTATGTGCCTACACTGGCTTTTGCCAACTTATGAATACACTGTGCCTGGGCTCACAAATGGCTTCCAGTTAGGAGCTGACTTTCATTCTGTGTGGAGTAAATTGAGGCAGTTTTTCAGAAAAGAAATCAAAAGACTGAATCACCACTGCCCAGTGTGGATACAGAATGGATGAAAGCAAGTCTAGATTTTCCTCTGAAACAACATATCTTTCACCTCCTTCAAATGAAGGAGTCTGACCTTACCTGTAGAAGTGTTGATGCTTGCATAGAGCACACACAGAAAAGACCAGTAAGATTAGCAGCATAAGGACATCTAATATTCAAAGGAGCACACAGGATAACCCACAGCAGCATTTTATACATTTCCAATGTATTTTTGTATCTATAGTATACATGCCTACAGCAGCACATCTACTGACTTTATTCATCTTCATAAAAATGGGAATATCAAACATAGAAACAGGGGAAAAAGATCTGGGAAAATGTAGGTTTGTGGGCCAAAGACCACTTTTGGTTTCCCCTAGATTTTGTTACTGTTTTAAAATGTACTCTCACTCTTTTGTTAGTAATGAAGAATAAGATACACATTAAAAAGTCTGATGAAGATCTAGAACAAGGGTAGATAATGAACTAGAACGAACTTTAGGATAAAAATTAAAAATTAAGTAAACAAATTAGAGAAAGAACACAAACAAATTAAAAGACAATAAAAAGACAAAGGATTGCAGAGTAGGAAGTGGACAAAAGGGCAATCGAATGTTTTAATGCTACACAAGAACTGCTGGATAGGCCCAGAACTGCAGTCAAGAATCTTGATGATGAAATATGAACATCAGACATGAACGAGTGCAGTTTGCTCTTTTGCCAAAGCCTGACAGAGAAGAACAGCTATGCACTAGTCCAGACATCAAACTTGAAGGAAAACAGACACAATGTTTAGTTCTGGGCTCCTCTGGAGCTCCTGGAAAGGGTCCAGTGGAGGGTTACAAAGATGATGATGAGATTGGAGCAACTCTCTTATGAGGAAAGGCTGAGGGACCAGGGCCTGCTCAGCCTCAGGGAAAGAAAACTCAGAAGGGACCTCATCAATGTCTGTCAGTATCTAAAGGGAGGGTGTTAGAGGATGGACAAGGCTCTGCTCTGTGGTGCCAAGCAATAGGACAAGAGGCAACAGACAGAAAATGATGCACAGAAAGCTGCACCTGAACATGACAAAAATCTTTACTGTGATGGTGACTGAGCACTGGATGAGGAACTGGATGCCCAGAGAGTTTGAATAGTTTTCTTCCCTGGAGAGGAACTGTTTGGACACAATCCTGAGTAACATACTCTAGAGGACCCTGCTGAGAATGGAGATTGGATCAGATAATCTCAGCGGGTCCCTTCCAACCTTACCCATTCCATGATTCCGTGACATGAAATAGTCCTGAGGACGACAAGGCAGTCAGAATAGATAGGTCATAAGCACAAATGCTTTTTTTTTTTGTGTAAACAGAGGTATTTAAAAAAACCCCACACCCAATCCTATTGAGAAGATTGTTATAAAGAGAGCAATATTATCTTGAGTGAGTGAATGATATGAAGTACTGTTTTGTTTAGAGAAAGAAAATATGAATTCCATGAAAAGCATTATTTATACAAGGAGAATGAAGCAATGCAATAGGCCAATTGTTTGACAACCATCATTTAAGAAGAGACTACTCATGTCATGCTGCCCCTATATAAACAGGTGGACCAGATGATATGTCAAGGCTATTTTGGTCACATTGTGTGTTACACTACATGTTGTTCCAGTTACTGTTATACCCACAGAGATACACACTCAGTAATAGGCTGTTATTTTATGTTCATCTACAGAAAGTGCTGAGAATCCAAGTAAATATTTGATCTCAAGTAGTCCCTTGTCTCTAGAGTCTTGTTTTTAGAATAAACATTAATTGTTCTTTGCTGGATTTTGCCATGATCTCTTTTCTGAGTTTATATTTTGTGTCCATACATTTATTTGGCAGTCTTTGGGGAAATTATGACTTGTTATAATTTCTTTTCAAATATAACTATCATTTAGTTTACAGTTCCAATAAAATACATAGGCAATTATTTCTTTGCTTATTGTTCCTGGAACAGCTTCAGTAATACATATTGGAGTATTCTAGAGTTTGGCTGAGTATTTTGAATTATTAATAGGAATGGAAGGCTGTATGCCAGAACTGACCATTTGTCCAAGAAGATGAAAAAGAAAATCTGATAGATACGGAAACAAAATCAAAAATATGAAACAACTTCTCAAAGGCACCAGAAGACAATAATGCAAGAACTTCAAGGGATTGACACATACTTGATTTCATGTAGCAGGATGCCTTTGCTTCACTTTACCATCTCTCAGGGAAGGATATGACTTTCATAGGTAAATAACTACAGGTTTCCAATGCAGAAATAATGGAGCACCACTAGAAATAAGCAACACTGATTTTCAAGGGACCAAGACTCTTAAGTAGCAATTGGTAGCAGTTAAATGTATATTCAATCAAATATTCTGTCAATTAGTGAGACTGAGAAGCAAACTCCAGAAGAAACAACAGCCCAGCAGAGAGGGCTGCAAGAACAGAATCTCAGATGGGCATCATAGGGGCTATTACCTTATTATCTCACCTTCCAAGTGAGAACAAAGACACATGCTTCTCTTTTTCTGTCTTCCCTTTTTCACTTGGATATATTTTTGATTTGTACCATAACAAGGGCAAGACTAGGTCCCTCTAATCCAGTATCCTGTCTCCAAGAGTAGTTAGATGCTTGAAATGTGTAAGAACAGGCAAATGCACTATGGTACTTTCCTCAAGTCACCAACCAGTTCCAATCTAGGAGCTTTTTAAACTGAAATGTGGTGTCTATGTTTTTATACCTATGTATTTAGTTAACTTTCCAGGAGTTTGTCC
>WEIU01009684.1:356-21248 GCA_013389925.1 Aegithalos caudatus | reverse complement strand
AAAAAAAATAATTTTGCTCTGTATGCTCATGATGTCAGAGAAATATAATGTTTTTTTAGGTCAAGTATTATATTTTCTCTAACTGCTTAAAATTTCCATTAAAGGGTCAAAAAGACTTGCAAAATTCAAGATGAGGAAGCTTAAGTATTTTCTTATGTATATTTTAATAAGTATATAATTTTAAAATAAATTGCATTTTAACTACTAGAAATATGCTCACTCTTAGGTACACTGTTTAAGTCAGTAAAAATATGAATAATATTTTCTTTTTTATAAATATGCATGTAGTGCTTTATAGCTATGAATAAGGACTGAATTTTGAATTGTTCCACATAACACATAAAAAGGAAAGAAAAGGGAAATTGAAAGAAAAACTCCTTGCACTTTCTGAGCAAACATTGCCATGATCTATGATCCAGTCTTATGGAAAAAGGAACGTTTTTAATATTTTCTTAAGAACAGATATTAGGGACTGTAAAAACTGCTTTTGTATGGCTGATCTAGTGTCCAGATGAACAGGGCTAGCACATTAGAAAAATAATTTACCAATGGTATTGCAACTGTATTTCATATGCTTTAGTAGAAATTAGCTCATAGAAAAAGGGACTACCTTTCTTTCAATGAAAGTCCTTGGTTCTTATGATTTCTCATCTCATTCTAAGAAAAAGGACTGTTTGCATTATTGACAACTTATTTCCTGAGGCTATTGTTGGAGGTTGGATGTGGTTTCCTTTGTGTTAGTTGAATTTTTTTAAGTTGCTAGGTAACTAATTGCTGGGTACTTAACTAACAATAGAGTTGCCAAACATGAGTTTTTGAGCTGATATTTTCTGATAATGGGCCATTAATGCTCATGAGACATTACATCATCCCATTGGGAAATGCTCCACCCCGCTGGGGGGGACCCAAGCATTCCTACCTAGATAAAAAGGGGAGACATAAGAACAGCAGGACCTTCCTGTTTTCCACTGGATTCCCAGAGGAAGACTGGACCCATCTCAATATCCCTGGACTTTCTACAGGATCATCTCTACTCCACAGAACTGCATCTGTTACTCCAGAAGGATTCATCTGGACTGCTTCTAACACCCTGACCAACAGGGTGTCAGGTCACATCCCTGACTCTGTCAGGGTTTTCTGGGTTTTTTTTGTTTCTTTTATTTGCATGTTTATTTTATTTTCTGTACTACTATGTTTATAGTTTTAATATTCCCATTAAAGGACTGTTATTCCTATTCCCAAAACTTTGCCTGAGAGCCCCTAATTGCAAAATTATAATAATTTGAGGGAGGGATTTACACTCTCTATTCAAAGGGAACTTCCAGCTTTTTGCTGGCAGATATCTGTCCTTTCAAAACCAGGACAGCTATTTTATAAGGTTGTCAGCCCAAGGTATGAAACTATGAATTATCATTATTAAAGGGAACTCAGAAAGAAAAAAAAAAACGTTTAAAATTAATTAAAACAGTTGTAATCCAGCAAAGAAAATCTGTGAATTTTAAGATTCATAGGGCAGGAGACCTCTTGTAACACAAAAAATGTTGACAGCAAATGCTAATGTGCTGTTGTCCTCAACATGAATATGACGCATAGTGTAAAAGTTTGTCTCACATCCAAACCCCAGAAATACAGAGAGATTGTATATCATGCCCCATAAAATATTGTCTCATGTTTACTCCCTTTCTTTCAATGCAGTTTTCTATCTGCTAACCTGAAGAGTAGAGTCCTCGAAAGAGAGACTTCTGGATCTGGAGAAATTAAATAAATACCATTTGCCCCCTTCCCTATGGCCCCTGATGAACCAAAACTAGGAAACCTAAGTGATATATGTGAATCAGAACTTTTGAACAGACTGAAATTCTGCCTACTCCTAGGAAAACAAATTTATCTCTTGAAATATGTCACAGTGTAACATCAAGTGACAGGAGCAAATATGATTGTCTCTTATAAACTAGTGACTACCTTATTAACTCTGGGTTTAAAAGTGCACATGCACAGGGGAAGTCATTACTGCCAAGAGATATATGGAGTAAGCAAAGCAAGCATTATTATCCCAGGGGTCACTGAGAATAGCAGGAAATAGAATTATTTCTCAGAGGAGAGTGAACAGGAGGCTAGATAAATGTAATTTCAATAAGAATTGATTTGTGTAGAATTAATTTAATGGCATTTAAAAGGGCATCCACTGTGTTATTCTCTGTGGCTTTCCTATGTTCTTACTATAATAGCAGTCTCTTGTTTCTTTCCCCAAGCTCGATGTGTTAATGCATCTGGGGATCTTGGGACCCTGTGAGAACCATAGCAAAGTCCTCCCTTTCTGAATACCTCAGAGGCTGCAGTGATTGCTCTCAAACTTTCTCTGCATCCCTGCCTCGCTGTGTTCAGGGACAGAAGGTGCATCCCTGCTCAGGAACTGGCAACTCATGACCCTGATACTGACACCTGTGACTGTGAATACCCCCTGAAGACTATGAACCTCTTACTTCTAAATTTTGGATTGCATGGGTTAACTTTTCAGAAACNATGGGTTAACTTTTCAGAAACAAATATTAAACAAAAAAGCAAATGCATCTATGACTATGAATACCCCCTGAAGTCTATGAACCCTGTAGTTCTAAATTTTGGATTGTATGGGTTAACTTTTCAGAAACAAATATTAAACAAAAAAGCAAATGCATCTATGACTATGAATACCCCCTGAAGTCTATGAACCCTGTAGTTCTAAATTTTGGATTGTATGGGTTAACTTTTCAGAAACAAATATTAAACAAAAAATAAAAAGTGGGTGATTCCAGTTATGCTTTACTAGTATAATATATAGCAAAAAAAATTCCAGATACAATCTGCCAAAACAGGCAAAATATATTATTTTTCTCACTACAATGCAGTTTAATTCATACCCTTTGAATTTACGGAGTCTTTCAGTTCATGTCTTGCTCCTGCATGGTCTTTCCTCTTTCCATGTTTGCTTTCAGTGTTCCCTCTTACATAGCAGCTGACCCTGCTCCCTCGGGGAGCAAGCTGTTTCTGGTCTTCCTCTATGGCTCTAGGATTCTGATTAATTTATTAATCAAAGATAGAAATACTATGTTCTATATCTGCAGTTATGCACTTTCCACTGCATATTCTTTATGCTTTAAAGGAATCATGGTCCAAGGGGTTTTTGTCAAATAAGTTGCTATTGATATACCTTTTTGCTGGCATGGTAAGATGTTTTATTTCAGCATATGCTGTAAATGGAACCAGCATCTTGGCTGAAATCTGACTTGTACTGCTTGTTTGACCAAGAAAGGATAATTGGCAGCCTGGGAAACGTCACAGTGCTCTGCAGGTAAGGACCATCATTTCCTTAAAAATAATTTTCAACAAGATTGTTAGTAGACTATGTTATATATGCTTCTGAAATGTCTGATTTACTTCAGAATATGGGTACAGTCTGAAAATCTGTACATGAAAGAAGAGACATTCCATCTTATTTCTTTCTCTGGACCGGAGCCAGAGAATGAGCAATATTGGTAGTGCTCCATGATTAACTAGGCTATGTTCTGAAGTTAATGGATTTTATGAGCTTGACAATTCCATATTTATTTGAGTATATTCAATGAACAAGTTAATTCTTAACTCGTTGGTCTGCTATCTAATTTCTGTCAATCTTCCAAGCAAGCTACTTTAGTGGATTTAATACATTTGTAAAATGGATCAATCACAGATTGAGCATAGAAATTTCCATGCATTTGTAATGACATGGCCATTAAAGATGGTCTACTACTAATTCTGTGGTAATGCCTGCTAAATCTGGACCTCGCTAATTTTTGGCAACTTACTTTATGTTCTGATGGGTTTGTGTTTGACGATGATTAGCAAAAGATTAGTCTCAGCTTTTGACAGTTATGGAAGAATATATGGAAAACTGAATGTGTTAAGTAAAATTCTCGCATCCTAGGATATACTTTATTTCACACATTAAAAAAGGTATTTAAATTACACTGTTGCTAGAGGGAGAGGATTTGCAGCACATTTATTTTTATTTTGGGCTGGTATTAGTTGTCCCATTTTTGTCTGGGAACAAAGTATATTTTCTTTCTCATAGCTGATACAGTGGTGTTTGGATTTAGGGTGAGAAAGATGTTGATAACACACTGCTGCTTCAGTTGTGGCTAGTCAAGAACTTTTCAGTGTCTCATGCATTGCTAGTAAGGGGCTGCATAAAAAGCTCTGCAGGTGCATGGCCAAGACAGCTGATCCAAGCAGCCCAAAGGAGTATTCCATGGCACAGGATGCCATGCCCAGCATATAAACCGGGAAAGTTACACATCAGAGGGGCTGATTGTTGGATGGTCTGAATCTCCATTAGCAGCTGGTGAAAAATTTTATTGTGCTGCCCTTGTTTTTCTTGTGTTCTGTTACTCTCTCCCTCTCCTTATCATTACTATTATCATTACTATTATTATTATTTTATAATATTTTGTTCCAATTTTTAAACTGTTCTTATGTCAACTCATGAGGTTTACCTTTCCCTTTCAGTTCTCCTCCCTGCTATGGGGGCAGGAGGCCAGGGAAGTGAGCAAGCAGCTGCATTAGGGTATTTAGTTGCTGTCTGGGGTTACACCATGACAACAGTCTACAGCTATTTCAATTGTCCTAAAAATTAAAAGCCAATTTCTTTAAGATGATTTTCATGATAGCTTATAAAGTGTTTGTTTTAGACAGTAATATTAGATACGGCAAAGCAGTTTATATTTTCTTAGATTAGGCTCAGATCAGCCTGAGAGACCACCCTTGAGTGACATTGCAAGCAGGTGACACCTGAGCCTGGGAAAGTTTCTGTAGGAACTGGCATGAACTAGAATTTGGAAAGTTAGGATGGGAGTTGTTATTACAGGGTATCACCCTCTACACTTGATCTAACATCCCTTTGTAGACTTTGAGGCACTAAATCCTAAAGAAAAATTAAAGGTTCAGATCCTATATGTGTGTGGCAAAACCCCGAGTCTCTATGCTTTGAAAAAGACAGTAGGACTCCCCTCTGTGTAAATAGAGGTCTCATTTCAGCTAAAGTAGACTGTGATTATTTGTTTAGGTCTGAGATTTGATTGCAATTGTGGATCCTGAAAATAGAAAAAAACAAGTGGTGTGAACAAATGCAGTGTGGAGGAGCATCTAATCAAGAGACAATCAGTCACTGACTATAGAGTATTTCTTTATGATTCTAACTGCTGAGGCTTATTGAAAATGCTACCTCTCTTGAGTAAAAAAATAACAATAAAAATAAAGGATTATAAGTTGAAAACTGGAGTACCCCTGGTCAGACAGTGTGGCCTGAATTCTGCACTTTCCTTTGCCAATTTAAATGAAATACGATTTACATCTGTAAAAACAGAAGAGGATACAAACATTTTCAGTGTGCATTTTGAGGAATTCCCTTTAGCCATACAGTTTATTTTTGAAGCTTAAGAAATTTTCTGACTCAAACATTTGTCCTTAATAGGAGTTTCTCACAGGGTGAGCTGAAATTCTCTATTTATTTTAACGATTCTTTCCCCATAATTGAATAAATCCTTCAGAATATGAAAGTATGTAAGTGTTCAATATGGTAAGTATTAAAGACACATTGTCATTTTCCATTGTTTTATTTTTATACAAGAAAAATGACCCAGTACTATATGGATCTGTTAATCACTTACCTCCTTGGGTGCTAACTGAACGCCCTGTTGTAATGGTTGTAGCTCTTTTGTAACTTAATTAAGTTTTCTGAGTTGATTTTATTTTAGTTTTTTTTCCACTTTTGGTTGTACATCACCTTATGTACCAAGGGCCAGATTCTAACCTTGTTAATTGCCCTTTTGCACTGCAAGAGTTGTCTAAAGAGGCTGCAAAGAACTGAAAAACAAGTGGTGATTCTTTAGCCACAAGAAAATACTGTGTTTCCCTGAAAACATGTGGATGAATCAGTGTTAATTTGTTCAGTTGACTTCAGTGTTTGTGGGTTAGAAATGTAAGGCCTATGAATGGAACATGTCTCAATTAGATGCTGGCTTTCCCTCATATAATTTATTAATGGTAACATCTTCTTTCCATTTGGATTATTCAGACCAAAATTTACAACCAGAAAAGCAAATGACAGAATAATATTTTAAATATTGTTTCCTGTATTTCTCACTCTAGAAATATAAAATGACTTATAATTTTGCTAAGAAATCAGTCCTTCTATGATGAAAAACTGGTAGGGATATACCAATTAAGGTTTTGAGTCAGTGGTTGTCTAAGTTAATTAACAGTTCCCGAAACCCATTGTAAAGGTAAATGTTCTGACATTTATAATTGCTGAAATAGTACATAGGTCATTCTGACATCAGTGTTAATGATGTTAGCAAAACATGGTCATCTATCATCTTCATGTCATGAGATGGCCTGATTTCATATATTATCATCTGGAGCAATGATTGAATAGAAGAAGTCAGGTCAAGCAGTCCCTGAATTGTTTAAGTGTGTGCACCATACTCCAAAACAAATAGCAGGTGTTTCACTGGGATTATAGAGAAGAGAAATCTTTGTGTGCCTTATGGCTGATGTCTTCATTTCTGCTCCTAGAGGATGTATAAGTACTGCATTTTATCTGACATAAATTCAATTATGGGTATGTGTGCCACAGAGTAATAACTCCTGAGTGTATACTAATTGACTGAATAGGAACCAGAGCATATAATGGAGCTTTTCCTCTGCTGAACCTGACACACACTAAGGGAATGCCACATAGGAGAAAGGGGACTTTTAGAATTACAGAGTTCAAATACCTATGGATATATAATAAAATATTAGATGGCTTGATATTTTTTATTATGGAATAACTATAAGGATTATATACATGAAAGGAGAAAGTGATATTGACAGGACTATTAGAACTAGGTATGTACTTATGTGGCTTGCAGACTTTTTCCATCAACATGATCAATTCAGTGAAGGAGATTGAATTTCTCATCTTCCTGACTTTGTAAAATTCTAGACCTGCTGTATGCACAAAATGTCAGTTCTCATTAGTCTGATGTTGCTTCCAGATAAGTACTTTGTGTCTAGTCACAGATAAGAGACTGTCAATAAATTATTACAGTTGGCAACAATGTAGACTTTTAATAAAGAACCACAACCCAAAGTAATTAGACAATCCCTTTTTATTTGAAAACAATAATAAATTAATTCTAACTATTATTTCTATATGCTTTATATATATTTTTCTATAATGCAGTCAAAACTGAAGCTTCACTAAAACTCTTTTAAATTTTGATGCTTGGTTTGAAATTAAGCAGGATGCAAGTGTTCATCTTTTTAATATTTGATTGAAGTTTAAAATATGAAAAAAGTGATTTTTTTAGCAGTGAAACTGCATGTTAAATTCATGTATTAATGCTTCTCCAGAAATAATTCAAAGTTAGACAAAGCCTAGAGAATGCCTGATCAAGACATTTATTGCAGGAGCTCTCTGTTATCATGGAGTGAAAATTGACTAGTAAAGAAGATGGAGATTAATTTATACACAAAGTAATTTTTGCATTCAAATATTTTTATGTTCAAGTGAAATGAAAAGGAATGGCTCTCATTAATTCCTATTACTCTCTATATATGGTACAAAGTTCTCAGATACAGAGAATTTGCAGGGATCTGGAGTGCCATTTCTTTCTTTTTTTTCCATTCTTTCATGATTTGGTTGTATTGGCAATACTGAAATTTTTACTGCTGAAAATTCCACAACAGCTTTAGAATTTATCAAGAAATGTTGCAATCTTCTTGTGACAAAGAGGATTGAGTGTGAAGGTTTTATTTGAAACACATCCACCTTCTGGAGAAATGAATATGGAAAGCCTATTAATATATACTTCAGTTCCCATAAGCTACTCTGCAGTATAACATGAGTTGTCACCACAATGCATCATGAAAGGCAATGAATACCTGGGGGAAATATTCAGACAGAATTGAGGCATTAGTCTAGTGGGAGCTTGCAGAAACTCACTCTTGCAAACCTGCTTTTCTTTTTAAAAGTCAGATTCCTTTTTCTTGCCACTCCCTCTAGGAACATTTGAAGCAAGAGTACCTGGCTGCTTTCTCTGAGCTTGAAATTCTTTTCTCAGCAGCAGCAACACCAATACACTTCAGAGAAACTATCTACTTCATTTTTTTTTTTTCAACCTTCATGCTCGTATTCTGTTTCCACTACTACTGCCCAATATATTTACTTTTATTTATTTACATATTTTTATCAAGAGCTTCTGCACACCCTGTTTCACATTTTTTTCTCTCTGCCACCAGCCACTGTGTGCTACAATGTCTTCTGTGTCTTGAGAATTTGGACTGGTTTACTTATATCACTGAAGAAAATAAATCTCTCTCAGGGAAAAAAACCCAAAAAAGAAAACCAAGCAAATGAAAAAAAGAGAAAACCCAACAAAATAAACAAACCATAACTTGTTTTTTTTAATACATAGTAAGCTTTAAAAAGAGGCTGTTTCATTGTACCTAATATGTAAGACTGCCATCAAAACACTATTGTTTCTCTAAACACATGTATGTAGTTCAATTGAAGGGTAGATGGAATTCAGAAATGTTGCACGAGATAAAAATGAGGAGTAATGCAGACAGTGTCTCATAGCCAGCCCTATTTTATTTACTCAGAAGATGAGATACTAAAAATAATGGGAACAATCCAGAGAATTCAATAAGTTTTTTCTTATACTCTTCCTTCTTTGAGCAAGTGTGTGTGTCTCATTTGTATTTGCCACAAAAACTTTTTTGGATGTCTTGATTCTGCCCATTTGGGAGTATAATGCCTTCATAAATGCATGGAGCCAGGCAGACCTTCAATTAACACAGCTAAACTGTGTTTGAGCTGAACTAGCCCACACGGAATCTATGCTTTTACATGGTTTATCCATGAACTTGCCAGTACAACCACAACTAGAATTACCTCCGATCTGTGTCTACTAATTTACCCTCCCCCTCTGACCTCCTGTATTTAAATATAAGTACACATAATAAACACCTAGGAGAAAGCATAATTTATTGAAGGAGATGCTTTAGCTTACCTGATTCCTTTCAACTACTTTGTATGAGAATTATATTGTGTTACATTGCCTTTCATATTATGAAGAGCAGAGTAGGAAACACTGAGGGATTTCAAGTGAATATTATGTGATCTATCTTACAGCACCTTACATATCACTTCTGAATCTGGCTCACAGGTCCACTGCCTTGAGAAGAAAGAACAAGGCATCCACAGCAGTGAGCAAGGGAAACAATAGCTTAACATCAGGGAAAAATATTTAGGCAGACAGTGTTGTAATGTGAACAATTATAGAACAGTAACTTGATAGGGAACAGAAAAAACAGCTTCTGACTTAAGTGAAATAGCAGATATGTAAATATGAAATACAGTTGATCTTTAATCCCTAACTTTTAGGTAAGGGCATATTAAATTATCACTGCTAGGAGTGACTTATTTGGAGAAAGTTTATTTACAACACTCAGTTCTCTTTTTCTTTCACCAGAGTAGAGCACAGGGAAGTGTAGCTGGAGAAACTCCCCCAAAGCTGGATGAAGTTCTGAGGGTTTGCATTGGGCCAGCCTGGAGGGTGACAGGCATGACACTCACTGAGTGCAGCCAGGACGAGCTTTAGAGGGTGCACACTCCTCAGATCGCTGTCAGGCTCTCTGGTTTGTAGGACTACTTGAAATACTCAAAAAGCCACCTGACATGAATTCCTAGAATTATCACTTCCATTCCTCATTGTGGCTTATAGAAGTGTTTAGGAATGGAAATATTTATGCTGGAGAAATGAACTATGTAACTTAACAACATTCAGTGATCTTCAGAGAATCATGTGAATATAATGCAATAGACATCCCACCAAATATCAGCTGTGTACATCTGAAAACAGAAATGCACTTTATAATGGTAAAACTGTTTAATTAATGTAATATTTTTTCAATGAAATTTTATTTAGTAATTTTATTTCATNAAATTTATAAAAAATTTTTCCTAAAATTTTTTTTTTTTTTTTTTTTTTTTTTTTAATTGCAATACCTTAAATATATAATTATATGAGTGCTGATCTGAGCAAATGATTTCTTTTGGTAATGCATCATAGGTAAAAAGCCAGAACACATACTTTAAAATGTGTTAAGAGTATCATTAAAAAAGAGAAAAATTTCTTCATAATGGGGAAAATTCATTAATAATAACAATAACAACAAGAATAATAATGCTAATAATTTATAAATGAACCCCTAAATGAAATTCTTTTATTTATTTTAGACCTCCCATGTTAGAGAAAAATTATGCTCTTTGTAGCTTAGCAGTTTTCCCAAGAGATCAGCAGGGAAACATTCATTGATTTCAAAGGAGGAGACCAAGACTGACTAAACAGTGTTGAGTATCACTCAGACTTTCTTTGAATTGAGTTCTCAGATTTGAAAGTTGTAGACATAAAGCTTTAATATTTAGTATATAAATCACCCTGGTGTCTTATCCATAGCAACAAAAAATAACAGAAAAGACAATCAGATGCATGCATTTACTTCCATACATGCTAAAAGCATATGAGGATTTTCAGTCTTTAAACAGTTAATTTTAAAATGTAGAGGAAAGCAAAATTTTACCTGGGAAGTTACTTTGTGGAGCTCATTAACACAAGATAGGCATAGAGTCTAGTAATTTAAAAAGCATGTTTCAGCCTATCGCAAAAATGAGAAAAGCATTCTACTAGAAATTCTACTATAAAATTTTAAGAGCTATCAATCAAGTTTCAGAACACAACTTATTCAATAATGACAGTCAGGAAAAAATGTTTCCTTTACTTTCCTCTGGAAGTGTAACATTTCTGATGAGATAATACTGAGTGATTCAGAGGCAATTTTAAAATTTTAAAGTCAGGCTACTTTTTGAAACATTTAGGAAAAGATAGGGCGAAAAACTTAAAATAGTACTTTACAATTGTTCCTGTTAATTTGATTTTTTTTTTATTTAAAGCATGATAGACAGATGGCTAGAATATTCTATGAACTGATAGAACAACAGCAATAAGAAAATTAGTCTGGACTATGGAAGTGTAAATAGACTTTCATTCTTTTATTTAACAGCTTGTAGAAACTTTTAGTTTTCTCTATTCATCATGGCTATTTATTCACTGTGTATCATGTCCAAACGTGAGAAAAATCTTTAGTGCTTACTTGAATTTGAAATATATGGTTGTGATATATGAGTGTGAATTTACATTCAAGCACCTCTTTGCACCTGCAAAGGTATCCGACTGACTGCACTATATTTGGTAGCTTTCCAGGAGTCAACTAATAAAATTTCAAGACTCAGTCTCAGTTTTCCTCTTGGGTCAGGATGGGTTGCCATATTTCATTTGTTGTCTTCATTTTTCATTTGTTGTTGTGTATGGGACTTCTACAGCCATTTTCGATTCCTTTTTTTTTAATCTAAAAATCTCTACCAGAGTTTTTCTTTCTTTGATGCACTTCACAACTTCCTGGTACTACCTTATTTGTACAATGTTGAGAATCACTTATTTATTCTGAGTTTCAAGTATGACAGCAAGTTGAGTTGTTTTCTCAGAAGCTGCATATGGTTTTATGAATATTTTTTTTCCAAGCCATATAACATTTTATCACCTTGTAATACTCAGGGACAGAAGAAAGAGAGAAAAAAAAGAGAATTAATTTCTTAATGTATCTTTAAATATAATTTTGGCAGGTTTTTTTGTAACTAATTATATTTTGGGATACTATATTTTCATGCAGTTTAGGTAAAATGTTCTAATCACATGATTTAAGAACTAAGTATTTTATTATTTTTCTTGGATCAGCTTTTCTTTTTGCTAATAATTATTTTTCTCTAAGATCACCTGAATAATTTTGGTTTGGAGAGTGAACTAGAGAAATAGGATGTAAAGCAATACTTAATATTTTTACTGAAAAAGGTTTTATAGCAGTAAGTGAAAGATGATTTAATAGAGTTTAGAGACAGAAAGTTTATACCTGTATTTGGTTCTACCCTTCTGTATGAATTCAAAATGCTGGTTATTTTAGTAAAATTCAATGAGTACTCTATATATTGAATTACTTTCATTTGCATTTAGTGCACAGCAACAAAGGTATGACAGTTGTTTCTCTATAATGGTGATGAAGATCATCAAGAAAACTTAAAAATGCTAAGCTGGAAGATGGTTTTAAACTGAAAGAGAGTGGGTTTAGATTCTTTGCTACGAGAATGGTGAGAAACACAAACATATTGCACAGGAGAGTTGTGGATGCCCCATCCCTGAAAGCATTCAAGGCCAGGTGGGTTGGGGCTTTGAGCAACCTGATCTAGTGGAAGATGTCCCTGTCCATGGTGAAGAGGGAGTGGAAAATGGATAATCATTAAGGTCCATTTCAAACCAAACTTATGATTGTAAGTGAAGGGTTGATATAATGGTTTTATATTAAGGCAATATAAATAAAAGTTCAACCATTGGCAAATTTATATTTTCAATATATTGTGTAGACTAGACTATTAAAAATGAGATATCTGGATACGCAGATCAGAGGCAGTTCCAATACTACTGAGGTTGTTTGTATGCAATTATTCATCAATTAAAGGTGTAAAAGGCCTTTATGTTAATGTCTTCCTGATTTATATTTGTTTTGTTTGTGTAAAGGAAGTTTAATAAAATGGTTATCTAAAAGAAGTTTCTTCATTCTGGTTAGGCTGCATTGCATTTATAGCTGCTCTTAGCTAGACTTCATGCTTCATTTTATGACATAGCCATTATTTTACAGCATGAAGTAAAAAAAATTTCAAGGATAGAAAATTAGACTTTTAGAGAGTTTTAGAACTGATAGGGTATTTAAAGTGATGAGTTCAAGACCTACCAAAGCAAAAATGTAGGAGTTTTGTGGGAGTAGCTGTAAAATAGAATGACAAATTATGATAATGGAGGTATTTAAAAGAAATATGAACAATATATTTGATTGTTTAAGACTGTAATCTTCAACTTAATATTATAGATATTGTTATTGAAGATCTTTCTGGCAAGACCGAAAACCAGATTTTTAAAACATATTTTCCACATGCTTTATACTTGCATTTATCTGTGACTCTGTGGTATTTGATTTACTGATATGAAACCATCTAAATTCCAATTTGAAACTGATTAGTCTTTATTACATAAATAAAATGTCATATTTGCATTAATTTAAATTTTATGAATGTGGTTTTCAGGTTTTAACTTTCCTTAGCCCTTCTGGACAGTTATAAGGATTTTTTAGCTAATTCAATCTAGTCATTCTCCTCCTTCTGAGGAAGAGCAGATGTAACTTTGTCTTACCATTGGAGAAAAATTTTATATGTATATTATGGGTAAATTTAGAGTTTATGTTATTCTGGTTCCATACATTCACCATTGCTGGAACACATGCCATTACAAATAATAAATAAATAAAAATCACTTGTGTGTTGAAATCAAGAATGATTCTAACTCTATTGCTAAAAAAGAAAAAAATGTTATCTTTAAAAAGCCCCCCCCCATCCCCTTTCCACTGTTTTCTTAAAAAAAAAAAAAAGGCTTTAATGAGCGAAAATGAACAAAAGTTTAAAAATATATGCTATCTGGAACAATGTTTTTGAAAATAAATATTTATCCTTAAAATATATTCCATTTTATATGGTGATTCTTTTAAAAGAGCTAGTATATTTATTTATTATTATACTATATTTATTAAAGAGCTACTATTTATTCATGCTGGTAGGACTGTATAGTGAAGTTTAAGATTATTGATCTGAAGGAAACAGAGACTTTCTCTGCATGAAAGCATTCAAGTAGGATTATGAATGTTATTGCTCAGAAAATTAAATCTGTGTCCTTTGACATTTTGTTACTTTTGGAATATTCTTAATCACGTCTAAACCCAGATGATATGAATTAATTTAGAGATATTGAATTTATATCTTGGATTTAAAAGCAACATAAAATCACTATCAGGAGTGAATGAACAAATCAATATATGAGGATACTGATACACCAATCTAGATAAACAAATTCATCTAACTAAATAAATTGTTGCAGTTATCTTCAGCAGTTCATGGGTACAACTACCTCCCTTAGGACAGCTCTCCAGCACTGCTCTGGGAAAGGTGCTTTCATTGCTGTGGCACTTAAATGTTCTAATTACAGACTCCGAAGATGTTTCCTCTCCCAAGGGGTTTTAAAACAAAACTTCCCTCAGGTGTGCATGAGTTTACCATAGGTTATTTAATTATAATCAGATTATGAGTAAAATATTACTTACTAAAAAGGGATGAAGTGAATAACCTGAAGGTCAGGAGTGATCGAAGTGAAATTTAGAGCTATTGCCTTCTAAAAGGCATTTAAGAGCTTATCAATTGATTCCAATCAAAATTTAGAACTGAAACACTAAAACCCCCTACTTAATAGACCCCTGTCTTTATGCACCAAAGTATCCTTTAAAATTCATCAGTTAGCTGAATCACATGTCTTTCTAATAGCTTCCTCAATAGAAAAGAAATAGCACTGAATAATAAAAACTAAAGTATGACCACAGGATAAAAGTGATGGTTGAAGGACAGTTTACTATCTGAGACTTCACACTGTAACTCTATATTTACAGTGTATGGACAGCTCAAGGTCTGTTCTTGTCCATGAAGCTGCTCCTCCTTCATATGAATGTACATTACTCTGGGAATTAAGTTTTGAAGACGTGCAGTACAGTTTTATTCAGTAATGCAGATATATCTGATGACTTTCAGGGTTAAGATTTCTATTGTTCTTCTGACCAAACAGACAGATGCCTCTTAAGATGGTATTCTCTACTAAGAGTTGTGTTGTGGTTTAATACCAGCCAGCAACTCAGCCCCACACAGTTGCTTGTTCCCTCGCCCTGGTGGGATGGGGGAAAGAATCAAAAGTGTGCAACACAAAACCCATGAGTTGATATAAAGACAGTTTAATAAATAAAACAACAGCTGTGTCTGCTATCAAGGCAAAGCAGGGAATTAATTCACTACTTCCCATGGGCAGGCAGGTGTTCACCCACCTCCAGAAGCACAGGGCTTCATTATGCATTATGGTGACTTGGGAAGAAAAACGCCATCACTTTATCTCTTTCTTCCTCCTTCTACCAGCTGTACATGCTGAGCATGAAGCCATAGATGTGGAACACTGGTCAGTTGGGGTCAGCTGGCTGTGTCACCTCCCAGCTCCCTGTGCATTTCTCTTGTGGGGTGGGATAAGGGGCAGAAAAGACCTTGACTCTCTGTGTGAACATTCGTCAGTAATTGGTCAATAATGAAACATCTTGGATTCGCAAATCCAGAACATAGCCCCATATGTAAACTGCTGCATTAAAAATTTAGTCTACTCGAGGATAATAATAATCACAAAAAAAGAGTAAGATTTCTAAAATTATTTTTCTCTATATGAATTTTTGTGAAATATTAAAAAAGAGTGTCATGACCTCTCTTTAAGAGGACTATCTAGGTCAAGGTTAAGCAGATTCCAGTTAGTTACCTCAGATTATACATGCATAAAAGCATTGATGGCAATAGAGTGCCATGAGTGTCATTGAAAATATAATCAGAAGACAATGAAGCTACACACTTGTAATTGAGGTTTAATTTGATGTGCAGTATTTATTAGTCTATTAAAGGAAGGAAACAGGTTGACTTTCAGGTTGAGTTTGTGTGGCTGGCAGGAGGGGGTTTTGTAATATTCACTGGTAGCAGTTTTGTTATTGGAATCATTTGGACACAACAAACAGAGAATTAAATAATCACTTTCAAGGTGGGATTGAATTTTAAAAGAACCTATTGCTGGGGGAAATTACAGTAAATGTTGTCCAACAGCAACACAGTTTGAATAAGACAGTAGTGAATTTAAAAGAGGAAGGGAAATCTTGTGTGTTATAAGAAAAAACTGTTTTCTTAGAAAACAGTCATATATGAAGGAAATGTTATTACTGCCTCAGCTTTGATTTCACCTTAGTGAGGTCTCTGCCTCATTGTGCACCTTTCATTGTACTGCTAAGTACAGTCTAAGTACTCCAGTCCTTCTTGTCTCCTGCTGCAAGGGAGCTTTCGAGTGTTTGGTATGGGACAAAGGAAAATAATTGTTTTCTTACAGATACTTTGCTTTCACCTTTTTAAGGAAACACATCTGTGAATTAAATATTTATGAATTGCTGTTCTAAACTAGATCCTGGGCTCTTCTAAACCTATATCTGTTTTCTGACTGTGTAGAGTATTGGGCTAAGTATCTGAAATGGAGGGATGGTACAATTTGGTTTGTGAAATATTTAGAATGAAGTCCAGTGCTTAAAGTTTAATGTTAATGGATGAAACTTGATCTTTTTAAAGTCTCATTTTTCATAACTGTTACTGTTATTGTCCTTTCTGGCCAGCAGAAAATTTAATTAAGTGACTAGAATATGAGCATCAACAGAAATACTTTTTTTCAAACTTCTCTTAATCCAGAAGAAAGTCTCAGTCTGATGATTTTTTATCTAGTGCAGATTGAAATTTCAGTGACAATTTTCTGAAGGTTATATTTATCAAATTACAGATTACAACTAGAAACAAAATTGTACCTAGAATTCTTGTAATATTAATTTTTTACTCTGCGTTATTTTATGATTTTATTCTTGCATATATCATAAAGACCACAATTTACAAATACTGAATTCCAGGTTTGTATTTAATAAAATAGAATTAATTCTTTGCTATTAATTCTCTGTGCAGCTATTACTGAGATGGAAATTCACCTTTTGTTGGTTAGGTAAAGACAACTATAATAAAGACAGAGAAAATTGCATAAAATATTTGGTCCTGTGTTGCATTTAAACAATTTTTCCTCTAAGGAGAAGTACATTGGTCAATTTAGGAGTTAACAGTAATAACTGATAATATAAAATATGCCTCTTTTTTTTCCTCTCATTCTTCCTCCTCTTCCTCTTCCTCTTCCTCTTCCTCTTCCTCTTCCTCTTCCTCTTCCTCTTCCTCTTCCTCTTCCTCTTCCTCTTTTTCTCCCCTTTCTGTTTAATTTTTCTTTTTTCATCTTTATTTTCTATTTTCTCTATTTTCTCATTTATTTTTCCTTTTTTGTTTTCCCTTTTTGCTTTAGGTTTTTCTCCCACAGAATAAGAGAACCATGTACTATGTGGTAGAATTCTAGTTGATGACTGGAAATTTCCATATTACAAATAAGAATATCAAAATTTATAGCATCACATACAGTTTATTTATGATTAATGCTGTAATGAATCAGTGTTTTAAGATCTCAAAGAATCACTATTAAAGCTATTGGTAAAGGCATGTTTAATATACAAGCAAAAGCATGACAAATTTCATTGGCAAGGTTCACTCTACTGCCTACCAATTGGTTAAAGCACACAGAAAAAAAACCAAACTAAAATCTAAAAACAATCAAACCCTCAAATAAATTAAAAAATTATCTATATGGAAGCTGGAGTCATAGGGAGGACGAAGGGATAAGGGTAGAAAAGGATAAGGATAAAAAAGAATAAGGAAGACCCTCCCATTTAATCACAAGATTTATATTAGACATCCTTTCTAGACTGAGCCCCAGACTTGACCAACAGTTAAGGCCTAAATGTTTAACAGCACTTAATTGATAGCATAAATTAAGCAGTTTACCAAAAGGTTCATATTGAATTTACTATAGCTCGACAAATCTAGATTACTGGAGAATCTAACAGAGCAACATTCATAGTACATTTGCTGCATCATATTTGCACTAACATGCACACAGATTTAAAGGAGCATGTAGAGATCCAAAACAGGATGTACAGGAGCGTGAATGCACTTTAGAAGGTTTAAGAGGTGAGGAGAATATACAACCTGTGAGGAGATCTTGCAGCTTTGGCAGCTCCATCTGACTCAGCACGACAACAAATTATATCCAATGCAAACTGCAGCATAAATACTAAAAATTCGCTGAAAATATATCATTTACTGTGACTGCAGTAATGTCTTTGACACTTCCCTATAAATGCTTCAAAGAGGAGCTATTGATGTATGGGCTGGATGTACAGACAGTGAGTCGGACTGAAAACTGGCCAAATATCTGGGCCCAGAGGGTGGTGGTCAGTGGTACAAGGTCTGACTGGAGGCTAGTAATTAGCTGTGCAACAATTCAGGGGACCATTAATATCTTCATTAGTGATCTGGATGACAGAGCACACCTCAGCAGGTTTGCTGATGACACAAAATTGGGAGGAGTTCTGACAGAGGGTCACGCTGTCATCCAGAGGGACCTCAACAGAACAGACAGATGTGCCAGCAGGAACCCCATGGAAGTTCAGTAAGGGGAAGTATGAAGTCCAGCACTAGTGGAGGAACAACCCTGTGCACTAAAACATTCTGGGGGCAGATTTTCTGGAAAACACCTTTGGTGTAAAGGACTTGGGTGTTGTGGTGGACACCAGGCTGAACATGAGTCAACACTCTATGCCCTTGTGTCAAGGTGGCTTATGGTATCCTGGCTTGCATTAGGCAAAGTATTGCCCATAGGTGCCAATCCACTGTTGAAGCTACAGCAGGGGTGCTCTATCCAGTTTTGGGCTTAATACCAGAGACCCAGGCATACTGGAGAGACACTAATGAAGGAGCACAAAGATGATTAAGGGACTGGAGCACCTCTTCTATGAGAAAAGGCTGGGACAGCTGGAACTTTTTAGCCTAGTTCAGGGAAGTTTTTATCAGAATATATAAATACCTGAAGGAAAGATGCAAAGAAGTTGGAGCCGAGCTTTTTACAGCAGTGCCCAGCAGCGGGAACAAGAGGCACTTCAGTTTACAACAAACTTAGTGTCTAATAATGATGTAACACAGCTAGTGTTGCTTTTCTCAGGTGCATTGTGCTTGTCATTGTTCACCTTAGCAGTTTTTCCTCCAAGAATTGTGTGCATTCTTCTGATATGTGACTTATTCATGTTTTAATCTATCCGTTTCTCCTTTATAGCTTACAGACTGCATAAGAACTTCTCTCAAAACCTGTATTCTATATTTATATCTGCAGGAATTGGGGGAGGGAAATTTTCTTCCAGTCCAGTCCAATCAATCAAATTTGCTTGTAAAAGTAAATAGCTAAATAAGAGCTGTAATAGGAAGAAGATGTAAAAAAATCTTGGAAGAATCACTGCAAGGTCACCTCAACCATTCTTTTGATATAACACAGAATTCTTTGTTTATATGATTTCGAGTGCATAATTAGCTAATTCCTTTTCAAAGCCCTCAGTGATATATGTTTAGAGACATTCATCCAACTATTTCATGCTTTACTCTTCTTTTAGGTTTTTAGAAAACCTTTTTTAAAGTTGAATCTCTCTTTTTATTTTTTCTGGGTTTTTTGAATTTTTTTTAAATTTTGCAATTAAACCTATTGCTTTTTTTGGTACAAAACAAAAGCAGAAAGCACTCTTTCAAGATATTTTTTTTAACTGTAAGTGTCTGGGGTTTAAGACAAATATTTCTTTTTATTTATTTCATTGGACAATATTTGATCTTTTTTGTCATGGCTGTTTCATTGTTTGATTTTTTCCCTCTGGACTGCATTTCAGCACACAACATCTTAAAATTCTCTGTAAAAAATGGATGAAGTACTCCAGTTGAGGACCTACATTGGGGAATGGGGCAAAGCATCATGAATTTTTCAGGGAAAGTTCCTTTTTCTGTCAATGAGAAGAAATAGTGGCATTGAAGTCATCAACATTATTTTGATTTACCTCACTTAAGGACTGGTAATTAATCAATACAAATGATTTAAAACATCTCCTAAGGTAGCTTAACAATTTAGCCACATGTTTTGACCACATGTTTCTTTCAGTTGAGTCATTTATGAATCTAAATATATTGAATTGTAATGACAGGGAAATTTCCCAATTGCCATTGCGTGCAACATGCAGAAACACTATTTATGAGCAACCTGTAATCTCTAAGCAATATATTGATAATGTAAATCATTAACTAAAAGTAGATTGGAAACCTTTAGAACTATTCTGAAATATGATGGTCTTTAATTGAATAGGGGGAAAAGAAATAGGGGGAAATTTGGCGTGTATGTTCAATTTGTATAAATAATTCAATAAAATACTTTATTTACAGATAAGGCCAGCATTCAGATGGAGTTACTAGACATTCCTTGCTGTCATATTTAACTGAAAAAAAGAGAGAATCTTTTAAAATAATGCACCTATTAACTTCAATGAAAATTTGACCAAATACCGTAAAGAGCAACCTATGGTTGGATGGACTATGGGATATCTTGTCTAATCAGTTTCTTCCATGTCTGGTTTTTAATAGAACTATTCTTGCATTCAGTCTTTCCACTTATGCTCAATATTCCTAATTACCAAATAGAACCATACACATTCCCAGCCCATTGACCAATAGCTAATGATATAAGGCTAAATCATTTACATGTAAATCAATTACACAAATAGTTTTTTTTTGTGCTTGTTTACTGATAGAAGTTTAAACATGGATTTCCTGAGAAAAACGTGCAGATTTCTAATGGATAATCTGGTAGGCTAAAGTTAGAAAATACTAGCATGATAACCAGCTGGACGAATTTGTAACACAAGGGTAAGTGTCTCTTACATAAAATTACTTTTGTCTTCTGCAGAAGAGATGTTCAAATTGTATTTTCTGTTAATCCCCCCCATTTAGGGTTAACACATAAGTAAGTAGGACTTGACTACTTTGCATAAATGGAATAAAAAGTTTATTTAGTTATTTTTTAATCTCTTCTTTACTTAATGTATATTTCTATGTGTAGATATCCAGCATTATGACTTCATGGCAAGAATTCAGGGGAAAAGCACATA
>WEIU01009683.1:31761-50504 GCA_013389925.1 Aegithalos caudatus | reverse complement strand
GGCTCTAGCATTCCAATTGTCTTTTCCATGTACTCCCACCACTAACTTGCTGCCTCTAGAAGTGAGGGGAAATCTACCATTTGTTTCACTGAAGATGAGAATGTAAAGCACATAATCTCAAAGGAATGAAGCTGTTTCATGAGAAAACATCATATTTCCTCTGGGATAAAATAAGATTAAATAAATACACTTTCATATCTTCCCTTGTGTAATATAAGGCGGTTCAAAGATTATCAAAATTAACATCTACCCAAAATTCCGTAATAAATCCACTGAAGACTATTTTGTTGGAGGGGGTTGTTTCAGGGATTTTATCAGCTCTTCTNTTTCATTACGAAGTTTCTCAATACTACTAATGAAATGACATTAGAAAGGCATCAATTATTTAAATATAGCACAGAACATACAGAGTACGTCTACAGCAGAATTAATTTTGTTCCTCCTAAATTGCTTTTTGGATGTGAATTAGCTATTTATATAAGTAGCACTACAGTAGAATTATTACAATTATAGTCTATAAATTAATAAATCATTCTGCAGCACTGAAAAAATCCTGAAATGCAAAATTTTATTCAATAAAAACAGGGGAACAGTTTTGTTTCCATAGTTTTCTAAAAAATGAATATAAAAAGTAATGTATATTATACTGACAGGGATAATGTAATTATCAAAGCTACAGATGTACTCGAAAAAATAGTTAAAATGGAAGATTTCTGAAAGTATGCAAAAAATGCTTTACTCTATTTGGCTGTGTTCTTTCATTTCTTTTTGTTTATGGGTTTCATCCTTTTATGGTTTTGGGTTTTTTTGTTTTGTTTTTATTCTCTGCCCACAAGATTTATATTACTGGAATGATCTTCTGATGTGTAGTGTTATGTTTGTGAGGTACTTCAGCTTAAGGCTGGAAAAGACTGAGTTGCTATTAATTTTTACTCTTGTGCAAATAATCCTGATTTAATCTAAANGCCTTTTTTCATATTTTGTTTCATCAGCCCAGCTGCTTCTGCATGCCAGGTTGTACTGTCATAGGTATAAAACCATCTTGTTACTGTTAGGGAAATGCATCCCTCCTAACTGATGCTCTGTAAAATGTTGACAGCCAGTTTAAGCTCTCATCAGAGTCATTGCTGAAAGAGAGAACCAACAAAGCATCTATAATTCAGACTGCTTAGCAATATATATCTCTGAGGGAAGAACGGGAGTCAGCCTTTGGAATGACCTTCTCTGCAGACTATCAAGGGAACCAAGATGATCATATCATATAAAATTCTCAGCTTTTACAAAATTAAATAAATGAGATGGAATTGACTTTTTATTCCAAAGCAATCATAATTTTCTCTTTCTTGTCCTAATTCTTCCTATGCTGCTTCATTATTTATTGTTTTCATTCTTAAATCTCTCTCTGTCCTTTTGCTGTCTCAATTTCTCCCCTTTGTCAGCTTTCTTTATTCTCACCATTCAAATAATTGATTAACAAATGTCGGTTTGTTTTTTTTTTTTGAGCAAAATGTCTTCCTTCTCTGACCCTTGAAAAGTTTTCCAACTGCTGTATCAGTTAGTTAAGATATTCCTTGCAATTTCCTAATATGAAATAATTTTGATAATCTATTTATTGCAATTCTATAATTCTTCCTTCTAGAATGCATTTAGTTCTTCATTATGCTGCTACTGAAACTGAAAATATTATGTATGTCTGGTCTCAGGAACTGTTCAATTTGACTTAGTGACCTGAATGCAATTTTAATATACTGAAGATAAGCATGCAAAAACTATAAGTTGGTTGAATGGCATTTTCCCCGTAACATTTTTAGAATAAATGGTGGCATAAATGTGTTGACAGAAGCTAATCTCAGAGGATGAAGTATGCATTCCTAATAAGCTCTTTACTCATGTTAAAGGAGAGTGAATGACAGGCAGTGCAAGATCTTATCTAAAAAGCAAAATACATTGCAGTGCATAATAATGCACATAACAGGTCTGCTTACTTATGAGGTGTGGATAAATGCAAGAAATCACTACAATAATATGCCTGAAGACAGAACACTTATTCTCGTTGTGTGGGTGAGGGTGCTGTAGAGATCAATTAGATCACGTAACTCCTGCAGACAATAAGAATAGCAGTAATAAAACCTAAAGCAAAGAACATATTGCACAGTGTGCTGACAAGGTCAAATTGATAGTAATGATGTGTAGTGGCAGCACTGCAATAAGGTTGTCTTATACTGTATGCATCTGATACTGGCTTTCATTACCAATATCCTGGAGTAGAGTCAGAAGCTTACTAAAATGATAGTGATTTCCCAAAGGGCAAAAGCAAATAAGACAGGGATTTCAGTTCTTGTGCACCCTGAAAACTGCATGAAGGCAGAAAAAATTGTACCTCATGCTAGATATTCAGTGCTTGCTGTCACTGGGATCAAATTGAGTTTATACAGCCTTTTGTCCATTTTTAAGATGGTGTGGTGCTTTTAAAGCATGTATGTGTTTAGTGAGTTATTAAGCTAGACTGTCAGAGACCATGATAGCTCTCTTCAATAGAAATCTACAAGTATGTACTCTAAATTAGTCTGTAAGATATATCATACACAAGATGCACTTTTGCTCAGGAAGCTTCAAGTTAATACTCAGTGGGCACTTAAAAACTTGGGGTTGGGCGTGGTTTGAATAAACTCCAAATATTTGGATGAATGTCTAATTTTTTTGCAACATAGCATCTTCATAGCTTTTTAAAAACCAAGACAAACCAAAACTAATCATATGCTTTACATTAGAAAAAATGTATCTACCACTCCTTCTCTTACAAAAGAAGTTATTCAAACACAAAGAGCTTTAGTTTCTACTGAATAAGACATGCTCATAGAAAGGTTAATGAGAAACAAAGTGTCCTTTGGAATGATATATCAAACATTTCAAAGAAATGCATCTGCAAAGTTACTTCTGGTCTTATCTGATGTCCTCACAGCTCATGCAAAGTGTGAGTGGCTGAATAAAATTAAACAGAGAATTTTTCCACGAGGTATTTATCTGGCTCATTTAAGCATTTAGGTGAATATTAGGTTTTGTAATGTGGTCTTGTGCAATGTTCCTGTCCACACACACACAAAAAAAGGAAAAAGTTTCAGCCCTGAAAATATTGAAGTGATATTCAAAGCAGAGATGAACATTTACAAAGTGGGAATTTGTGACCTTGACTGCTCTTGACTTTCTTTGTCATTAAAACATTAAAATGAACACCTGCTCTTTCCCTAATGCATGACATTTTCTGTGTGCTATGATTCTTCTCTTTTGTGGTGTTAATTATTGAAAGAATCAAGGCTGACACAATAGGACTTCAGTGAAGTGTTAGTCAAGTCTGCCCACATACTCTGGATCTTTCTGTTTGTGCACTTGACACCACTTTAAATTTTTGTCTGACACAGCTGAGAGGATTTTTGTGGCTGTGACTTCTCATACAACTTTGTCATGTTGGAGGAAAGACACCTGCAAGGAAAAGGCTGGGTGTTGACTATGCTTCAGACATGGTGGATGTGGGTAGGAGCAACAAGGGAACAGTGCCCCTGACATTTGGATTACCCAGATGAGTCACCTGACGTATTCAGTTACTGCAGAAGGAAAATCATAGAATCATAGAATGGCTTGGGTTGGAAGGAACCACCTTAAAGATTATCCAGTTCCACCTCCCCTGCCATATAAAAGGTTACTGAAAGACCCATCCAACCCGGCCCCAAATACTTACTGTGTCTCTTCCAGTGCCACACCAGCCTCACAATAAAGAATTTATTTTTCACATTTAATCTACATATTACCCTCTTTCAGTTTAAAGCCATCAACTGTTCTACTGCCACTACATGCCCTTGTAAAAAGTCCCTCTCTTGCTTTCTTGCAGTCTGGCTTTTGTGTGTTTACAACACTCACTTAATATTTTGAATAAAGGCTTCTCTGTATCAGATGCATGACTCGTACAGACTAGAGGCCTCTGGAGAGTTTGTCTTTAAACCGTGGCAAGCATAAGCCTCTTCTCTCTACTCAGTGATGGCCCCATTTCCACACTCAACAGCCTCTTACTATGCAGCATTGCCATGGCTGTAGATATAATGCCATCTCTTATCATACTCCTAGCCCCTTGTTCTTGTCAATCTCCTGTCCCTCACTTCCTTCAAAAACTTATTTTTTTTTTATCTGTGGGCCCTCTCTTCTGTCATTACTCAACTGAAGAATTACATTCTTTTTGGAGAATAGTTACTTGGTATACAGATTCAGGAAAACTATCTCATTGTCATTATGTTACATGTTTTCCCTTAAACATGTTTGATATGCTTTCTGAATACTGATTAAGTTTTTAATTTACACTATACACTTTCCCCCAAAAAATCTGGATTTCTCGTAGGACTTCTTGGAAACAAAAATATAATCCTAGAAAATACCACAGTATCTTATCCTTGTAAATAACTGCCTAAGAATTCACTTTCATGCTTCAAAATGTTCATAAAAATTGATATAAGTTAATAACCCTTCTGAACAAGTACCCAAATTCATAAGCACCTAAAAACACCTTAAAAAAAATCTTAACATCAATGTTTCAATTTCTTTTTCAACCTATGCATGATTTTTGTAAAAAATTGCACATATTGCATTTTAGTTACTAAGCATAATATTTTCTTTTGCCCTAGGTTTTTCTTTTAAAGAAAAAAAAAAAAAGCCATTTTCTTAACATGTGCCTTTTATTATATTCTTCCTTTTCAGATTAACTGTAAACAGCCAAAGTCATTACTTACACAGTTACAATGTTTTAGAGTTTGCTAATATCAGTTTATTATTAACAGAATATTATCCTAATGCCTTCTCTTACATACATTATGCATTTTTGATCAAAGAGCCTAAAGATTTATTGGTGCTTCAGTTATTCCATACACTCTCCCTGTAACAGCAGGTATGATTATGACTAGCTCAGCCTATATCAAGATGACTTTCCTAATATGCTAAGATTAAAAATGAAAAACAAAACCACATTTATTATATGGCAGCTCTGAGTTTTTGTGCTGAATAGGAAAACATATACGTGTAAGCAGTATTACAATGGTTGTAATTACTTCTGCAGTAAGAAATGCATTACAATTTACTGTTCTTTATCAGCTGGAAAACCCTTCTTTTTGAAACACTGCATGTGCTTTCCTGAAGAACAGAACAAGAGAGACTCCTGCTGGTTCAAACTCTACAGAAATTAACACTTTTTTACTATTTTCTATTCTTTATGTATTTACACTACTCGCTCCTTTCTTAATACCAAAAGGCTCTGAAGTTGAATGCACTAAACACTCTCCTGCAGCTCAGAAGAGCTGACTATTTGAATTTTTTAGTTCTGAGAAAAATAAGTAGAAGGAAGAAGGGCAGAAGTTAAGGATACATACATAAAATCACATAAAGTACCACTATATAGTAGTTTACGTGGGTTTTTATATCTATAGCAAATTATGAAGATACTTATTCAATATGTGCTGCTCTTAGTGGAAAAAGAGATTATTTGGTGCAAATATTTATGTATGTACATAACCCTTATGCAAAAATAAACCAAATTAAACCATCAAGAGGAGCACAATTCACAAAATTGTTTCATTAACCTTAGTTCTATTCTCAGTCAAAGTTTTAAATTATTGTGACAAAGTATTATGAGAAACAATGACTTTATCTCATACTGTTGTTTTCCTCAGAGAATATTTGCTTTGTTCTGTGTATAGGAGGATGGCTACTGCTTAGAGAAGGAAGAAATTGTGACTCAGTATTCCCTCACCCTCCTCCTGTAATATATCTTTATATACTACACAAACCTGTACTGGAAAGAAGTTTACACTTTAATTTTTATAGTGCTTGCCTCTGTATCTGAGGGCTAGATATTTAAAAGGACTTAAGGGTTGGACAGACAAAGGTGTTTAATATTCAAGTCCCAGTCGATGTAGTGAGAACTATACACTGTCCAGAAATACTGGTGTGTCTTTGAGGACTACAGCTCAGGAGCATGTGTCCACTAGCATAGCCTATACTCCACCATAGCCACAGCACAAAGATGCCTATGGAAGCACCAAATCCAGGCTGGTATTTTGAAATAAAGAATCAAACTCCTTTAAGGAGCAAAGATAGTAGCTGCACTCCATAAAATATTGAAAATGACAGTCCACCTGAGACACGTCAGAAGGATAAATGAGTTTGACTCTTGCTTTTAGAGGTAGTAAGAGTGTCTGACCCTTGTTGGGTTTTGTACACTACAAGGAGATATTCTAACTCCAAAATTAATATTGTCAAAACTTTTGCCCAATTGCTCTTCAACCCTAGAAGTACCAACCTTTACTGCTGTTAATTTCTTGGGGTGATTAAGTATCTGCATCAGGTTATGGTGTTTTGTCAACAATGAACAGACCTTTCCTGATCTCAGGAACCACTGGAATTTAATATTAAGGGTTTTCCCTATTATGTCAGCTAGAGTTAAAAACAGATTTTCTCAGAGATGGTTAACCTTGCAGAAAATACAAATGGAAGAACAGCAACATTTTCTTTTATTGAATAAATTAGCAGCAATACATTCTTCAGGGAAATGGAACATTCTCATTAAAAACTCCTCTCTTTAATGGGACTTGAATGCACATGTTAAGAGCCCTCCTGGCTCTCACTGATTTCAGATTACTGTTGCCAAGATGAGACATTTCTGAAAATAAATTTTATGTACTTCATCTTGAAAAATAAATTTTATGCATGTACTACATTAAGGCAAAGGGAGAAATATCAGTGGTTTTCTCAGTATCACAGCACATAATTATAAAAGGTTTTACCATAGAATCATTTTTACAGAACTTTTCAAAAACTTACATAAATCTGAGTCATTCTCTCTCTCTCTCTCTCTCTCTCTCTCTCTCTCTCTCTCTCTTTCTCTTTCCCCACTTTATCTTTGATGTCTTTCCTTCCTTCTTCCAGGAATGGGAAAGGACTTCACTAACACATGAAGTTCAAGAAGACAGCAGTCAAAAAGGAAAGGTGATGCAACCCTATGCAATTAGAGTTGGCACTGAAGTGCACAGGAACATCCAACTGTATGTAAATGGCATGGTGCAATAGGCACACCACAAGACATACTGCTGTCAGGTGAGGAGAGGCGCGGGCAGTCTCTGAGGTAACAGGCTTTAACTCAGCATGTTTTATCCCAGCTGGGAAATCTGAAAGCACCCCTAGGCTCCTCTGTTGAGGGCTTAGAGCACATGCCTCCTGTTAGAATGTACCTGCCACATCAGGCCCTTCCTGGCAAGGAAGCTGCAAACCCACAAAGAACCTCAAGGCGGGTGGCCCAGCTCCCCAAAGGGACAGAAGCCCACAGCACTGCACCACACACAGCCCAGCTGAAGGTAACCTGGTCTGCTCTACCATCATGGAGGATACCAAAGCAGGGGACGATAAATAGCAGAAGCATATGAGCATGCTGACAAAGTCTGCACTAGGGGAAGAAGCTTTGTCTCTCCTGCAGCTCATTCATCTGAAGTGACAGGAGGCCAATTTTGTTTCAAGATGTTATTGTTGATTGTGTTTTAATCTCTCTCTGTGAACCACATACGGAATATAGTTTTGCTTTGTGGGTACAACTGCATGACAACTTGCTACAATATATGCTTTCTGGATAACTATTGGCTGTTCTATTATTCAGTATCATCAGCTTTTCTAGCAATCAGTTAAACTGCTAACTCACACTGCATCTGTGGGATAGACTAATTTTCAGCTGCTCAATACCAGTAAATTATTTAAAGCACTACAGAGGACTTGTGTTTTCTTACTGCTTGACAACTTGCAGTACATGAGCCAAGGACTGAGTAAGGCTGGGAACTTCCACGGCAAATGTGGATGATTGCAAGGATTTTCCTCTGAAGTCTGAAACAGCAGGGATAAGAGTACTTGCAGTAGACAGCTGTCACCTGCTCGAGCACATGTTGTTTCACCCTGGTGACACTGGAGGTGTAAATAGGTTCAGAGAGCACATGTTTTTATTTAGGTTTTTGATAGTGTGCTATTTAGAGCTACAGCTTAGCCTTCAAAGCAGAGACAAAGTTAAGTGTATTTTACCGACTAAAGAGTTAGGTGGGACATTGATGTATTAAGTTGAAAACACAGGTCCAGGCTGGAAAAGAAACTAATGTTACTCCAGGTAGTCAGAGGCAGGGACAGGACAGTGGAAGGACAGAAACTCCCTTTGGTTTCTTTCACATCATTAAAATAGGGTATGAAGAGAGATTCCAGGTGTAGTTATTTCACTGTTCATTTCACAGAGGTTGTTGAATCTCTTCAATACTGCAAGGGAAAGGTTTTAATATCAGTGTTGCCAGCTACTTTAGAATTTGCAGCAGTAAAGTGATACTCTATGAGGATGCAGCAAGGAGCATGCTTGACTTTTCTGAGCTAGGAGCTAATTAAGAGATAAGCAGAATTTACCTCTAAGTAAAAAACCATTAATCTTCAAGTTTCAAAATCTCTGCTTACCTTTACTCAATCCGTTAAATTTTCTGCAGCTGAACAATGTAAACAGGTTCATTAAAAAAATGTATTTCACAAAACTAAGCTGATTTACAAAGTTCATTAATATTGTATTACTTATAAATTCATCACTACAGTAACAGATAGTCTTGTAATGCTTTTTTACTTTTGCATGGTAGAGATAACAGAAAAAGCTATTATCCATTGCTATAGCTAAATGTAAAAATAAAGCAGAGCTAGGTCTCAGATACATGGCAACTATTGTTTGAAAATCAGAACTTTTGAAAATATACCCAAAACCATAAATATTTATTTTTATTGTTGCTGTTAGGCCTGATCTTGAAGTTGTTAATCAAAACAAATAGATCATTTTCTCTACTAAGATTAGACATAGCAAATATGTAGTATGATGCTGCATGTGTTTATTAATCTTTGTCTTCCTATGCATTACTTCTTTGGACTCATTAAAACTAGCAGTCTGTCTTTTAAGTGGAGCTGTAAAAATTAGGTAATAAATGTTATTGCCAAAGAAAATACAATTATGAATTTATTTCTATGATTGACCCAGAGGGATGAGCACAAGCTTTCAAATTAATGGTTTTGAAATAAGTTGTAGCATCCCTTAGGTCACCATAAATTTAACAATCCTTTGTTTCTGTTGAGAATATACTAACTGCAGATTTTTTTGCTGATGATCATCAGATTGTATAATAAATATATGGAAGTGTCAGTGGAGCATCCTTTCTTTTCAGCATATTTGCATGCAGAGGACATTCCCTAAATATACCCATTAAACTTTTTTAAGAAACAAAGTATACAAGTTGGTTCTAGACTAAATGATTTTATAGTAATTTTGATTTACAATTTCTGAACAAAAAATTTGAAACAATGGTTTGAGTGTAGATGAATAATATATAATAGTAAAATAATGATATATAATTAGTAAAAAAATTACCCCTGCCTCAGATAATAACATATTTGTCCAAACATAGTATGACTGACATGGTTAGGACAACTTGCAGAGAGTGGTAGTATTAAGATGACTCAGTGGCATAATCTAATCCAAAGGTATTTTTCTTCAGTGGTGATCTTCAAACATTTTTATGCTGAAGCAAATATTCCAACTACATAAAGAATTTATTTTTAATAATTTCTTCTCATTCTGATGACTTAAATGCTGCATATTTCATTCACGCATGAAATCTTAGTGATATTGATGTGTTTTTTCTTTGGGAGAAACTATTACCTTCTACATCTGCACATTCACAACTAATCTTCTCAAATAAATCTGTAGTCATGTTTTCTATTACATTTGAAACACAACATTAGGGATTCTGGAAGAAGTAAGAGAATATTAAATTTCTGATAGAAAGATTTTGATAAAACTCAGATTTCACAAAAGCAGAAATAGGCTTGAAGTTAGTTTTTGTAGAGTCATCACAAATTAAATACTAGGTTTCAGTATGTGAGCATAAGAGCACAAAAATCAAAAATAATAGTTCTGTTTTCAGAGCAATTGCTTCCCATTTTAAACTTAAATTTTGAGACAAAAAGAGAGAGAAACACCTCTTTTTGTATGAGAGAGAGAAAAAAAAACAACACTCCAAAAGCCCAGATTATCTTATTTGCATGATTTGTACAGGGCAACTTTTAGAACTAGGAGATTTAAAAAAAATAGAAAGAAGAAAGAAGCTTTTGTTTGTTTTGCTGCTTATTACATGGTGTTGGGGTGCACAGTGTTTAAAAAGGCTGTTTGCATCCTGTTTCAGGCAAAGTGCTGTTTGATAAATGATTTTAATACACTGATGTTTACCTCAGAGAAAATTCTGCCTATATTTCAGAGAGGCTTTTGTGCATAAAATCGTTTATCACATTTTTTAATACAAAATGTGGTCAGCATTTCTACCATGGAAAATGCTAAAACATTTCCCATTAGTCTTTACAAAGAACCATTTATTAATTACAGAAACTAAAACAAATGTAACTAAAGACCTCATGCATTGAGAAATACCATGATACTTTTGTTTATAGGTTGTTTCAGGAAACTGAGGTACATATATATACGTGTAGGACAACATCTTCCTGGCCACCAACATACTAATCCAGCTCTCATTTCAGAGGAAACCTGAGTAAGTGGGAGTTTGTTTTATGAGGGTTTAGCTTTGTTTGTGGTGGTTTAATTTTAGTTGTTTTTTTTTTTAATGATATAAGGCCAAATTCCTTCAAAGTAAGAACTTTTTACTACAGAGGAGCTACTGTTTTTCTGATGTGGATGCAATCATTTCAAGGGATGGTCTAATGACATTGACAGCTGAGAGTGATTGAATGACTGAGCAGACTTGGAATTTGCCCAACTCATGTTTTTCCAGAATTACCTATCACATCCAATACTAGGGCCAACCATTACACTCTACTTCATTGCATCTTCACATCACAGTTTGCAACAGAAGTATGTTCTACAGAATCTGCATTTTGTGATTTTCCTTTGCTAAATACATTATTGTTTTATACAGTTCCTGATCAAATATGCTCAGTGTAAAGTCCATCAAGACTTACTCCATGTTTTTCAGTTTTTCTGAGCAACGGAGTCATGGCTATGACAAAAAAAAAAAAAAAAAAAAAAAAAAAAAAAAAAAAAAAAAAAAAAAAATTAGCAGTAATTTTATATATAAATGAAAAAGCATATTAGTACAAAATAAAGACATTAACATGGGTGCCTTTATGCAAATTAATATGTGACAGGATTTGTTTTTTTAATTAGTGGTGAGATGACCACAGAATTAAAGATTATAAAAAGAACTGGACATGGTATATCTTTATATGCTTAAAATTTTATGAAACATTAAAAAATACACTTGTAAAACAGATGACAGAGTGTACTTATTTCTAGGAAATCTGTGATTTAATATTTTAATAGCTGTTGACTTTCATGCAATTCAATCAATAACATATTCAATATTTGTTCAAAAATATTTTTTTCAATTGTCTATACTTTAAAATAGTGATCAATATAAGACTGACTCTGTTCTAAATAGTAATGGTGTGTAACATTGTAAAAAATATATTTCAAAATAACATTATTGAAAGATTTATTGAATCACTATGTGATTTTTGGGCTGTCCTGTTAAGGCCAGGAGTTGGACTTGATTATCCTGATGGCTCCCTTCCAACTCTGCATATTCTATGACTCTACGAAGCTGACTGACTCAGTCCCCAAGAGAAAGCAGGGTCACAAGTGATGCCATGGCTCTGCTGGACTGCCTAGGATGCTGAGTCTGGGTCACCTGGCAGCAACACTCAATGACACAAGTGACACGTGAAGGTGAATAAGAGCCACACCAGCCCTTAGCTCCATTGCTGGCGCTGTGGTTTGATACAGGCATGACCTGCAGGGGTAATATGGGCAGCATCCTGCCTACAATGCTGATATTTGCCAAAGGCAGGGTGTCAGGGGGTAAGCTGCCAAGAATGAGTACAAGCTGGGAGGAGCATAGATTGAAGAGAGCCCTGAGGAGAAGGACTTGGAAGTCTTGGTGAATGAAAATCTTGACATGAGCCTTCACTGTGCACTTGCAGCCCAGAAAGACAATCACCCCTTAGGCGGCATCAGAGGAAGTGTGACCCACAAGTCAAGGGCAGGGTTTCTCTCCCCATCTACTGCCCTCTATTGAGATACCACCTGGTATCCTTCCAGTGCCTAAAGAGGTCCTGCGAGAGAGCTGGATGGGAACTTTTCACGAGGTCGTGTAGTGATAGGATGGGGGTGGTGAGGCACTGGCACAGGCTGCCCAGAGAAGTTGTGGATGCCCACATCCCTGGAAATGTTCAAGGCCAGGCTGAATGGGGCTTTGAGAATCCCGATCTAGTGGAAGGTGTTCCTCTCAGTGTCAGGGAGGTTGGAACTAGATGATCTTTAAGGTTTTTTTCCAAACGTCTGTAATTCTGTGATTAATTAAATAACCTCACACGTGTGAAAATCTTTGATCTTAATTTTATAGAAATGTTTAACAGGAACTAATTTCCAGTTGATTACGTAAGACAAACTTCAAGAAGTAAGAAACAGCTAGGTATCAACAGTCAAAAATTAACCTAACTAATTTTCTGGTAACTGAAATTTGCTATGCTCAATTCAGAAACTATGAATCCACAATGCTGTAGGAAATTATTCATATGATTATATTTAAAAGCTCTTCTGTTTAGAATTAGGATTGCAAGATGTTTGTTCTCCTGTGCTACATTTAATAGCTTGATCCTGAAAATGCACAATTCAGTAGTTCCACTGAATGTAATGAAAATGTAAATATAAGTTACTTGCCTGAATATGTGATCTCTGAATTGTCTCTGAACATCTCAGTTTTCAGGATAGAGTGTGTTCGTTTAGGTATGTGATTTATTCTAATAGGAGATATGCCACTAAATCTCTGAATACCGTTGAAAATTGAGATACGGAAGATAAGGTATTTAAAGCTTTTATTCATAATACTACCATAGTTATTATGATGAGTAAATGGCTTAAGCTACTGGACCTTTTCTATGAATAAATGTAATGCTACTTTGTTCCTAAGCTAGAGAAGAAAAATGACTTGTTTTTTGACAATTTTTTAAAGAATAAGTAACTCAGTTTAACAGGAATATGTCTTCACATAGTACAAATGATTCTGTACTAAAAATACTTCTTTTATGTGTTTCTGGATTGATACAGGGCTCAAAATTTGGCATATTTTGAGTTAGTTCACCATCTTTCATTATAAATCTAGAAACTTTTAAGGCAAAGACTAAGGAAATGGTAAACCAGTAGTTTTCTGAAGATACGAGAAAACATTCCTGTGGACTTCTTTACTTTAAAAAGTATTAGTTTGTGACTCCTGAGAAATAAATAATTAGCACTGAGGAACTGGTAAAGAGAGGGGGTTATATTTTTTTAAATATATTTGGAATGGAGCTTTTCCAGAGTTGCATACCAAATCACTCAGTTCAACTCAGAAAATATTCTGCTGGATATAATTTTATCATATTGCATTAAGTTCCTTTTTCTGGTATCAAATTAATTTATTCAAAGCTTCTCAATAATATTGATTCATTAGCAGCTGATATATTTTTCTGGCATAAATACTACCTAGTTTTAAACATTCTTGGTGACTCATGTATTTTTGATATTGGGCCATAAGACTCAGTAGAAATAAGGTTACTACCTTTCTTCATGCAGGTCTGGTAAACTGCAGATTACTTCAGCAATATTTTCCATCTGTTCCATTTCTTCTACTACAACTTGTCTGATATCATCAATCTCCTTATACCTACAAAAACTCTTTAGAATTTCTTAACATCACAATCCATGCAAAAGAAAATAACAACTGCCTGGAATATAAATGCTGAAGTCGTATTTTCATATATGTTGTCTGTATTTCAAATTTTATTCCTTATTCTATTTTTATTATTTCTGTTTTCTTAATATAGTGCTATTGATGTTGCTTCAGAAATCTCATCTGCAGTTTACATTGTCTCAAGAAGATCACATTTATTTCTCATTCATTTACCTGTCTTCGTTCCCTTCATTCAAATATTTATTTATTATTTATTTCCTTGAAATATCCTACATATTTTCATCTTTCTCTAGAACAATAAAGGTCAAATTAAACTTACTCTAGAAATATTAATTTTCCTCCAACATCAATACATTGGCCTTCGGTGAGTCACTGAAGTACGGGCTCTGACTGTAACTTTTCTATGTATTTAAAATTGACTTTATTCCCTATGTGTGTTTCCAAATCCAAAACAATAATTCCATGGCAGTAAGTCGTGATGAAGATGCACAGTAAGATAGTGCTTCTTTATACCCTTTTCCCTTGCATTTTTAAGAATTCAGCTCTGTAAGGAAATTGCTTTAGCTGAGTTCATCTCTTGACACTACTGTTTTAGTCAATAGTTTGACTACAAGAATGGGATTATTAGATAATACTGCTAAAACATGGATTTTGAACTCAATAACATGAATATTCAATACAGAACTGCAATCCCAAGAGTTTACTTACGAGTTAAGTCAGTGAGTTCCAAGACTTGCATAACCAAAAAAATTCATTTAACTCAGAGTTATTTATTTTCCCTGGATAAAAAAAGCTGGAGTAAACCTTTCAACAAAGGAAACAAGGGCAATCCACATGTTCCTGAGTATGTTATACTCATTTGTTGAGACAAAAACTGTCTTCATCAAAACTTAAGTGTATATTATAAATACACTTACATGTGAGAACAAAGAAGGACATATTTCATTTATGATTTTCTGGATTTTTTTTTCTGAATTTCATTACAGTAAAGTAAATTGAAAATGGGAGAAATAGGATGTAAATCTCTAACCACTGAAAAACACTCATCACAGGAACTGGTGCACCACTAGGTTAAAGGGAGGTTTTGTATTTACAAATCCAAAGAGACACAAAATTTGGTTTTTTTTGAAAAGCAGCTACAAAGACAAAAGTTTATCTTGGAAAAGAATTTACTTTGGACACAACCCTCAAGATCAGGGCTACAATGTACTGAACGTCATTATATTTTCAGAAGATTGGGATCTTAAAAATCATGTACTTAGGGTTTCAGTGGAGACAACATGAAATGATTCAGTTGGATTTATTTGAATGTATTTATGCAGTTCTGTTTTCAGAGGCACTATTAATTAAAAACATACATTTATCTCTAAGAGATATTTATTTTGCTGCTTTTTAGTATTATTAAATTAATTACTTTATCATGTATGACTATATTACATTCAGATATTGAAATTAAGTAGCCACATGATGACATGAATCACTTGTCCAAAAAACTTTCTTATAATAGATAAAATGTTAAAAAGAAGCTTTGAGAAATATATATGTGAGGAGATATAAATGAAAAAAATGTATTTTCCTAGTAATCTACTCAGTTCAGTTTTGAAATACTGTAGAAAGTTTACTACACAGTTGGCAAGCTATTCACATTCCAAAAGTGACCACATTTTTTAAGGGAAAGACACCTTCAGTTATTTATCGTGCTAAACAATTCTGTCAGTACAGCTCTCACTTCTTTATTAATTAGAATTCCATTACATCAAAATAAAGACTGTAATATTCCAGAAAACTTTTTGTGACAAAAATTTGATTATAACACAAAACATCTATTGCAGGACCGAAAGAGTTTTATTTTCTTGTGAGTTGAGGAATTAGGAGCTACGTATAAGTTGTTTAACCATTGCATGTCCCAGGAGCACATGGTGGGTTTAGGTGATGTCTGCTATTTTTAAGAAAGAAGAATGATTTGCATGTTCAAAAGCATTAAGAGTAAAAAGAGAAAATTAATACAGGAAATGTATAACTTGGCACCAAACTTAAATGCCTTGATTATTATAATTAATGCCTGTGTGAGAAATATTCCAATCACCACAATTCAAAAGCAGAAATATTTTATAAGAATTTTTACAATATGGATTAATTTTCACTGGGTCTTTGACAACAAAAAGTGCTTTCAATATATTCCTAGACACTTTCCATAGGCTTATTTCTGCTGGGTTTGCTTTCCAGTGTACACTTTTCAAGTTCGACCTACCTATTGTGGCAAGATCCATGTCCATTCGACTCTTGTGATCTTACTAACCTCATCCATCATAAGTGTCCACATGACATTTTCATGTATATCTTTCATCCATGCTTCAATGACAATACGAAAGCCTCCCTAAAATAATAATACCCCCCCCAAAAAAAAAAAAAAAAAAAAAAAAAAAAAAAAATGAAGAAAAAAAAAAAAAATTGAAGGACTAAGTAAAAAAAAGAAAAGCGTCCTAAAATTTATGCTACTATGATCCAACTTCTGCCATCTGCATCATTCAGTGGAACAACTTTGAAAGTCCAACTGAAATTAATACACTTTATCTGAACAGACTTTACCTGAATTATTTTACTGAAATGCAAATCTCTAAATTTTTAAATTACCAACTAAATAATTACTAAAGAAACACATAACTTGAGTATTATTTCACCACCTGGAAAATGCCTATAGTCTGCATTACTTTAACTTTCCAACAAACTTATTTAATGTTCATTATCTTTTTTGTTCTGCTTTTAAAATCCTGAGCCACTTGATTCATCATAAAATAAAATTTTGAAGCACAGAGAGGAAACAAAGTAGGCAAGCACTTTATTTAACACTGGATAATTTTTTTAAGAAAGTTTTATCTTGCTTGTTAAAGTAAGATGAGAAGTTTTCTATTAACTAGGCTGGGAAGCCTTAGGGGCCACTGAAAGCTTTTTAATTGCATATTTAATTAGAAATGTGCTAGAGAGCTGGTGTTCAGCTTTTCTGAAGCTCATGGCTCCTGACAAAATGTCTGCTTTTAAGCCATTTTGTCTCTTGAAATGTTTTCTAAAAAGTGGGTTAAACAGAAGAAGCTTTAATTTTGCCTATTTTCACTTCAAAGGAATTTTACTGTTTTATCAATCCTACTGTAAAACCAAGGTGAAATGACATTTTCAAAAGTAAGTATTTTCAAGTAAAATAAATCTCCTACAAGAGAAAACTTTAAGGATTCTAGCAACTTGTTTCTCCACCTAGCCCACCAGAATGAAGATGAAAGAAGGAAAGAAGAGTAGGATTATGTCCGGCTACAGGGGCAGAGTTTGCAGAAGAAAACCAACAGACATTTCATTCAGTAGCCAGTGTCTGGAGGTGAAGCAAAATAAATTCATAAATATTATCTTTAAATCCTGGATTTAAACAAAGTTGACAGCACTGCCTGCATTTGTCAGGATGCACAGCATTTGCTCTCTACCTGGACAAAACATGACAAGCCCAGTATGTCTTATGCCCAATGCTTGGTCACAGCACCTTTTCCAAAAAAGTTTTCTGACAGAAGTTTCTTTGGAATTTAGGTTGCCTCAGAAGTCCTACCTTCCCCTGAGGTAATTTAATGGATAAAGGAGGGCAGCCCCAACAAAAGCTGACAGCACTTCAAGCCTTAGCATTGCAGGTATGAATACATATTAGTTATGGCTGGATAAAAATGCTTCTGAAACACAGACTATACCAGTAAAGTAAGCTGCTGACTTTTTAATGAAACACAGTATTTGAATAAGCATATCCTCTTAGAGGAAGAATGGAAAGCTTTTTTTGTTGTTTTTAATGACAAGCCTTGGTTTTTAAATAATTTGCATTAAATAAGAAAGTTAAAAATACATTAGAAATTTGTTGATTAGAAGTGTGATCTTGTACAATGAAAGGCATGTATTTACATGCTGAAAAACAACTCAGTAGTTAAACAACATGCTATATTAGACAGTACATCTCAATTAATAGAATGTGGAAATGCCTTTTGATACACACAAAAGATAAATTTATTAAACTTGACATAATATATAAATGGTCATGAAAGTGCTAATGCATGCTGTCCTTATATCACCTTCACTCAATAGCACAGCCAGAAACTTGAGTCTCCCTAGACTACCCTACTCACATAACTTAATCTGTCTTTCATGGCTATTAAAATACAACCCAGACCTCGTATGAAGACCAGAATTGGAATTTTTCTATTTTTTGAGTGAATCAAATCCATACGTCATGATAGTCCATGTATTTGAAGACAGAACATGGCAAATATATTTGAATGGTAGGACATTAAGTTTGTTAGAAGTAACTTGATTTGAGGAAATAGACTTGAATATCACCTAAGACTAGCTCTTTGAGGCACTGTCATTTAATTTCTGTCATCCATGATTATTATCAGCTTTATCCAAAATGTGATCCATTTAGAATTAATTCAGCTTTACATTTAAATGCTCAAAGACTGATCTTCGAAATGAATAATATTCCAAATTTTCTCCTGCTCTGCAACCTCATTTTTTTTTCCATTTAATTTTATTTATTTATTTATTTATTTACTTACTTACTTATTTATTTGAAAGCAGATAAGTTTTTTAGTATGTGTTTGCTCACTCGTTCCAGTGACATAGGCTAAGCAAATGCTTCAGACTTGGTTATGGAAAAGAGAAGAGTAATTCTGCTTAGCAAATATGTTCATGCAATAACCAGGAGTGACATCACTATTACTGTTAGGTGCAAAAATAATACTTATAATTTAATCCTTACCTATTAAAATTAAAGTTACAGATTTGACACCGTTTTATGAAATTAAAGTAGTGTGAGTTAACTCATACCTTTTGTTATGAAACCAAAGTTGAATACATTGATTAATTTACCCTCTGTTCTTAAGATTAATG
>WEIU01009683.1:2024-17909 GCA_013389925.1 Aegithalos caudatus | reverse complement strand
AGTGCTGGGCAGAAGTCCAACCCCAACTGAAGTGTAAAGAATTACTAGGAAGGAATTAAGGAATATATATTCATTACGCAAATATACATATATATATTACAGCACTGTGGGGTACTTCTCCCCTCAGCTCTGAAAAGGATATAGGAGAACCAAGTGTTTCAAAGGGATACAAAAGCTAACCTAAGCAAGGGGTATATTATAAAAATATGCAGAATGAGAGATTTTAGGAGCATGAACAAGAACAAACTGTTCTCTGATTTTTCCCATGTAAATAGGATGATGGAATGAAGTGTGTGTGACAACTATACAAAATATCTAATTGGCTGGATTAAAATGCTTTATTATATTTTGAGTTTCCTTCTGAACAGACACTTTAATCCTTCCTACCCTGACCCCCATTAACTTAGAAAAAAGGTAATTTACCCATGGAAATATAAGTTAAGATTTTATTTTTATTATTATTACATTAATGTCCTAAGGAAAAGAAAGAAAAAAATGTATATATTGCAAGCTTCTTTACCTTCCATCAAAGTTTAGTATTGTGATAATTTGGCTCCTATGTATCAGAGACAACATATTATTTAAGGCCACAAACTGCAAGGCTCTGAAAGGGCCTGCATTACCATCAGGTCACTTCAATGAAAAAGGATATCAGTGCATATAGTACTGAAATGATGCAGAAAATTTGGTAGTCATTGCTAGGTATATTTATACTTGCCAATTTATTATTTATTTAATATTAATAATTTTTGGTGTATATGATACTGTAGAATACTGTGCCCTTAATAGCATGCACAGTAGTCTTCACATTCATGTAGCAAGGGTAAAATAACCCTTTCTTAAAACAAATTTTTTTAAAAAAATATTGTTTTCCTAGCTGAGACCTCCAATCCAGCCACACAGCTATTCAAAAATATTTAACCATACCTAGGCTTAACATTTTGATGCTCAATTAGTTTGAAAACCAATATCCAGAGACTAATTTGGTGAAGTATAGATAGCTAAGTCTGTACTGTGACTCTCAAGACTTCTTAAGAATATGAACCCTTGGGAAGCTCAAATTCTTCAGGTAATCAAAACTCTGCTTATCTTTATGTCTAAAGGTACTCTGAAATTGACTGTAATGATTTACTGCTTTCTAGGTCAAGCCTGTCTTCTACAAGAATCCCCAAATTTTTTTATTCCTCTTTTTATTTTTTTCATCTTGAAGGTCAGAGGTTTGGAAGAACAGGCAAGAGGGTGTTCACAGAATACATTTATTGGTTAAGTACNACAGAATACATTTATTGGTTAAGTACCATTAAAAAAACCCCAAAACTTAACTATTATTTTCCTGAAGAAGGAAACCAGAAGAGTTATCAACATCCTTTAGATAAGGATTTACTGCTTAGGATATTCATCCAGTACAAGAAATATTCTTGGTTTATTTCTCCACTCTGTAAGGAGACTTAAAACCGGGGTTTCTATTTATGTGCTTTACATTTCAAATACTTAATCAGCCCTCGAAGCTGAATGCAAACTCCAGATGGTGCAGAGGAATGTCATAAGCACTAAATTACCGCCCTTGTTCTCTTGCTTTTTCTGTATCCTATCTTGTCTTCTCTGACACAGTCCAGAGCTGCTTTAGGCCAAGTAGAAAAATTTCCTACAAGTCAGATGGAACTCCTCACACTCTCATTCCTCAGCCTAACCCAGAATTACCAGGCATCATAAGTCCATCTCCACTCCTCCAGACTGTGAAAAAATGGCAGGACCCAAGATGTACAGTCATTGGACAGTGCAGTGTTTCAGAACTTCCCTAACTTGTCTTAGACCAAGAGAGTATTAGTCTATTCCTCTTACCTACACTATTTTAGCTTAAACTGTGTCTTGATACTGTAAAAGCTCAGCAGTTTTTGCCTAAGAAAAGCCCACTTTTGCCAGAGGAGAGTGAGGAAGGATGTTCTTCCCCTTGCAAAATTTAGCCAGCAGTTAAAAAAGAAAAAAACAGGTTGTTTTAAGAAAATGTATAACATATCATCCATACAGATGCAAAATTTCAGTGGAATAGGCCCCCAGGACCAGTACAGTTCCCTTGCACACTTGCTGACCTGCTGTGTTAATTTACATCTTTTCCTGAGGAAAACAGTCTGCACTGACCTTAAAATTGAGAAAGTCTTTGGAAGTGTGAACTTAATGGCAGAGAAAACAAGATGCAGTAACTTGTCCTGTGTAACATTTTCAAGAGCTTTATGTAGCTCTTATGTATTAATGCAGGCTATGGATGTTAGTGTTACTGTGCCTGGACTAGTATAACTGGTTTTACTTTCACTAAAATGTTAACTAGATTTACAACAAATTTATACATACCTGTGTGTGGAGTGTTCTATTTCATACTTTAAAAGATTTTGTTTATAACAAAAAGAATGACTATTGTCAATTTTTTTAAAGAAAAAGTTCACACTTTACCTGCAGATGGTTACAATCTGTAAAGACAAGTAGAAGATGCTAAATTTTCAGTGTGAGAAATACCTAATCCAAAAAGGACATGGTTTAAGACACACTTTTCTTTCTTACTTTGCTTTTGGATTTCCAAAAAAAAAAAAAAGGAAACTTTTTACCAGTATAACATTTCTCTATTCTTGTGAGAAACCTATTCCAAAAGTCAGGCAACCAATACTTAAATATTAAAAATTTTTCAAGCCGTCATTGTTTTGATCTCTCTTTTGTCATGAAGTGACCTGCTGAAAAGTAGTTACGGTTAAGGTTTTCTTTATTGACCTTTTAATGTCCTAAAAAATGCATATGGTTCCAGAATACTTATCAAGTCCTCTGCTACACAAACAAATGTAATTTAATTACCTTATTTTGTAGTATAAGATTAAAGGTTCATGATAATAAATGTCAATATAAAAGAACATTCAGATACTTAACGAACATGTAAGTTAATTAACTATTAGTTCCCTTCTAAAGAAATTGCTTCTCAAAATATGTTACCAGCAGTTAACAGCTGGTATACTGGCTAATGGAGAGAGACATTTCCAAGGACAAAGATGATATAAAAACAGGAGCTAACTTTAGTGAAGACTTTTTTTTTTTTTTTTTTTTTTTTTTTAGAAACTTCTGATATTGTACATAGTAGCATATATTCTGTAAGATAATTTGGCAGTAAGCAATTCTGCAATACATCTATGTAGCATCATTAAAAATTTTTGGTTACAAAGGTACAAGTAATGTTATTAAATTTAAGATGGCCTCCTGTTGCAAATGTTACTATTTAAATTTATTGCATAATCTTGGACATTAGTCTGGTTCTAATAAGAACATTCAGGTCTTTCACACACACAATAAAAATTATTTTCTTGGATAATAAATGGTACTAGTAATAATGTAGATGTTAAAAAGGTGAATTTATTATCAGTGTATGTTTTATCAAATGGAAAGTGAATTGAATTAGAAATCTGGTATTCTGAATCCACAGTTTGGTGCATCTTAGTGCTTATAGGAAAATGCTTTTTAAAAATTATTACACAGGAATCTGTTTTCAGTGTTCATGCAAAAAAAGAGGATAAACAGAAGTAAACACTGATTCTTTTTTAAAATATGCTTGTGATTTTGCTTTTCAGTTTTAATTTTTTTAATTTAATAAGACCTTAAAATAGTATTTAAAAAGCCTTCATCCTATGACATTAAAGAAGTACAATGTAAGGCTTTGGATTAGTTAAGAAAACACACATTCAAATAAAAAATAAATAGAGCTTCAATTAGCATTTTACTTCAACTTTTAAAAAGGGGACAGGATTTTTCAAGTGTGAAAAGTCTAAGAAAAATTTTGTAAGTAATCTTTTTTTCCCAAAGTGAACAACTACAGCTTTTCAGAAGGAATGCCTTGTTTGCATACTTTTATCTACACAGTGGAAACAAATAGGCAGCAATCCCTAGAAGGCTTATGTCAGGTTTATAATATAGTTGCATAACTTTGTTATGTCCAAGAAACCTAACAGAGTTTTTGCAACCATGGAGTTGGCATTTTGTTTTTATGAATGTTTGGATTTTCCTGGGGAAAAAAAAAATTAAAGTCTGGCAAAAATTATTATATTAATAATAAATTATTTGATCTATAATTTTTTAGCTCATACACTTCTTCATGTGAACATCAAGCTCTCATTATATATCACCATATATGTTTTATTTCATAGAATAGAAACATAGATTGTTTTGCGTTGGAAGGGCCCTTAAAGATCATTGAGTTTCAACCCCCTGCCATGAACAGGGACATCTTCTACTAGACCAGGTTGCTCAAAGGCCCAATAAATCTGGCCTTGAACACTGCCAGGGATGGAACATCCACCAGTTCTTTGGACAACTTTTTCCAGTGTCTCACACATCTCACAGTAAAGAATTTCTTCCTGTCATCTAATCTAAACCTACTCTGTTTCTTCTTATTCATTGGAAGTCTGATTCTGGAATGACAGTATGACATTTAACTTTCAGCAGAAATGATTGTGGTTTACAGTTATCTTTAAAAAAATCTAGAAAGACAAGCATCATAATAATGATATTATAACCAATATTGTTTAATTATTCTATACTCATAAATACAAGTGAATGTGATAGGTAGAATACTGAGTCAAAGCAGCTTGACACTAAATAACCAAACAAATGTCTTAATAAAGCAAAGAATAGAAAAATTTTGATTACTTAATTTTTGTTTTCAACACAGCTTTAAAAATCAGTTTTAGTTTTCTTCTGCAGTATGTCCTGAAACACAATACAGATTTTCAGTATGACTTGTAAAATATTTTTGTGGTGTATCTCCATAATCATATATGCTGCTATTTCAATAGTGTGCAAAATCAAACAAACACAACGAAAATGAAATGGAAAAAAATGAAAACCTGATATAAAGAGAAGGTCTAAGTGACACAATTAGACTGGATTTCACAACTGATAATTGATTTTTTTTACAGGTTCTACCTCTAGCTCATTCCTTGACATAAACAAATTACAAAGGAATTCCTTAAATATAAAAGTCTGGATACATTGATTACTTCTAGAAATAAATGTAAGACGATAAGACGCTCAAAATTAAATCTGACAGGAATTAATTAAGTATTTTACTTTGTTCATATCTTAACCTATTTGAAAGTAGCATAAACTGTGATCATCAATAAAACCTTGGGGGAAGAAGGAGAAAGGGTGGAACATTTTGTGAGATGACATTTGTCATCCCAAGTAACAGTATTCATGATGGAGCCCAGCTTCCTGAGAGAATACTTGCCTGCCCGTGGGACCGGGGAATGAATTCCTTGCTTTGCTTTGTACATGTGGTTTTTGTTTTAGGTAATAAACTGTCTTTATCTCAACCCACAAATTTTCTTACTCTTACCCTTCCTATTTTCTCCCTGTCTTATTTTCACCCCATCCCACCAGGGGAGAATGAGTGAGTGGCTGTGTGCAGCTGAGTTTCCCACTGGGGTTAAATGATGACATTCCCTGTCTTTGGGAGTGAGAAGTATTTACATATATTATTTTCTTTAGAATGGATTTAGACAAAACAGAAGAAAGATAAAGGCAATATTAATAGATACGCATGATTCAAAGGCAAATATTTCTTAGGAGGAGATTTGTTACCGTATAAAACATACCAAGTTTCAAATTGCTTACTATTTAGTGATGAAAAATTCAGATAAATAATCCCAAGGTTAGTATTCCATAAGCAACATAACTGGCAATTTAACAGTCCTGTGACTCCTCCTAGTTCCATTGACTGTTAGTAAAAATTCTAATTTCCCTTCAGAGATAATTAAGAAGATAATTTCATATTCCATTGAAATTAAATTGGAGACCATCTGAAAAGACCTGAGATTAAGTAAGTTTATTTTATTGAGTTTTATCTTTATAATGGAATTTTTTTATCTGTTCTCACTCAATAGTAATATAATGAACTTGTATTAACTGTTAGCATCTTGGAATCTTGTATTATAGGATCTCTGTATGTGAGGTCATATATATATTCAAAGGAAAACAAAAGAAAAAGATAAAAGTTATTTTCCCAAGAATGTTAAATTAGGAGCTTGAACTCCAGATGGTAATCTTCACTGGGCTAGATGTTAATTTCTCTACTATATGGTCTTATGGGTAATCATAATACAATTTAGTCTTATTTTCTGAAAATTTTCTAATTTTTTTCTCTGGATATCTGTATTTTTTTTTTACAACAAAATTGCAATGATTAGTTGAGACCAAATAAATATCCTTTGCACAGATGAAATCGGCATTGTTTTAATTTGGTTTCAAAGTCCTAGAAGTGCAGTTTTACCTAAGTATTTTGAGTATGCAATTTGAATTTAGTGCTTTGAACAGACAATTCCAAGGATAGAGCTGAACAGCTTAATAGAAATTAAAGAATTTGGGAACATTCACTTTAGTTTAGCTTCAATATTCCACTCAAATGTGCAAAACAATGCCTAGTTGTATTTGAGATTTTCTGGAGTTTTTTTTATAACATCTGCATTTTCTGTCTCCATTTTCCCTCTTTTACCTCATCTGGGTGTTAGATGTTTTACCTTTAAAACAGTTAGCAAAGCCTACCTCAATTTCAATATCGATTAAAATTATATTAGTCTTGTCCTTTGCCAGTTGAATATTCTGCTTTCCCTTATATCCAAATCACAAAATCACAGAACCACAGAATGTGTCAGCTGGAAGGGTTCGCAATGGTCCTGGCCACCTGCACATCTGGTCCATCCTCCCTGCTCGAGCAGAGTCACCCTAAAGCTCATTGCTCAGGATTGTGGCCAGACTGTCACAGCAACTTTAAGAAAGAAATGTTGCCTTTGGCTTAGTTGACAACCTGAGACCAAGTGAGCTGAGTGTTTTTAACATCTTATCAATTGCTCACTATATATATTTTTTTTTTTTTTGTTAAATATATGAGTCATAGCTAATGTGTTTGAAGAAAAAAAAAAAGAAAATATCTGATAAAAGACATGCTCAAATGCATTTATTTGCATAGATGAAAACATATCTGAATTATATCACAAATATACATATTTACAGAATAAATTTTTCAAATAGCCACAAAACCTGGTAAATCACTACTTCAGACAGGATTTTTGCATTATTTAGAATAAATATATTTTCTCTGATATCATATATAAATATGCTTTCTTTAATTTCACTTTCATTTGAAAGCAAAATAAAACAGTTCTTAATACAAGCCCCAATGTTTACCTATATGCCTGATTAAAAACTCATCTAGAACTTTAATCCCAGATCATCAATACCAAATATGAGCAAACTGAAATACAAATTTGTAGAAATTTATTGATTTTTTTTGTTCCAGTCAATCCTATAATTTATTCATGTCAAGATGCAAACACTATTTTCTCTTTTCAAACTGTTAATTTTAGAATGCCTCTTGTATAACATTTCAAGAATTTTGACAATCGTTGTAACAGTGGTAGAATTTTATTTTTTTTAAATCACAAAACCTTATCTAAATAGGAATTAATGATACCCATCCTGTGAGATGAATGATACATTGGGGGTCTTTTTACTGAACATAGTGTAGAACTAAGCAGCTATGCCTCGATATGCACAAACAGTTTGAGATGAATGTCATTTATTCGAGGATTATTTTGGTATTACCCATAATATCTGCAATAACACCCCTGAAGTTGGAGAATGGGTTGTAAATAGAAGTGATCCTGTTGGAATTTTTGGCCACACACACAAAAAAAAGAATTTGTTTTTTGCTTCAGAAAGTGAAAATCTGATGCCTTTAATGAGAAATGGTGACCAGGATCTCTTTCACATTTCTACCAAAAACAACAGTAAAGCTATACATAGATACATCCTGTGGTAATAATTCATGTTAAGAGAGCTACCTTAAATATTGTGTTCAATTTTGGGGGCCTCACTTCAAGGAAGCATTGAGCTGCTAGAATGAGTCCAGAGAAGGATGACAAAATGGGCAAAGGGTCTAGAGAGAAAAAAAAATTGATGAGGTGCAGGTCAAGAAGATGGAGTTATTTATCCTGAAGAAAAGATGATAAAAAGAAGGGAAGACCTCATTGCTCTTTATGAATAATTGAAAGGATGTTATAGCAAGATAGCAGGCTGATGTCTTTTTCCAGGTGATGTGTGAGATTATATGAAGTAGTCTCAAGTTGTGCCAGCTCTAGATTGATATATTGGGAAACATCTTCACTGAAGGTGGCACGAAGAATTGGAACAAGCTTTCCAAATGGAATGAACAACCCTGAAAGTGTTCAAAACTCATATAGATGGTGCTTAGAGACATGGTTTAGTGGTGGACCAGATAGTGCTGAGTTAATGGTTTGATTTGATGAACTTAAAGTTCTTTTCCAATTTAAATGATTGTTTTTTCCTCTTCTGTGCTACTCTGAAACTGAAAAAAATGGAAACATGGAGGTCCAATTGAAAGACAAGCATTTTTCAGGATGGGAGGAGACCCTAATTTCTGAATTATATACACTGAATATTTTGGGGTGTTTTTTTATTTGTTTTGGGAGTTTGTTTTTTTCTTGTTTGTTTGTTTTTCATGTTTGTTTTTGTTTTGTTTTGTTTTTGTTTTAATTGTTTTACCATGTCATGTCTAGGCATTCCTTTGGCTGATCAAAGCTTTGATTTCATTCTCTGAGAGCAGAAAAATCTTCTGACTCTGATATTTCTTGATTTATCAGAAAAAGTAAGACCGTATTTTTTAAGTATTTTCTCAGGTTTAGCTTTTAAGAAGTTTGTATATAATTTGACCATTTGTGGTTAGGCAGGGATAGGCGCTCGGAAGATCTCGCGATTGTTACGGTGAAGGACACAGGGAGACCTCTGCTCCTGCCATNAACCATTTTTATGAGTTTGTACCTTAATGACAAATATAAGTAGAATACCTTCTCTTCAAAATATGAATGGTGAAAAGGTCAATGCCATCACCATTGGCAGCTTTGCAGTTTTGTACTTTACCGGCACTGTGTAGGATTTTACAAAGAGTGTTATTTTGCCAATGTAGAAACTATTCCAGTATTTCAATGTACAGTGGAATATGTAAATTTTATTACTTGTGCATAACTTACGTTTACATTTTATCTTCTGTTCCTAACAGGAGAGAAATTGCTACAGAAGAAGAATAACAGAAAACATTAAATCATAAATATTTTTTTTTAATTCTTCTCACTGTTATATAAAGGACAGTTGCAAAGTTATTTTATGACATATATACAGAAATAGTACAATAAAAAAATCAGTCTGATTGTTCTGAAGTTAACCAAGTAATTTTAAACTGCCAGAAAAAAATGCTTTGTTTATTCTCTAGCAACAATCAAAATGTTGAATATCAACTACAGTATAATGATATGAGACTGAAATTGATGAGTAACGCCATTTAAATAGAATAATTTTATGAATCTGCTTTCTGAATGCACTAAGGACTTAGAAAAGTGAAATTTATAAGGATGCCGAATTGGTAAATACTGATACACACCCTACAGACACAGCACAATCGTGTGCCATTTTTTTCAGAAAAGGTGAGAACATTGACAAAATAATATGAATTTTAATATAGGATTCGAAATAAAAATTATTGAGAAAAATGTTTAGTACTTAATATCCAAGATAGGGGAACAGAATGGTTAAACATGCCTTAAAAAATCGTCTTTATCATTTCAGTTCTACTGTTGTCTGAGAAGTACTGAAATCATTGTTCTAACGTTTGCAATTCTTTCTGGTTTTTTGTTTCAACTTAAATATAACTTTTACTTCCAAAGTCTTATTTTGGTCTCTATTTTTCTTATTACAGTAATTTACCTCCCTTTTATTTTTGAGAGCAATCATGCCAGTTTTTGCCAGTGTTTTGTCCTGAACTAGATGCTTTAAAAGTATTAAATTCTATGAGTAATTACTTTTAACATCAGTAGTGGTGTGGAGATTTATTTATGCCATTCTAAAGCACACATATAATTAATTTGGTACACTCCAACTAGCTGTGTAAGAGTGCAGTGTCACTTGTGCTACGCAAGTTTACAAACTTAAGGGCATCAAGAAATCTTTGACTATTACAAAAGGTTTTAACACCCTCTACCATAATATTTGAGTCTTTCTATCTGCCATAAGTATTACTACTGGTGTCAATGGTGACATCTACACCTGCTTTCAAACCACCAAGCCAAAGCCACAAATTCATTTCATATCTCCCAGGGCAAGCTGCTGGCCTTTGAGGCACCTCATCATCAGACCAAAGTGCTGTGACCTGTCACTTTTTCAGGACCAGTGTGTGTTGGAGGACAGCTTGTATCTTTTTAACTGATGCAATGAGGGCTTGGCTGGTTGGCACATTTTCTTCTGCCAAAAATCTATGCAGCTAAAAATAATTCCAAATTCATGGGATTCCTTTGACTTTGAATTTTTGTTCCTTTTCCTTTTAACAGTTAAAAAACCATAAATTTTTCTATTTCTTGCCTCATGTTCTTTACTTTCTAAGCTGTATGGAGCAGCCCACTCATTCTCATTATGTAAGACAAACCCCAATGCCTGCATAGTACTGATAAGTGGAAGACCTACATGTTGGCACTTTGTTAATTGAAAAGTACAGAGACTGAGAGAGGCTGGTATGTGTGTTCTGTTTGACCTCATGGTAACACCCAAGGCTAGGTTTTTGGTTGTACTACAGTAATTTTCATTCAGTGAAAATTTTTTAATATTGTTTTCTGCTCTTTGCATTGCAAATTAGAACTTATTGACAAGCAGTGTGAGAAACTCAACAAAAATAATCTTCTCGTGTCTTTCCAATGTTCTTGGTAGTAACAGAATTCTTATGTAATATTAAGTGAAATATACTGGGAAGTCAGATAAGATGGACCCCTGGTGGTCTACTTAATTTTGTTTTGTATCATATCTAGAAGCAAGAAGATGAAAACCCTCATCCAACCCTGTCCTCAGAAAAAATCTAAGTACAACGGGAGACAAAAATATGTATTCCTAGAATTGGCAAGAATCCAGTTTATAAGAAAAGGAAAAAGAAATTAGTCATGTGAAACACTGTATTAAGGCTCTGATTAGACTGAAACTTGAACATCATCCTGTGTGGAGATTCATACAAGTAGCCTAACCATTGCATCATAAACTTGCACAGGTTGAGATATTAAATGGAACCTAATCTGAGAAGTCTTAGTTTCATGGAACCTGAAGATATACAGAAAATTCAGTGTTATAACTTAGAATAATTGTACAAGCCTTATTTTACAGTTATTTTGTTCTATTGCATTTGCTTGTGTTTTGTTTAGTAACATAAAACACGTGAAATAATGTGTTTAGCAACATAAATCCCTGAGGATTATTACATTGTTCATTGGCATTTTGCTGCCTTGCTACACTTTTTAAGTCTTCTTCTGAACCTCATTCTTGTCACTAAGGAGAGCTCTGAAACCTGGATGCATACTATCTTTGGTGCTCTCACGTGGGAACCAATTGATATAACAACTTCAGAATTAGGTCCTTGGTGTCTGTCAAATGACGTTATTCTAGGAAAAACACACTAGGTAAAAGAACTTGAAATAAATACTTAATCAGGAATTAGTGTCTTGACAGTTTTACTATGTTCCTAGAAAATCATTCTAGTTCAGAATATAGAAGGATCATCCTTCAAAGGCTTAAAACATTTGAATTCACTTAAGAGTGACTATCAACAATTTCCTGGTTTTTGCTCCCTCCATCCATTAGAAGAAACTATTAATATTTGCATATCACTTGTCAACAGCTTCAGTAAATGCTCAAAGTGCTAGGTTCTCGCCTTCTCCTTATATAATTTATAGGTTTTTTGAAAGGTCAGCTTACTCTGATTCAGTTCTAAACCTGCTCTTCACAGGACCTAGCTAGCCACCTCGGTCTCAGAATTGCCCGCCTTATAGAACTGGGTTTAAGACATAGGAAAACACATATGGACTTCCTAATATATAACTATTTAATTGAACTCTTCAATTTTAACTGTGTGCCTGTTTTTCTAATATTCTTTTTTATCTACCACATATAAAATTGTTGCAATGGAAGTTACATGCAAATGTCAATAAAATTGTCAAAGTATTTTTAATAAAATTCAATTCATACTATGAAAAAACAGCACTGTAGTGGTCATTATTCCCTAAAAACATAATCCTTTGAATGGCAAGAGTGTAAAGCTAAGATATTAATATACTTTAATACATATACGTGATCTTCTTTCTGTTTTTCATTAATCTTCCAAAAGAGCCAATGGTCCTTTTGCAGTCATGTTGGTCCAATGAACTATAAAGCAGAGACTCTGGATTCATATCTTCTTTAGAATATATAGTTTTTTGGGATTTTTAGATTATAATAATAAGGATTATTTTCCTTGTTCAATCAAGCAAGAGACAGTGTTCTCAAATTAATAAATCTAGTGTTTATTGCAGCTCCAGTGACCACCTTTTAACCACTGTTAAGCTCTTGCCTGGTGTTAAACAGGTCTAGTCAGGCACCTCCCCTGGTAGGCTCACTTACCAGTTACATCAGGAAAGCCTTTTCCACACACTCCAGGAACCACCTAGACTTCATCCTCTCTGCTGTGTTGTACTTCCATTGGGCATCTGGCAAATTGAAGACCCCCACGGGTACAAGAGCTGGTGATCATGAGAATTCTGCCACCCTCCCGTAGATCGTATCATCTGCCCGTTCATCCTGGTGAGGATGTCTGTAACACACACCTACCAAGACATCCACCCTGCTGTCCTTCCCCCTGTCTTCACCCACAGGCAACTCAACTTGCTGTCATCTTCATCGTTATCATCATCATCATCAACATCATCATCATCGATTTCTATACAATGAAAGCATGTGGCTTGGATGCCACTTTAAATCTCAGTCATCTTCATTAGTGATATTTTCCCTTGTCCTCCTGAATATTCAGATTTCATTGCTCAGTGTATGCTGGCTTTTTTGGTCAATGAACATTTGAAGCCATCAGAAGTTTCCAGAGTAGGAAAAAACACAAAAGTCACTCACATTCAAAACAAGCATTCAACTAACATTCTGAATTTGATTTATTTTGAGGCTGAAGGTAATGCAAAGAAGGAAAGTTCGTACTACAACAGCCGCTTGACTCTTGACATGTGTATGCATGTCTTCTAAAAATCATATCCTGGGCAAATTCTACGCTATAATAAGAGCTACTAGATAACCTTACAATGCTGAAGTTTACCTTTCTCATTTCTTAGGGCATTATTTCCCAAGGAAATTATTATATAGAAGATGTATGTTTATAAGGTTCTAAATTGATTTATCAAAATTTAAATATGAGCACAATGTAGTAAATTTAAATATAAGCACAATGTAGTAAATTTCACATAATTCCAAATTACTTTTCAAAGCAATCTTTATGTAATTACATTATAATTATGTTTAAAATTTTAATTGCTAATAAGAGTGCCTTAGAGAGGTATAAAATACAAGGACATAAATTGGTTGTCTGAATAAAATCACTTGTGGATACTTTTCTACATTTGCTCACTACCAAATCAAGAAACACATTTAAATCAAGATTCCAGTAAAACTAGCATATCCTCCTTCACAATTTAGGAAACTTATTATTGTCAGCAGTGAAACATCACGCAATCTGATATTGGTTTTGAAAGCATATTGTATTGGTATTGTTTATTGATACATATAGACAAACCACACATATCCTCATGGCAATACACTTATGTTACTCTCTGAAGATAGAGAAAATTGATTAAAAGAAAAGGCATTCAGTAATCCAGGCACAGAAACCAGTACCAAGCAATAATTGGAAATGCAGTGTTTGCCTGGAAACTGCTGAGAATACTGCTTTGTTTCAACTGAAGAGAAAAATAAGGTATGCAGTAATATAGCAAAACTTTTTTTTCTTTTTAGGTGTGATTGACCTCAGTTTGAAGAAACAGCATCAGAGAACACTGAATACAGTTCTTCAGCATCACAAATATCTCCCACAAATATTAGAAGACATCCTAAGATTAGCTAGATAACATTAGACAATTCAGATGGAGTTATTGGGTTACGGGTGCATAGATTTAAACTCAGATTAACAGTAATGAAATATGCCTACTAAGAATAATGGCCCTTTCAGAAAAGAGTACATCTAATCAACTGTGTTATGCACCATTGAGTTTTTGTAAAGGGGCTTGCTGTTTAATAGCTGTTTGGTGGCATTTGGAGCTGGATGCAGTTATTAAACAACGTAAAAAGCTAATTTGTTTCTTGGCAGGAGGAGTTAGCCCTTTTGCTCTCACTCAAATTCAGATAAAATGACCCACAAGTAAAATAACTTCAGAGAAGGAAAGGATACGCATGTGATAATGAAGAAACTGACAGCCTATTATTTGCAATCCTGAAATCTTCTACTGGAAAATTAAATTGAAAAGAAATGTACAAGTATTTCCAAGTACTCTGAATCTGAACTAAGCCTGAACAAAATATGGAGAATGAAGACAAAATCAAGAATATTTTCTGTAAAAAAGGTTTGTTTTGTTTATTTTTCATTAGTCTAATGACTGTATACTACAATGTAACCAATGATAGTACCTCATAAGATATTAAAACTGCATAAAATCTATAGCATGGCAAGATGTTCCTGGCCTGGCACCCTTAATCAAGAAGACCCTTCCAGAAATTAGTTTAGAATGATATAAGAACAGTATTCATAAGAAATGTACAACCGGTTCATTAATGAATCCTTTCAACATTTATGAGGTTTGTTTTAATTTCTACTTGGTTTCACAGTATCAGAGATACCCAACATATAGATGCAATGAAATCAATAAAACAAATAGCATTTCCTAGAGATTGAGAAACAATGGAATAATTCCCAGTAGCTTCTTTATAAAATAACAATAAAAAATATAATTACTGCAGATGTCTATGAAGATCTGATCACTTATACTCAAAGGTGGTCTACAAAGACAATTTAGAAAGTTAGGGTAGGTATTTTATAACTGCCATACCGCAGTCATTTATTGCATCCATTTTGGGGAAGCTTGAGACTCACCTGACCTAACAGGAACAGGTAAACAAGCAAATACACATCATATTAACACAGATGTGAGTCCACACTGTCTTTTCATTTATATTGTGCATAAAAAATTTAAAATACCTAGCTCAGATTTTGCTATATACATCATGTTAGATGACTTCCAGACCCTATGATTGAGTACATATGATCCTGCTGTGGGCTAGGTCAAAGATAAACAATTTAAATTGCCTCTGAAAACCCTCATATTTGCTTTTGGTTTTTGAAATATGCTAACAAAATTCATAGAATAGTAAATATGTTTTTGTATCTGTGTATATTTAACAAAAGTAGGTCCAAGTGATCTCCCTGTATATGCCAATCAGTTTAAGGTCCATACTGATGGGATCAGTCTGGCTTTATTGTAGATCACCTGAGAGTACAGGACTGAAATTGTGTGGAAGGCTTTGGGCCTCTCTTGTGGATGATCATAGAAACTTCAGTTAATTCAGAACAAGTTAATCATCCAACCACTGACGTTTTCCTCTTGTTTCTATGGATATATTTGCAAACTAAATTNGTTAAATGAAATGACAATGCTACTGTTATTAACATTGTCTTTGATCCAATTTTATCCTGTCGTGACTTGCAGTCTTGAACAAATGCTCAGGCAAGATGAACTCTCCATGTAACTGAGATTGTTCTCAATAGATAATTCGGTTTGATTGCTTGTTTGATCAACATGGACACAAGATGGGCCCTGCAACTTATTTTTAAGGTCAGAGAACCACTTCCAATCTGTTTTTTTGACTAGTATATAGGCATATTCTGCATGAATAGCATAGTCACTCGTTCATTTGGACCTTTCCAACTACTACTCTAAAAAGGCA
>WEIU01009682.1:10800-23825 GCA_013389925.1 Aegithalos caudatus | reverse complement strand
GGGGATGGCAGCTCTGGGAGAGAGGATGGGACCCTCAGAGAGGAGGGGATGGCAGCTCTGGGAGAGAGGATGGGACCCTCAGAGAACAGGGGGGATGGCAGCTCCAGGAAAGCGGATTTGGGTGGGATGGGACCCTCAGAGAGCGGGGAGATGGCAGCTCCAGGAAAGCGGATTTGGGTGGGATGTTAGGGGGGGATGGTTCTGTGGGATGGGATCCTCAGAGCAGCTGGGGCTTCTCCTGGTGCTTGGAGGTGTCCCAGGTCGGGTTGGACAACCTGGGATAGAGGGAGGTGTCTCTGTCCATGGTAGGGGTGGATTGGGATGGTCCTTAATGTCCTTCACACCCACCCACCCCATTCCATGATTCCCATCCCAAACACCGAGATCTTCCCACAAACTTAAAGCAAGTCCTTCAAGGAAATGAATAATTTACCATAAGACAAGAGGGAATGGCTTTAAGATGGCAGGAAGAGGGCTTGGCTCAGGGATTGGGAAGGTGATGAGCCCAGGTTTCCCAGGAAAGCTGAGGCTGCCCTGGAAGTGTCCCAGGCCAGGCTGGACAGGGCTTGGAGCAGCCTGGGGTGGTGGAAGCTGTCCCTGCCTCTGGGACTGGGTGGGCTTTAATGCCCCTTCCATGCCCCCATTCCATGATTCCATGATCATTTCTGGAGCATCATGGCTCTGCTGCAGTTTTTCACTCCTCAGCAGCACCAGTGACAGGAACATTCCATGAATTTTCCAGAATCTGTAAGAATTTCCCAGGCTGCCATTAAACACTCCCCTATTCATGCTCCTTCTCCGTGGATCTGTGCCATTGGTTATTCCCTGGAAGGAAGTGAAATACTAAAGGGATTTTTATCTGTTCCAGATAAATTCTTTCTTTTAAATAATGAAAAATCTGTTGTGTGGAAAATTATAACTTAAGATTTTTACATTCAAAAAAAAAAAATAAATAAAAGAATGCTGTGAGGGATTTTAAAGAGCAGGATGTAATTAAGGAGATGAGGCCCATTTTTAGGCACTTCACTTTATATTTTTATATAAAATATTCATATTCCTGCTGAATTTCAACGTTACATTTTTAGGAATAATTTTTAAATAGGTTCAGCAGGCAGCCAATTGCAGGAGGGAAATATTTTGCCTCAGGAATTCACTTTTTTTGATCTTTTTTTCATCAGCTGTGGTGCCTGTAAGGAAAAGCCTTGTACGAATTATTAGAATTATTTTTTTTTACTCTGAGCTGCTATTTAAAAAACTCATTTTGTGGTGGTTTTTGACTCTTCAGTGCCTCTAACTTAGAAAAAAAAAAAAAAAAAAGCTGAAATAATAAAATTCTTTTTGTTTTAGTGCTGCTGCAAAGAAGGAGGATGAGGATGCCCAACCAGTTAAAAAAACCTACACGTGGAACACAAAGGAAGAGGCCAAACAGGCATTTAAAGAACTGTTAAAAGAAAAGGTATTTGGGCCAATTATTAGTATTTTATTGACCAGTTATTAATGTTTTATTGAAGTACAAAACCTGGTTTTATTTCTGTTTTATTTGCCATATTTTACTTGATTTTTTGGGGAAGAATTCCTCACTCCTGAGCAAATGAAGGAAAAGAACATTGCACTGAAGTGTTGTTTGAGCTTAAAAATAAAACTTCCTTATTTTCTTTTCCTCATGGCTGTTTTTAAGGGATTATTCCTTGCTGGATGTTAATTGCAGGTCTGATTAATGCACAATTCCCTGTTTCCACAGAGGGTCCCATCCAATGCTTCCTGGGAGCAGGCCATGAAAATGATCATCAATGACCCCAGATACAGGTACTGAGCTCTCCTCTCATTCCAAACCTTTTTTTTAGGGAATTTTCTTCCTTTCCTCCATAAGGAAATGCTTCCAACAACTTAACTTTCCTTGGGAAAAAGTGTGGAAGTTGGTATTTTATGCTGATTTGGGGATTAAAATGTTCAGATTAATTTTATCTCAAATCTGGATTATTCAAACCTGTTGCCTTTTGCTTTCTGGTTTTGATTTTCTTACTTGTTTTTCTTATTTTCTTTTTCTGATTTTTTTTTCCTTTTCTGATTTTTCTTTCTTTTCCTGATTTTCTTTTTTATTCTGATTTTTTTTTCTGATTTTTCTTTTCTGATTTTTCTGATTTTTCCAATTTTCTTTGTCTTCTCTTCCTGATTTTTTTTTTTTTAATTTATAAAATAACACTGTTCTTTCCTTTTCTTTCCTGGGAAGTGCTTTGGCCAAACTGAGTGAAAAAAAGCAAGCCTTTAATGCTTACAAAGTTCAGACAGAGAAGGAGGAGAAGGAGGAAGCCAGATCCAAGTACAAGGAAGCCAAGGAATCCTTCCAACGTTTCCTGGAGAACCATGAGAAGATGACATCCACCACCAGATACAAGTAAGAGACTTGGGACAAGAATCTGAGATAAAAATCCTGGTTGGAGTGGCATCAACTTCCACTTTTACCTTCTTTTTCCTTTCCTTTATTAAAATTAAAAAGATAACACCCAAATAAAACACTTCCCAAGAGATAGAAGGAGAAGAATTCCTATAAAAGCATTCCTGCCTGGAACAGAGATCTCCCTGATGCTGTGGGGAATTGATGGATAATTCCATCACCAGTAAATCACCAAAGAGTTGTGTGGTTTGGATTTGTTTTTCCCAGGAAAGCTGAACAGATGTTTGGGGAGATGGAAGTGTGGAATGCCATCTCGGAGCGGGACCGCCTGGAGATCTATGAGGATGTTCTGTTCTTCCTCTCCAAGAAGGAGAAGGTGAATTCCCCTCTGACCACCCACATCTCCTCACTGATTCCTGGTCACCTCACACCTCTGCCTGAGCCTCCCTGCCACATAAGCACGAGCTTTTGGGGGAGGTTTCTGGGATTGTTGGGATCTGTTCCTGCTGATTTTACCGTCTGTTGAACTTTAGGGAAGGTTTTTGGGTTTGTTGGGATCTGTTCCTGCTGATTTTACCATCTGTTGAATTTTAGGGAAGGTTTTTGGGTTTGTTGGGATCTGTTCCTGCTGATTTTACCGTCTGTTGAACTTTAGGGAAGGTTTTTGGGTATGTTGGGATCTGTTCCTGCTGATTTTACCATCTGTTGAACTTTAGGGAAGGGTTCTGGGTTTGTTGGGATCTGTTCCTGCTGATTTTACCATCTGTTGAACTTTGGGGGGGATTTTAATCAATCACATGATGGATTTTAGTTTAAATCAGTGAAATAATAATAATGAGATGGGAAAATGGTGTTGTTTTCTGTCCAAGGCCAGGGTGGATGGGGCTTGGAGCAACCTGATCCCTGTCCAGGACAGGAGGTTGGAATGGGATGAGCTCTATGGACCCTTCCAACCCAAACCACTCTAGAATTCCATGATTTTCTATAAATTCAAAACTCCTTCCCTCTTTCCTTGGAGAACACACAGGATATCTCACCTTTCTCTCCAAACCAGCTCAAACTGAGCCCCAAAATCCCAACTTTTCCCCTCAGGAACAAGCCAAGCAGCTGCGCAAGAGGAACTGGGAAGCTCTGAAGAACATCCTGGATAACATGGCCAACGTCACCTACTGCACCACCTGGTCAGAGGCCCAGCAGTACCTCATGGACAACCCCACCTTTGCCGAGGATGAGGAGCTCCAGAGTACGTCCCTGGCCTCTGGAATTCTTTGGGAGGGAGGATTCTCCCTGAGTTGGATGGAATAACCTGATTTTTTTTTTTTTCTCCCCCTTTTCTCCCTGTTTTCTTGCTAGACATGGATAAGGAGGATGCCCTGATCTGTTTTGAGGAACATATCAGGGCCTTGGAAAAAGAGGAGGAGGAAGAGAAGCAGAAAAGTTTGCTGAGGGAAAGGAGGAGGCAGCGTAAAAACAGGGAATCTTTCCAGGTTGGTGGAATTTGGGCTTTGGTCCTAGAAATACCGTGGAATGTTGTGGGATATTCCATGTATTTGTTTTTTTTAATTTTATTTCTGAGGGTTGGTTACAGGGGGTGTTTAAAGCCTCAGGTGTCGGGTTGTGCCATTTTCTCTGCTGTGTTACGCCAGAAGGCTGGAAAAGTTGGGAAAAATCTGAGGGAATGGGCCTGGCTGGGAAGGAGATGGAGCTGGAACCTTGCAGACGGTGGAGAAAAGCAGGAACAACAACATAAAGAGAGATTTTTCCAATCCTATTGGAACAAAAGCCAAACTCCAGTTACCAAGCCAAGCCATCCCAGCTGGTAGCAGGGAGCAGCTTGAGGAATGGCTCCCCATGGCCACTTCCCTTGTTTTTCCAGCTGTTCCTGGACGAGCTGCACGAGCACGGGCAGTTGCACTCCATGTCCTCCTGGATGGAGCTGTACCCAGCCATCAGCTCCGACCTCAGATTCACCAGCATGCTGGGCCAGCCCGGTAAGGAGGGGAAATCCTGGGATTTGGGGCGGGCCAGAGCCGTCATTCCTGGTTTTTTACCACCTGAAAATGCAGCTGTGCTTAACTGAGCCCTCCCCCAGGATCCACGGCGCTCGACCTGTTCAAGTTCTACGTGGAGGATCTGAAAGCTCGTTACCACGATGAGAAGAAGATCATTAAAGACATCCTAAAGGTGAGCACTGCCTGAGCTCCCTTCGATCCCACATTTCCCACCCCGGGGAGCTGGGATTTCCTTGCAGTTCCCCATTTCCCTGGTGCCAAAGGAGCTGTTTTTTTCCCCAGGATAAAGGGTTTGTGGTGGAAGTGAACACTTCCTTTGAGGATTTTGTCACTGTCATCAGCTCCACTAAAAGAGCCACCACGTTGGATGCGGGGAATATCAAACTGGCTTTCAACAGTGTGAGTATTAATTAATACATCCATTAATAAATTCATCGATTAATTGGGATGTCTGGGTAATCAGGATGGGAAGTCCCTTCTCCAGGCAGGAACTAGGGTTTATTTTCTAACTAACTCCATAATTGAGGAATATTCTGGTATTTAGAGTTACTTCACTGATTTCAGTTGCCGGACTAAAAATGAACCTTCATCCCAGCAGTCAACATTCCCAAACCTGAGGAATTCTGGGATAGGAATTCAGTGATGCTCTCCTGTTTGTGTATAAGATTTCTCCTGATTTGTGTGGTTCTGTCGTTTTGCATCGTTGGATTTCCATCAACAGCAATTCCACGCTTGGAAATAAAATAATTGATTAATTTTCGATAAAATAATTTAATAATTTTGATTTCTTAATTAAGTACAGGAGAAATAATTAATTTCCTCGTCATTTCCAAGTGACTCAGCCACAACTCTGAGGCTTGAACTGTCCATAAATCCCAAAAAATAATCCCAATAAAATAATTTTAATCCTGGCAGCTGCTGGAAAAGGCGGAGGCGCGGGAGCGGGAGCGGGAGAAGGAGGAAGCCCGGAAGATGAAGAGGAAGGAATCGGCCTTCAAGAGCATGTTGAAACAAGCCACCCCTCCCATCGAGCTGGATGCTGTCTGGGAGGATGTAAGGATGACAATTCCTTGGCAAAAAAAATCCCCAAATTCCCAAAGGGGCCCCTGCTGATCCCTAAAAACCCCGCCTTGGCCAAGCTCTCGCTGGTTCTGCTGCTGGCACTTGAGAATCCCAACAGATCCTGTGGTTTCTCCTGGAAAAATCTGGGCTTGGGTGGGAAAAGCTTCATCCTGCTAGCTTGGAAATGAAAAATATCCTAAAAGAAATGGGAAAAAAAACCACAAAACCTAAAAATTCCACAACCCCCCCAAAGTTAATTGAAATTATTTAAAAGTAGAAATTTGTCCTAGATAAAACATCTTGGAAAAGCTTTCCTTTCCAGGGATGATCTGTGTGAATATTTGGGGTTTTTTTAAGTTTAAATGGTGTGCAGGGAAAAGAGTGGGATTCTCCATGTTTCCATGAGTTACAGCTTCCCTGAACACTGGAAATTTGGGATTTGCTTGGAAATCTGGGATTAAAAGAATTTAGCTTTGTACCAGTTCAGGGGCTTTCTCAACTGAGGAAAAGAAATATATTTTAGTATTTTTAGTATTTAAATTTTTTTTCAGTTTTTTGTATTATTTTTCTTATCTCCTTTTTTTAATTTTTCTTTTTGTTTGTATTATTTCTTCATGCTTTTGTTATTATTGTTTTTATTTTTTTCTTATTTTTATTTCTTCAGGTTTTTAGTTTTCATTTTTTTCTTATTTCTCATTTTTATTTTTTCTTACTACTTTTATCATGCCTTATTATTTTTATTATTCCTTTTTACCTTTGTTATTCATTACCATTTTTATCTTTTTTTTTATTATTCCTTACTGGTTTTATTATTTCTTACTGCCATTATCATTACTATTTTATGATTTTCTTGTCTTAATTCTATCCTACTATTTTAATAAATTTATAATTACTTTGACTCTCATTAACAGAATTAATTTTCCTGACAGATCAGAGACAGGTTTGTGAAGGAACCAGCATTTGAAGACATCACCCTGGAATCTGAAAGGAAAAGGATATTTAAGGATTTCCTTCACTTACTTGAGGTAATTATTCCTTTATTTTTGAAACCATTGGACAACAGACAAGAAAAATTCCTTCTCACTTGGGTGGGAGGGGAAGGATTTGATGGAATTTTCTCCATAAAGTGATAACAGGAGATGAATTTGATTTTTCAGCTCTCCCACTTGGGGCTTTTGTTCCATTTCCTGCAGTTTGAGGAATTTGAACTGAAATTGTGACTTTGAATTCTGTAATTCCCAATAGAGCCCGGGCTGGGCTTAGGCCAGGCTTAACCTGGATCCAGGGAATCCAGGGGTTTTTCCTGGCTCCTGGCTGCCTTTGCTGCAGCTCCAGCATGGCAGCAGGGCCCTTTGCAGGGGTTTTGACATTAAATGTTGATGGTGCAGTTTTGAACCTTCCCTAACTCTTGTGGATGAGGAAAAACATCCCATCAGTTTTTTGGGAAGTCCTGTAGGGGCTGATGAGATGGTTCTCCCATTAAATGCTGATTTTATGGAATTTTGAACCTTTCCCAACATATATAGATAAGGAGAAACACCTCATCAATTCTTTAGGATGTCCTGTAGGAGTTGATGAGATGGTTCTCCCATTAAATGCTGATTTTATGGAATTTTGAACCTTTCCCAACATATATAGATAAGGAGAAACACCTCATCAATTCTTTAGGATGTCCTGTAGGAGTTGATGAGATGGTTCTCCCATTAAATACTGATTATGGAATTTTTAACCATTCCCAACTCTTGTGGATGAGGAAGAACATCCCATCAGTTTTTTGGGATGTCCTGTAGGGGCTGATGAGGTTTTACTGCCCCATCCCTGGAACTTTCCAAGGCCAGCTTCCAGCTGCTCCAGGGAGGTTGTCCTTACCCATGGTGGAACAAGCTGGGATTTTAGGGCTTTTCCAAGGCCAATCCCAGCTGGAATTCCAAGCTCTCCCCTCCTTGCCTTGCCCACAGCACGAGTGTCAGCACCACCACTCCAAGACCAAGAAACATTCGAAGAAATCCAAAAAACATCACCGGAAGCGCTCCCGTTCCCGCTCCGTGAGTATCCCTGAAAACCCTCCCTCTGCAATTCCCAAGTGCACCAGATCCCTGCTGGAACTGCCACGATTCACTGGGATTCACTGGGATTCTCCCCTGGGCTGTGTGCAGGGCTCAGAGTCCGAGGATGATGACAGCCACTCCAAGAAGAAGCGGCAGCGCTCGGAGTCGCGCTCGGTGTCCGAGCGTTCTTCCAGCGCCGAATCCGGTACGGGCCGGGGTGGGATTGGCTCTAACCCAGCTGTGCCTTTATCCTTTGGGATTCATCCATTCATCCCTGGGGTTTCTCTTTCTCCCTGTGGCTGCAGAGAGGAGTTACAAGAAGTCCAAAAAACACAAGAAGAAGAGCAAGAAGAGGAGGCACAAGTCTGTAAGTGAGGCTCGGGTTTAGGTTGGGTTGTGGACACAAGCTGCTGTCGGTAATCCCAGCTGGATCCTCCTAGGGAAAAATTGGGATCAATACCCCTGGAGGAGAGTATTGCCAAAATAACAACTTTCTGGGCTGGATTCCTAATATTAAACCCCTTCAAACTGCTGAATTAGGAGGGTTTAAGTCCATGTGAAGAACTCCCTGAGTAACCTGGGATTTGCTGTTTATCCTGACAAGTCCAGGTGTTGTCCTTTGCTGTGGGGAGCTGGGAAGGATCCCGGCCATTCCTTGTGCCTGCCTTGTGCTCAGAGTTGTACAAAAGCAGCAAAAGGACCTAAAAAGCAGAAAGAGCTTCACTTCTTCCCTGGGACAGGTTTCCCAGGAAAACTTTGGCTGCTCCATCCCTGGCAGTGTCCAACCTGGGAGAGTGGAAGGTGTCTGCCCAAGGCAGGGGTGGAATGGGATGAGATTTAATGTCCTTTCTAACTGAAATCATTCCATGATTCCACAAGTCTTTAAATGGAAGTTGGAGTTTGAAATCTTCAACATTAATATTCGCTATCCCATATTTTTTTCCCCCAGGATTCACCAGAATCCGACGTGGAACGAGAGAAGGACAAGAAAGAGAGAGAGAGGGACAGTGAGAAGGAAAGGGCCAGACAGAGATCCGAGTCCAAGCATAAATCTCCCACTAAAAAACGGCCTGGAAAAGATTCTGTAAGCTCTGCTTCCTTTCTCCCTGATGCTTTGGGCTCTGGCAGCAGCATCTGCTGGATGCAGCTCCATAGGTGTGCTCTGGGAAAGGTCAGAGGTGGGATTTGATGATCCTGGAGGTCTTTGCCATTCCCAGATTTGGGGTTTGATGATCCTGGGGGTCTTTGCCATTCCCAGATTTGGGGTTTGATGATCCTGGGGGTCTTTGCCATTCCCACATTTGGGATTTGATGATCCTGGGGGTCTTTGCCATTCCCAGATTTGGGGTTTCTGGGTGACACAGAGCAGTTGTGTCCCAGCTGTGGCTCCCAGAGTGGAAGCTCCCCTCCTGAGCACTGTCCCATCTCTCCACAGGGAAACTGGGACACCTCTGGCAGCGAGCTCAGCGAGGGGGAGCTGGAAAAACAGAGGAGGACTCTGTTGGAGCAGCTGGATGAAGATCAGTGAGAAGATCCTTGATACCAAAAATGTTTACAGGTGGCAAAATAAAACCAAGCCTCGTGTGGGCGAGGCCCTGGGGCCGGTGGCCGGTGGCCCGTGGCCACAACAACGGTGGCTGTTAGTTTTTTACCACTTCAATCCAGTCAAAAGTAGAAAAATCCACGGAATTCTGAGGGCAGAGCTGTGCCTGGCCTGGAGCTGCGGGGCGGGATGGGGGCTGGGATCCCCTGGAGGGGACACAGAGGTGGCAGCCGTGTCCCCAAGCACTTTCCCCGTGTCCTTCCCCAGGCAGGGAACAACCCTGGGCTGCCTGGGCAGAGCCCACTTCAGCTCCAGGAGGGAAAGTTCCTGACTGAATTCCTCGTGCTTTCATTCACCGATGGATTTGCTCGGGTGGGATTTCTTTGGGAAGGCAGCAGGAGTAAGGAATCCACGTGCTGACGTGTTCTGCAAACCCCCCCCGGATTTGGGGCTTGTTTGGCACTGGAGCTTTTGTCCAAGACTGATGGGTCCCGACTCCCAGCAATCCCAAATCCCTGGGAATGTGGCTGGGAGTTGTGCTGTGCCAGCAGAGGGGGCACTGGGGACACAACCACCTCAGCATTCCCACAATCCCAACCCTGCCCGGCCCTGCCTGTTACTCCAGCGTTTCTCCCCACCTTCCCTCTTCCCCTTCCGAAAATTTTAGGAATAAAAATCCAATGTCAAACGCAATTCCATGTGTTGCCTTAAGACCCTGCTGCAGGATGTACCTGCAGAGCCCAGAGGAGGGAGGAGGAAGCAGCTCCAGCCCTGTTTTCCAGCCCCTGCCCGTTCAGGAAGGTGCCCCCAGCCCTGCTCGGTGAGAAAATTGGGAAGCCGCTGTCCTTGGAATATTTTTGTACATTTTTATCAATGATTAAACCTTGTCTTTTAGCATGTACTGGTATTTATTTCTCCTTAAATACTCTGTACAGCCCTGAGCCACGGAACCGCTCACAAAACCTCCTTGGAGACCGTTCGGGTGCCTTCTCAGGAATTCCTTCCCGAATTTTGACCACTTTTACCAGTGCATAAACACCCAAAGGATCCAGTTATCCAGGGAATTCCCTGGCTGGGGTGCTTACAAGGCTCAGAATCCTTCAGAACACCCTGAGTTCTCTGAAATGCAGGAGGTTGGAACCATTTTTTTCCTGGGATGCTCTGGAATTTCTCCTGGGATGGTTTGAGATATTCTGGGATGGTTTGGACAGGAAAAACACATCCCAATCCTGCTGTTTCCCTTTGATGGGTCACCTGGATTTGGTCAAACAAGGCTTGTAGGAATTTCTGCTCTCCATGGGCTGTTTGGTGTGGAAATCCAGTTTGGAGGCAGTGGCAGGGAGGATATTCCAGGCTTTTTCTCTGCAGCAAGTGGCTCTCCCAAGGAAGGATGGGATAACTGCTGCTCCAGGACTGAAAACTCAGCCAGGTTTGCTCTGCTTGCCTGGAGTTCTCTCCCAAAATGGGGAAGCTCCAAGTGGGAACAGCCCAGCAGAGTTTGGGCAGCAGCTCCTGGAATGTGGCGTGGAGCTGGGAGGATTTGCAGCCTGACAGGTCCTCAGGCTCCGTGCTCTCATTCCCTTGCATCCACACAACTTCAAGGAAATGCTTGTTCCTAAGGGAGCATCGCTCTTAAAAGGTTTGCCTTTATTTTTCTATTAAAAGTAAAAAACTGGGAATGTCAATTATTCCCAATTATTCCTACTAAACACCTTCATTCAGTTTGCAGGAAGAAACTCAGCTTAAACTGAGGCTGCTTTTAATCCAAGCAAGGCAGGATTGAGTTTTCCAGGGAATTGAGTTCAGGCTTATTTTCCATCTTTCTTTTTTTGTGTTTTCCTCCTCTTTCCTATTTTCCGAGCCCCATTTTTTTTTTCCTGTGACAGCCCCAGCACAGCCAACAACTCAATCTGCATTCCCACCTGGAATCCAGAAGTAATTTAGCCAAATTAATTATTTTTAATCAATTATTGGATTATTTTGGATGGTTTGTCACCAGGCCCATCAATGTTGAAACCTTGGCTGTGCTGGTTAATCCTGCCCCCAGAACAACTTCATTAAAACCCTTTTGAAAATTAAATTTGGTATTAAAACTCAAGTTGTTTAGGCCTTAAATGGATTGTTTTGAGTGCATTTCTGGCAAATATTAATTCCCATTTATTTCTCTCCTGGAGCTGGTCCAGGTGTCCCCCAGGAACCTCCACACCCCAAATTCCTTCCCTCAGCCTCTTCCAGAATAACAAAGAATAATTTGATGCTGCCAATTCTTTCAGTCTCCATCCACACAAGCTCCAGGTGTTCACCTTTCAAACACCACCATTTCTTGGGGGACAAAACAGGGAAAAGTGACCCAAAAAACCCCTCTGGATTTCGGTGTAGTAGTGTAAATAGTTTATTTGATTTTATGGCAGGAACAGACCAGGAAAAGAACGTGAACTGCTTTAGAAAACACTTCTAATCTTGCTAAAGAAGCAGATCTATGACTAGAAAAATATTAAAGAGAACATGCCAGCTTGGCTTTCATTTTGGGCTTTTATTAAAAAAATACCTTTGAGCTGAAGAAAATGAGATTTTAGTGCATATACCCCAACAAGTGGTGAAATTTGAAATTCAAATTACCCAATTTGCTTTGATCCAGACTCTCATTCCAACAGTGGCATGTTCTCTTTAGCAGGTCAAGTACACAGTGCTGTAAATGCAAAACTTGGCAGTTTTTCAAGGAAAAATTCCTGGAAATTGGTCAATGTGGTAACTCCGAGTCCCAAACTGTCCTTTTAGTTAAATATAAAAACAAAAACTATAAGTTAAAATAACATTCAGATTGTATAGCACAGGCTTGATGCATTTATTTCCTTTTAAACAATATTTACAATATTACCCAGAGGCTAAAGTGGGGGGGGAAGGGGGGGAAGTGTAAAAACCATAAAAAACTGCACCAATTTTGTAGCAAAATATCTGTACATTTAAAAAACAGATTATCATATAACTACACATTATCCAGGGAAAAAACAAAACAAAACCAGGGACCTTCACCAGTGGTTCATGGGAGCACAATGGAAAAGGGCAAAGAAATTCAGTGGTTAAATACTATACAAGAAATTTTACAATTAACAGATGGATGAGCCCAGGCAGGGAAGCTGGAAGCAAAATGGGATTTGGGAAGGCCAAATTTCTCCTCAGTCCAGCTCTTCCCAGCTCCTGGGTGCTCGGGGGCACAGGGAGGGGCAGCGTGGTCCTCGCTCAGCCTCTCCTGTCCCTTTTCCTGCTTGGAAAACGCCACGGGAATGTTGGCCTGGGCTTCCCAAGGAGCCTCAGCAGCCAAACCCAGCGGGAACGTCTCGGGCAGGGCTGGAATCCCCTGCCAGGAGCTGGGCTGCGGTGCTCCTCAGAGCCTAATACTGATTACTGGCTGTTAATTGCTTAGTGCTAATTAATAAATAAGCTGTTATCCCAAGGCAGGCCAAAGCCCTGGAACATCCCAGGCGTGGGGGCAGCTCCTGTTCCATTCCTATCCCTGGGGCTGTTCCGTTCGGAGGCTGCACGGGCTGGGAAAAGGGCTGGGTCGTTCCTCGGGATTATTTTAATTCCGTGTCCACAAAGCCCTTCAAGGTTTGCAGTTTTAATTAAAAAAGAGCCGATAAGTGCAGCTGGAGGCCGGGCCCGCCCCTCAGCCCAGCTTTAAAAGCCAAGCCCATCCCAGTATTCCCAGTTTCCAACCAGTCGGGCCCCCAGGAGCCCTCACTCTCCCCACCCTGACCCCCCCCAAAAACAATATTTTACATTTTGGTTCCAAATCCCGCAGAGCCTCCGGAGGCCCCCGGCGGTGGCCGCTCCCGTCTCGCCGGGCTCCGTGGCAGCGGGAAGTCCCGTGTGAGGCACTTGGCGAGCCCGGCCCGGGCCAGCTCCGTTCTTCCCGGGAGAAGGCGTCGGGCTGGAGCCGGAGCACGTGGGGCGCACGTGGGGCG
>WEIU01009677.1:3401-42461 GCA_013389925.1 Aegithalos caudatus | reverse complement strand
AAAAAAAACAGCTCTGAATGGTATTAAGTATGTTTGATTATTTTCCCTGGTACCTTTTAAATGCAATGTAGAAAGGGTTTAAATGTTGTTTAACTGCAATGTGGAAATTAAGATAAAAAGAAATAAAATGTTTTCTTTGTAGAAATATGTAAACAAATACTTTATATGTAGATATAACATTACAAGTTTATTTCCTTTTATTACAAAGACCTGTGTTTATAAACTTCCTAGAAAACTTGAGTTGTGAGAGAAATATAGTTTGGAATCAGAATTTTTTTCCGTGTAAGTATCAGCAGTCATCTAAAAAACCTAGTAACAACAAATTCATTTAAATTTATAGTTTACCAGGCAGTATATCCTGAAATTTCTTGAGACAGTTTTCTCGAAAAATGTCTTCTGTTCATTATTTATAACCCAGGGGGTTTATTCTTCTGTTTGTTACGAGAAATAACAATTGTATAAATACGTGTACAAAAATTTTAAATATACTAAATCAATACATACAATGTCTTAATACTATTCAAAAAGAAGAAGATAATGTGAAAGTCTGGTGTTGATCAATTTTCCAGTTCAGTTTTTGTCCCATTAAATTATTAAGAATTAATTCATTAAGGTTTTAGTGGGATAGTGAATGCTCTACAGTGAAGACACTGTTAAAAAAAAAGACAAAGAAGAGTAGCTTTTGGTTCATCCATATATCACTTTGTTATATAAAAGAGTTTCTTCCTAATTGACAAGATGGACTCTGCTTAAAATTAAAATGTTACTGGGTTTTTTTCCCTATTGCAAAATCAAGGACTTGATTTGTGTCTACTTCAGCCTACAAAAGGAGAAAAATGTCAATTTTTCTATAAATTGTATTTGTCTACTTTTGAACAAATAGTCACAGAATATTCATACACATAACATTTCAACTGCTACAAGAAAGATCTTCAGAAATGAAGGTCATCTGGTTAAAGGAATTTCAACAGTTTTCATCAGAGGTTTTATTTCTGTTATCCAGCTTTCCCTGGCTCCATAGTAAAATATAATTGAAACAAAAATCTTTTGACTCATTCTCTGCCCAGTACAGTGTTGTGTTTTTCATTTCAGCAAGTAGCAAATCATTCTACTGCTGAGAAAGCAGTACAACTAAAATGTTTTATGGGAGTGTTTTGCTTGGTATTTTATCTCCAAAAAGACACTAAATCATGGAACCAAATTAAATTTGTTTAACCAAATATGTTTCCTTATTCAGAGGAGGACCCTGCTCCAAACAGTGTTGTTGAAGAATATCTTCAGGAGAAGAGAAAATATGAAGACAAGAGAAAGCAGCAGCCAAAGAAAGGAGTATCCCGTGAAGATCAGGTAATAATGGCCTGATCACCAAGAATCCAGAAAATTAATTGTGTTCATTTTTGAATATGCTTATCTCTTAATTTGTATAGAAGCAAAGTTTTAAAATCTGTTGTTTCCTTTTCCATTAAAAGAAAGTTATTATTCATAAAAATATTTTAATTATCCAGGTAGACAGGTAAGTGAATTTTCAAGGAGTATTTGGAAGGGCTCCCAGTTTAGTTACTAAAATCTTCTGAAAGGAAATGCTAGTCATGAAGAGGTATCCTTGATTACATTTGTGAGAGTTTGCATTTCTTCACCTTATGCTTTCCTTGCTGCAAGATAACAGAGGCATTTGTTCTAGCTAGGGTTTTTAACATTTTAAATTACAGTTTAAAAATATTAAATAGATCAATACTTCTTGTTGCGTGAAATGAAAGAAATAGTTTTATAAGTATTGTAAAAAGGGAAGCTGTTTTAAATACAATGAAAACCATTATTCAGAATTAGGTAGGATGTCTGTAGACTTTAGTAGGCAAATATGAGCAAAATAAGGTTTGCTTTACAAAAGTATTTGTTCTTTCTAGGAAATAGGAAAGTCTGAAATGGTTAAATATATGAAACTGCCTATGAAATGGAAATACCATCAACTTAAAATTTGTTCTGTACCCTCAAACTCATTGGTTTTTAGGTGCATGTCAGTTCAGCTACGAAGATGTTCCTGTTCACATGTTGAATCTAGAAGAGATTGGAAACTTGATGCTTAGTAACTTCAAAGCAGCATTTGGCAAACCTTTATATATGCAGCAAGCTGATTTAGTTCTAAACTAAGAAGTTTATGGAAACTTTGTACATTCAAAATCCCATTATCTTTGAATCAAAGAGTACTAAAGCTCTGTTGGCAGTGTGGATCAAGGGACTTAAAACCATGTCTAATGAATTTATATCAGTCCTGTACTGGACATCACCAGAAAACAAGATGAGATGATAGGGATATATATTCTAGTAGATCTTAATTTTTATTTACATAACCTTGCTGGCAACTATTCAACAATAATTAATCAAGTTCTTTGTAATCCATTTCACGTGTGGAGAGCCTCTTCTAGTCTCACACCCCTTGGAACTGATCCTACATCACAGTACCATTTTACATCCTCAGTGCAATAGTTAAGGAAGAGGGAGAAAAGGTATTTTTCCCAAAAGCGCTAGGTAATGGAAGTCCTAGCCCTTCTATTCTAAACGGGTCAAATTATAATTTTATTCAAAGCACAGTATAGCATCTAGTGACTCACTGCAAAAATGCCTACTAAGATATTTAAAAATTATTTCTGTCATCAGGTCTATTCACAGGAATGCTGTCACTAGAGAAAATTAGACAAGACACAAGGAATGTGGCTTTTTTTGGTCACAGTTTCATATTAAAAGGGTCAGTTTGTTTCCTTCTGATGACCTGGGCAAAGATTTGCTGTCTCAGGTGTTGCAAGTACAGTATGTAAAGGTATAGAACTGGAATGATTTGCAAGCAAAAATATCCTCAAAATTTTCTTCTCTCTCATCTTAAGCAGAAGATTAGACAGAAAATAAAGAAAGTAAATGCAAAAAAAGTCTTCCAAAATCTGCCCTTGGCAGTGCTAAAATATGTTTTTGAAAGAATTCAAAAGCCAGGAAACTCCTCAAGTTAAGATTGCTCCCAGAAGGAAATTTGATTCCAGTGAACACTTCTGGTATTTCCTATTTCTGTTTTCTATTCTTGTTTAGTTTTTATTCTTTTAAATTTGAAAAACTTGACCAAACAAAACTACGCAGCCATACAGAGGTGTTTTACAACATAGGTTGCCAACCTATCACCTACAAATCAAATGTAGCCTGCCACATAAATTCAGTTAGGCACTTACTCCCTGGTGCTTTCGTTTTCAGGAATGTCTCAAATATCAGCAAAAAAAAAAAAAAGCTGTAGGCTGTGCAAATTATTCATATGCTCTTTGGTTTTTTATGAAGAGCCTCCCTCTACCATCACAGGGCTCAGACATATTACTTTTGTATAATCAAACTCCCATTTGAGATGGGGGAAACAGAAACAAGAACTATGGTATGATCTTCAGGTGTCATCTGAGATTTGGTGACTTCATTGTCCCTGAAAGATCCAGCAATGTCAGTTTGAGAATAGAATAGTAGATTTAAATGAGTATGAGCTTTATGTGTGCAGCACAAGAACCTGTATCTGCAGAATTAGTTAAGCTGGTTCATTTTGTTTGGTACAAAAACTTTGAATTTTTTCAATGTCCACACATAATTTAAAAGATCATCAACATAAAGTATATAAATATCAGTTAAACTGGATCTTCAAGGCTTGAATTGTTTGTAATTTATACAGTGGATTGCTTTAAAAGAGGACAGTAACAGGTCCAAAAAGTAAAATTCATTGTCAGCCGTGTTATTTAATCAGTTCCTTTCTTCTGTTAGTAGCTGCAAGTATTTGTTCCTTAAACGTGCATTTTTATTTCACTAGGATGGTGAGAGAAGTGCTTTTTCACACCTGGCAGGCCCCTCCCTGCTTGCTCTGTTGCCTCAGCAGTGCCACTGACTCCAGGGGTGCAGTCGCCTCTCACTCTCTCAGTTGCCTCTCCAAAGTGTTTCTTCCAAATTCACATGCAAGATCACTCTCATTGTACTTTCTCTCAAAATAATAAAAACCTTGCATGTGCCTGTTGGAGTGTAGAAATATACAACTTTTCTAAAACCATGTGTGTGATTTCAGACCCTGGCATTACTGGACCGATTTAAAACAAAGTTAACCCAGGCAATTGAAGAAACTCCTGAAAATGAGCTTTCCGAACCCGACGTAGATAATGACGAGGGATGGTGAGTGTTTTTTGTTGGATTTCTGTGTTTACTGGTAGGAATCCTGCTGTGCTAATGTAGTCTCACTGGTAAGTATAAATTTGAGTAGCAGAAAACACCAAATGTGAAGGCAGCTGCTTCATTAGGAGTGAGCTAAAAGGTACTGGTTTAGCACTCTGAAAAATAAGGCATGAAAATACATGACATTTAGCATTCTGTAGTTTTAGATACTTCTAAAACTGTGTGTTGGGGGTGGTAAGTATTTTTAAATGGTGGATAAGGTGAATATAGACTGGCTCATCTGAAGTGTAGGGTGACCCCAAGACAGTGAAGTTATTAAAGTTACTGAAGTTAATAAAGCACTGCAGAAGTTCTTGCCTCAATGCCTCCCAGTCAAGGACTCAGTGTGTACCCTGTTGTCTCCTGTTGATCTTTCATGCAAACTACCCACCTTAGGTAATCAATAGGGATAAAAATCAGTATGATTTGACATGCCATCTTGAACCTCTAGGCTGCATGCTCTTAAATGCTCATAAAAATATGCATAATGCAAAAATGCATAAAATGCCTGGAAAAAAGAAAAGAAATCCTGACAACAAAGTTTTGTAAGGATATGTCATCTCCGTTTATAAGGCAAACACTACAGCTGGTCCAGCAGAATAGGCTGTCTCTGCCCACAGCTTTTTTCATAGTTGTGTACATAAGCCATCGGAGCTACAGCAAAACTACCAGTAAAACAGAAACTTTAACAAAATTTTTGGCAAATGTTTTAAGATAACCAATATTTCTGTATCTCAGATGACTTAAAATTATTTTGTTGCTTCTTCAAAGTGTTTTCTTCCTCCATTATGTATTTTCCTATCTCAGGCTCTTTGAGGGTGAGAGATAATTAACATACAATATAAATTTCAAGGTCTTTGGATTTCACCGATATTTTGAGATCTTTCTGAGCTACCAAAGTGCTTCTAAGTCCTCCAAGAATTACAGTGCAACTATTTCAGTTGGAAGGGGCCTACAACAATCATACAGTCCAGCTGCCTGACAGCTTCAGGGCTAGCCAAAAGCTATAGAATGTTGTTAAGGGCATTGTCCAAACCCCTCTTGGACACTGACAGGCTGGGGGCATTGATCTCTGCTCTAGGAAGCCTGGTCCAGTGTTTGACCACCCTCTTGATAAATAAATACTTCCAAGTATCTGGTCTGAACCTCCCATGTCCAGTATAAAATTCCCTTATCTGGCCTTTTTATGAACTTTTTATGAGCTTGATATTCATGTCAAATATTTTCTTGTCACAGTAATACAACCAGTCTTTCAAATACTTTTACAGAGTTGAAACATATCTTTCCTATTCCTTTCTGAGTAACTACTGATATCTAATTATCAGTAATGCTATCTACTATAATTCCTACTGAATGAAGAAGTGCTGTAGTTTCAGATTATGAAGTTGTATTTTTGTTCGGACAACAATATTACATTCAGAATTGCACTGAAATACTTAGAATAATATGAAGCTACATAGTAGACTAATAATATCATATTAATTTTGCAGCTAAGTGTTCATGTTAACTTTACAGACAGATGAAACAGTCTGTTTTCAAATAATTTACTTTGAAGCCAAGTAAATTGTAGAATTTATGTTACACAAATTGACTATAAACAACATCAACAAAGCAATGAAATCTTCTGAAAGCTATTAATTATTGTGTTAAGCACTCGGAAAGTTAAATTGCATATTTTGGATTAAGTGTTTACATTTTCAGTACCTTTGTTTTATAGGAATATTTGAGATAAACTATAGTGACTTGATGTTTTAAAATTCTTTCTTAATTTGAATCTACTTCTCAAAAGACAGTAATTTTACTTTTTTTGATTTTTGTGAAATACAATTAGTGTATGGCATATGCATATATGATACACACAAACAACATGATTCCTCCAGGCTATTTTGTAGGTCATGGTTGATGTTTTTATGGGAAGGGAAAGCCTGCCAGTATGCTTTGCTCTACTGTCAGGGTGTGTTATCTGAGGTAAAATGATTGCCTCTAAGACATTTTTATGTGTCCATGAGTGGCCACACATTGAGGTATAATTTTCATTCTCTGTCAAGATAGAAACCATTACCAATTTGTTATGTTTTCTTTTGTTTGGCAAACTTCTCTCTGCATATTTGGCTGAGCTGCTGTATTGGCATGGCGCATAGCAGACGTTTGGGCACTTTTCAGCAGCATTCTACTTTTTATGCAATAAAAAATGAAGAAATATGACTCTATTGTAAACAGTGTGTATGGTGTTTGATAATTATTACCAGATTTTACTGTCTAAGAACGCATCTGAGGAACTGTTGTGAGGAGTGCTGAAGAGAAATACATAAGACTGTTTAAATGTGGAATATCAGAATCTTTGCTGAGACATTTTATTGCAACCTCTACTGCTCCGTGAGAATGATTATCTATATTTGTCTGCAGCAATCAAAATCCAATTTCCCTTACAGAATTCCAAAATATCATAATAAACATGGTATCTGCTCAAAGAAGGAGTCAAAGAATAAAAATGTCAGACACTAAGTAAGTGGACACAATTTTGCAGCATCTGGGTACCTTAGAAAGACATTCTTGATCTGAGTTCTTCCAGGCATTATTTTCGTTGTGGATTCATACTGAGAACCTAGTGCTTGTGCTTTCCTCTTATCCTCTGATTTTTTAAATATCCTCAGTACTATTTAGATCTTTAAAGTTGTTCTTTATTTGCTTACAATCCAAATAAGAAGGACTCAGATGCATTACTAGATTATTCTCTTTCTTAGAGGTTATACAGAGTGCTGCAGAGGTAGGTAGAGATAATCTGACAGAACTCTGTTATGTTCCTGGCTTAAAATCTTAACCAAGACTTTTCCCCAAAATGTAGGTGAGGTCAGTCACAGTGGAAGTGAGGTGTCACTGGCTTAGAGACTAAAATTATGAAAACCAAATATGTCGCAACAGAAGACCCAGCTGGAATAGTTTAGGGTTATACTTGCCACTTGGATTACTGAATAGACCTGAATTTCAAAGCGGAAAAACTGCACAGGCTACACTTAGAACACTGCTGCTACTCTTGTTTAGGACTTACTGTAACACATATTTGTAACATTTGTGGTGTTGTGTAACACAGTTGCATGCATGTGATACCCATTTAGGTAGCAGTGGCACTACAGAGTTCTGATGATAATATTAAATAGGTGCAACTGTAGTCAAACACAGATTTCTTTCAGGAATGTGTTACAGCAACTGCAGATAGTGATGCTAATGATGTAGATCCTATGAATATGACAAAATACTTTTCATAGAGAGAATCCAGCAATGGGATAAAAAAACTTCTGAAGCAATCAAGTACATGCAAAAATTGTTTTAGTTAATCTGTGCAAAATATTCCTCTTTTAATAGGGTAAGAGTGTCACTTAGTACTATAAAACAACTTTCAGTCAAGTAATTATGAGAGTTCTAAGTGCTTCTTTCAAAATGTGAAATCTGAAACTGGATACAACACTCAGCTAAGTCTTTGTCCATGTTGAGTGGAAGGATTATGTTTTTGGTTGCTGTTTTTTTCATTCCTGGTTTTCAGTCCTTTCTAAGCCACAGATCTTTTCCTATTGAATGGTTGCCTAACTTAGTTCTGTCCTGTACCCATACTGTTGATCACTCTTATTGGCATCTAGCCACTGCACTTTTTTAATTGTATCCCATATTTCATACTGCTACTCCTGTTTGCCAAAATCACATGAATTCTAAATACTCCAATAAACACTGAAAACTGCATATTATACATATGTTCTGTAATTATATTCTTCTCCAGTATAGTCATAAGTGGAAATGAACTACCCAACCATTACCACATTACAGTTTTCAGTTTGACATTGAACTATGGCTGTCTACTCCTAAAAGCAAGACTCTCTCTCCAGCTGAATTTTACATTCTTGTGTAATGTAAGAACTAAATCTACACTTTCCTATGTGGAATACTGACTTCTGTAGAAGGAACAGATTCTGTGCTATAAAAATACACATCATGTCCTTAACCAAAATTCTGGACTTAAACTCTTCTCTCTCTGATCTTTTAAAACAAGTGGAATCTTCCTGAAACAGCCAGACTTACTGGCATACTGAAGTATATCTAGTGCTGTCACAGCTTTTGAGTAGGTGGAATTTTCTGTAGTAAGGGAGCCACCACATTGCTTTTTGAAAACTCTCCTAGTTTCCAGGTCAATTTACTATATATCTTTGTGGGATCTCTGTTATTTCTACAGTCTCACAGACAAAACGCAAAAAAAGGTTCAGGAATCAGCTCCAGTATCATTCTTGAATTTAAAACTTAATTGTCCTTAACAAGGAGCTGAAAACTCAAGATGATTATCACTCCATACCACTAAAATACTATATATTGCACACAAAACCAATCAAGTTTACAGAACCTTATAAGATACAGAAGACACATAGGTTAGGAAATCACGATGGGTTATTTTTTGGATTGACTGAAAAGACATACCTCTTCCTTCACTTCTTGGGGCTGATGCTCTTTAGTGTCTTTATCAGTGACAGAGGCAATGGGACCGAGTGCACCCTCAGAACATCTGCAGGTGACAGGAAGCTGACAGTGCTGGTGACACTGAAGAAAAAAGGGATGCCATCCAGGGGCACCAGGACAAGCTTCAGAAGTGGGTTCATGTGAATGTCATAAAGTTCAACAAGGCCAAGGTGATGCATCTGGGCCAGGGCAGTCCCAGACAAGAGCACAGACTGGGAGCAGCCCTGCCCAGAAGGGCCTGGGGGTGCTGAGGGTGAGAGGCTGGACATGCCCCAGCCATGGGCACTGCCAGCCCAGAGAGCCAAAGGTGTCCTGGGCTGCATCCAGAGCAGTGTGGGCAGCAGGGCCAGGGAGGGGATTCTGCCCCTCTGCTCTGCTCTGCTGAGCCCCCACCTGCAGGGCTGCAGCCAGAGCTGGGGTCACAGTACAGGAAGGACAGGGACTTTCTTGACCTGAAAAGGAACACAAAAATGATTGGAGACTGGAATATCTCTCCTATGAGAAAAGGCTGAGAGAGCTGGGGTTCTTCAGGCTGGGTAAGAAGGCTCTGGAGAGACCTTGTGGTAGGTGGTAGATGTTTCAGTAACTAAAGGGTGATAAAAAGAAAGGAAGAGTGACTTTTTTACTTGTGCAGATAGGGACAGGATGAGGGGTGACGATTTTAAATTAAAAGAGGAGAAATTCAAATTAGATGCTATGAAGAAATTCTTTACTCAGAGGGTAGAGGCACTAGAACAAGTTGCCCAGAGGAGAAGCAGATGATCGACCCATGGCAATGGCATTGGACGGGGTGACCTTTAAAGGTCCCTTCCAACCCACACCATTCTGTCATTCTATAATGTGAACATTGCATTGAGGCAACATTCTGTTCCTGCTTGAAAACTATCTCCATACTGGTAATCTGAGTTCTGATAAATACAGTTTTACATTGTTAACTTCTTCAGTTTTGACTTCATGGAAGATGACAAATCCATCCTGTTGTACCTTCAGTATTCAGTAGAAACTGAAATATTAACATGTGAAAGTTGTTCCTTATCAGATGAACATGATTATGTGAAGTGCATTAAAATTGCTGCCACCAGGGAATCTGCCAAAATCTGTATCATCCTTAGTAGAGTGATTTGGTTTGTATTAATCCCATCAGTTTACAAGTCAGGGCAGCAGTAGACCCCAGCTTGATTTTAGAGTTTGTGTTGCAGTGAAGCCCAATAATTTCTCCTTCATTCTACACCTGAATAGAAGTTTAGGACTTCTTCTTGAGGATTCAGATCTCATCACTGGCCTTTATCTGCTCTCAGTGATGCACTCTGCAGCCTCTGAGAATTTGACTGAGACTGCCAGCATGCCACCTAGGTCATTTAATTAATAGCACGTGATGCCAGTGCTTCATAACTGAACCACTTGCAGTGTTTCCTGGGTGGAATGTAAGGTGTTACATGTGAAATGTAAAGCTTCTTAATCTTTAGAAGAGATCAGCTTTTTCTTTCCCTGTGGAGTGCTGTCACAGCTGTAACTAAGCGACAAATGTAAATAAGTCACTTAAGTATTTTTGGAAGTATGTCTAGACTCTGAAATTAGTCTTTCTTTTTATTTGAAATAACATAAATCTATTCAGCTTTCAGATAGACTGTGAGACAAAAAAAAAAGAGTAAAATGGGAATTTGGAATGAGGTGGTAGTTTTTCACATGGCTTTTCAATCTAAAATTCTTCTGGTTACTTACCTTTGTTGAGTCTAAGCTATTCTGAATGTTGGTTAATTTGATGTATAGGAAAAATAGACTTTTTAAAATTGAAGTGAAAAAGTCAATACCTGAAAATATCTTGCAATTTGCACAAAACATTGTTGTGAAAACTGTGTGACAGTAAAGGTCTTCTACTAAAAAANTAGGGGTCAGTAAGGAAAAAAAAAAAAAAAAAAAAAAAAAAGTATTTCATGTCTTGCTTAATGGATGGTTTCATGTCTGTGTTTTGTAATTACTAGTGTTGTTGAAACTATTGTCCTCTAAGTTATTTGTAAAAAACATCATGTGAGATAATGAGGATTAAAAGCAATTCAAGTGAATTTAATGACATACTTACTTTATTGAACTGTTTAAAATCTCATGTGTCTTAAAAAGCTTTTAAACCTATCTTCTTCTTGGTCATAAAATATTTTGATTTGCACAGTTACGCTTTACATAGATCAGATCACGTGATTTTAGCAGAAATTGAAGGGAATAGGTCTGATTTTATTAATTTATTGTTTCTGTGTACAAAAAAACTCACAGCTGTTCAGTGCTAACCATTTAAAGTGCAGCCTGGTTTATATAAGTCAGATACTGTAACCTGTTCCCAATTCTGAATTTCGGAAAACTGTCACTGAGGACACTTAAGTGTTGTGGGAACATTGGGTGCTAATGCTGAGCTCTTTTTGCCATGACAATAATTCCAAGTTGAGTATAAAATTTTTTACCCCATTTGTAGAGATAGTTTTATTTTACTCCAGAACAAACAAAAATGGATCTGTATATTGAAGGTATTCTCTATCCAGCATCAATAGTTATGCCCTCTATCTTCTTTAAGAAATGTTTTTGTTCATAATGCAAGGAAGTCTCCTTTCAGTATATTTATGATTGTTTCATGGAAAATGTGGCACAATTAGCAGTGGAAACACAGTATTTTACTTGCCTTGCATTCTCACAGTTAAAAGTTTTGTAACAGAGAGAGATTTGGGTCATAAAACAGTATCAAGTCATCACTTTGCAGTGTCTACTATTGTAGAGTATAGGCTGGAATTGGTTTCAGCTTGGGTCTTTTTTTTAAATTGAAATAGCAATTTCAGAATCAGGTAAATGTTGAAGTTAACCAGACTGGTTTTATATTACAATATTTAATTTCTATTAAGAACTAGATAATGATGCACACTATTAATATTTAATCCATATATATTTGATAATGTGTTCCATTTTATTTCCAGGATTTCCTATTTACTGTCGAAATTTGCAGGGTGAAGTTCTTCAGGATAGACACCTAAAAATATTGGTTATATTTCTTTTATAAACCTTGTTTTATATACATTCTATAAAATGCAGCTTTTTCTTTTCTACAAAACCTCAGATTTAGCGTTATGAAATATGGCTTCCTCAAGATTAACACCAGTATCTGCAGCTTCAGTTGCAGAAGCTTAACTGTGACAAACACAGTAAACCCCTGAAAAATAAGCTGCAGTCTGTTTTACATGCTGATGCTAGCTTGGGGCATGACAGAAAAAGTGCTGCTGTAATTTATGCCAGTGAGGCACAAAGATGGATTAAAGCCATGTTTGCTCCCCTCCTCCCATCCAGACTTGAGCCAGCGTTCCTTCACTAGTCTGGAAAAACTGGCTCTATATTAGGTCTCTCCTGCTAAGGCCATTGATTTACTCAACTACATTTTTTAAAAGTTGACAAAATACTTACTTGATTGTTACAAAGGATAAATGAATGCCAGAGGTCTGTATTAGAAACACATTGGAAAGAGAGGTTTCTTTTTGGCAAAAAAAATAAGCGTTTGTTTGGGTTTTAGTACTGCCACTAACCTTTAAAGGAAGAAAGAAAAAAACCCTTCTGCTGTAAATCTTTCCTTTTTTTCCTCCAGTTTTGTCTCCACCTTCACCCCGTACTGCTAGAATATGGTCAGACCTTGATGATCTATAAATGCCATCCGTGCCCTACTGCTTCAGTCAGTAACTCATCTTAGCAAATGGTTCTTCTGCTGACGTTGTATATTGATTGCCTCTAGCTGTTCAACGTGTCTGAGAAACTCAAAGCATGTTAAGAGGGTTTTTTGCTTGTATATTTTTTGTTAATTCCTCCATAGCTGAGCTCATTTGGACTAGGCATCTGAGTTTTGACTACTGTTTGACTTAAATTCAGAGATGATCCATGCTTCAGTCAAGGAATATCTTGTTAGATTTACTGTCTGGAAATCTGACTTTTTTATTGCCAGAAAATCTAGTGAAAAGAGGAAATAATCTTCTAAATCCTTATTAGCCTGTCTTAAGCTTCCTGCATATTTACACACCTTTTCAAGCACCCCAACTTGATCTCTTTGAATGGCATATATAAGAAGTAAGGATTTGGATACATACAGAATGAAAGAGGGAGGGGCAAAAGAAAAGGGAGGGTGTCTGTAGAAATTTGAATATTTTGAAAATCTGAGTATTTTTGTGCTAGAAATACTCTCGTTTCCTTTCTTTTCACTCCAGCCCTGTGCTGTGGTGATACAATAATGCCTGGCTGCTTGTGTAAACTTGGGGAGGTGATTTGCTATCCTACTTCAGAGTATCAGATGTTATACAAGCTATTGCCAGAGACAGGATGGTAGACTGGATGGATCACTGGTCTATTCTGGTGGTGGCTCCCACGTCCTTGTAGTAAATGCTGTTATACTGGTGTGCTGTCTGGAAGAACATCTGGAATTTGCATTTTAGTCTTCCATACCAATCTACTCTACCAGTCTATTTAAAGTATCTGTCTTCTTGCATCAAACTACTGAACATTTTTGTGAAGGGGTAAAGGATGTAGTGTAAATATATTAATAGTTATAGAACAGAAGCAGTAGCAAGATAGGATAACTAAATTTTATATAGAAAAGTATTAATTGCTTGGAAAAGTAAGTCATCATAGTTTCACATAGTTTTCCTGATACTATAAGAACTCATCACATTTTCCCACAGATTATCACTGAATAAGGTGAGCTTTTTCATAGTTAAGGTGATTTCCCCTTCTCTTTGAAGGTTACTTACAATTAAATGCTGTTTCAGGAGAAAAATATTTTTAGTACTGTCTTGAGAAATCCATGGATACAATACTACATGAGTCTTCACCAAGATTAGGTTGCTTTGTTGTTAGCTTTGCAAAAACTGGTATCTTTGAGATTCTTTTTAAGACAGAGATCCCATGGATAGTGAAACTTACTAGTTTTTTCTGTAATTTTGGCAGTGATTTTTTGTGATAAAACAAAATGTATTGCATTGAAATAAACTGTCTCAAAAAGTATTATTTTAGAAATATCTGCAGAAGTTCTGTCCCCATCATTTTATGCTATAGGACAACACAACAAAGAGGAAATATAAACAATTAATTCTTTGGTCTGTGGAGGACCCAAAACTTGCTGGTTATTCTGAAGAAATTAAAACAATTTTCAGTCCTCTACTGATTGTAATATACAAATTCAGAGGGCTAGTTAAAGTTAACAGAAGTGTACAGGCTGACTTTGTATAATATTTTTAAAGAGCGTTTTCATCAATTTTATTTGCTTAACAGTGGGGAAGGACATTTTTTGTTTTGTGCAAGAGCAGCAGTAGACCTTCATTGTTGTGGTTTAATCCAGCCAAGCCCCAGGCAGCTGCTCACTCACGGCCCCACCAGCAGGGTCTGATGGAGAATCAGGAGGATAAAACCTGAAAAACTCATGGGTTGAGATACACACAGTTCAAGAGGGAAAGCAAAAGCCCCCCACACAAGCAGAATAAAAAGAAACCAGGAATTAATTCACTGCTTTCCATGGGCAGTTCAGCCATCTACAAGACTGCAGAGCCCCATGCTGCATGTGACAGAAACTTGGGGAGGCACACTCCATCACTCCAAACACCTCCCTTTCCTCCTTCTTCCCCCCACTTTATATACTGAGCTTGATGCCACATGGTCTGGAATATCACTTTGCTCCTTTGGGGTCCCCTGTCCTGGCTGTGTCACCTCCCAACCTCCCAGGCACCCCCAGCCCCTCACCAGTGTGGCAGCAGGAGAAGCAGAACAGGCCTTGGCTCTGTGTGAGCCCTGCTCAGCAGTAACGAAAGCATCACGATGTTACTGACCCTGTGTTCAGCACAAATCCAAAGCACAGCCCCACATCAGCCACTGTGAAGAAAGCTAACTCTACCCCAGCCAAAAACAGCACAAACAGCTGAAAGCTAAAATATTATAAGCTAATAGACTCTTCTGGGTCTTGCAGTTAACCTCAGGGGAGTGCAGGGGGGATGGTGTTTATAGCAATAGTAAAATTTAAAATTTCTGTGTAAAATCTGTATCATAATCACTAACATGAATTGAAACTATATTTTGAAGTAGTATTTGATGTGATTACTTAACATTTGAAGTGGAGTACAATATGACGTATGTATTTATAACTATTTACTCTTCTAAGCATTTTTTGAGTATTTAAAACTTGAATGGAATAACTAATTGTTCAGATTTTGCTAGATCTGAATAGAAAACTTTATTTCTCTTTTTAAATATCAAGACAATAAACATGAAAAATACAGGGTGTTATAAAAGCATTTAAAAAGGGGACAAGGTTAGGAAGGGAGATGAGGAAAGAGAAAAAGGAATGTGGAATGCTGAAAACAAGTACTGAAAAAGAGTGAAATCTCATAGTGGTAACAATCACATCAGAAACCTATGACCAGAATTTTTTACTAGAAAGTATTGTGTGAGTCAGTCTCTTCTCCCAGTTAACAAGTGATAGGACAAGAGCATGTGGCCTTAATTGTGCCAGGGGAGGTTTAATTGGATATTGGGGAAAAATTTCTTCTCCACAAAAGTCAGGCATAGGAACAGGCTGTCACCATTCCTGGAGGCATTTAAAATGTACTTGTAGATGTGGCACTTCAGGACACGATTTAGTGGGCTTGGCAGTGCTGGATCAACAGTCAAATTTATTGATCCAAAAGGTCCTTCCCAGCCTCAGTGTCTTCTCTGTGGTTCTCTGATCATAAACTTAGTTAAAGTGAAATACCTGGTTTGGCACAGTAGGTGTGGTGGAAATACATGATGCAGTATAAGGTTTAATACCAGGTGCTACAGAGGGGTACAGGCTTTTGCAGGTAATTTAGCACAGCTGCAGTACTATGAGTTAATGAGACAAACAGTACTCAAGGAAATTGTTTTCTGAAACATCTTTTTTGAGACAGAAGAAGCTGTGTGAAACTGATAATTAGAGAGATTAATTAATCTTTGAGACTGGGTCTGTCATGGTACTTATGATATCAACCCTCATTGCTCTAAGAATTAAAACCTACTTTAAGTACTTGGTAAAAATTGGTTTTTCTTTTAATGATCTGTAGGGGAGAGAAATTTGGATTACAAGATTCCTTTGGGTGAAAGGAAGGATGATGGCTTATGTTACACAAGAAGGAAAACAAATCTGGATGGTGAAAGAGGGCAGACAGTAGCTATGAAATTCACTTACAAGAGTCCTATTACACAGAGCACTTAGTGATAGTTGCAGATTTCATTAGAGACACAAACATACTTCCTCTCTCCTGCTGCATTGTGTTTACAAAATTATTTGTAAAACTCTTGGACACACTTAGGCAAGAAATAATGACAGCAGCCTGATCCAAGAGGCTTATTTTGCTTGTAGCATCTCATTAAAAAAAAAAAAAAATTAAAAAAAAAGCTGGAAAAATATTAGATGTTAGTAATGTATTTCCTCCTTCAAAATTCCCTTTGTTTTATGGCCTTGACATTCTTTTTGCCTTGTTTGTACTCTTGTTCTCTTGCCTTGATTCAAAATTTATGCTTCTTTTTAATTGTCATTTGACTATTTTCTTCACTTGATTTACATTTTGATAAGTCTCTTCCTCTCTGTTTTTGTTTCTCATTCTTATATTTTTTTAGTCTTTACCTTCCTTAATTTTTTTTTTTTTTTTTTGTAGTCTCTTAACTGTCTCTCAGTGTTTCTCAAATGTCTCTCCTCTTCCTGTGCCACCCACTACTCTGCTGGGAGGGGTGAGATTGCCAGTGAGTTCATTCTTCCACAACAGCCCATTTTTTTTTTCCTTGGGAGAGACATCTTGTTTGCTTTAATCTGTGCATTCTCATCTGTTTTCTCCTCTGTTCACTTGAGATACTTCTCTGTCCACTGCTGAGGTATCTTGAGGAGGATGGAAGGAAAATGCTAGAATGTTTCCTACATTAATGATTGATGCTTGCACTTCCACTTTTACTGTATTTGAAGGAAAATTAGCATCAAGTAGAATATAATTTACAGAAAGTAGTAGTGTTTGAGTACTTACTGTTTTTGTTTTAAATGTGGGATGTGTTGGGAAATTGAGAAAAATAGGAAGCCTGTTACTTGCAATCAATGTTCAACTCAGAAACAAATGGTGCTACTAGCAGTTACGGTCCATATTGGTCCCATTTTTTTTAGACAGCCTATACAATGCAAGAGGCAACACTGAATTTCTTGGCACAGATACATATTCCTTCTGCATTCATTTTAAGCAACCTGATGGAAAGAATCCGTAACTGTGATAAAACATGGCCATAATGTTCAAAATTATGGTACTCTACATTTTATAGCAACATGATTAGTTGCTTAATTTATTTTGTATGTATCTAGTGCAAAAAGAAGGAGTAATGGCACCAACTGCAGTGTTTTATGCAGGCACATCCAAAGTGCAGGCACCTGCCTAAAACTGCTTAAGAATTTACTGCTGCTGTGCCTGAAGCTACTACCCTTACAGCAGAGTTGGCAGGATGTAACTTTTGCTCACAGTTACTGATGATTTCCTGTTTAAAATGCTGATGTTAGTTGAGTGCAAGATAATGTCCCAGGTTTCCCTGGAGGCACAAGGAGTTCTGCTCTGTAGGGCCAGCTGTGCAAAGAAAGTTGAAGGGGGCAATAGACAGGTGATAGCAGACAACAGCTATATCAGTTTGAAAAACAAGTGTGGTCTTAGGCAATACAGCTTTGCACTTTCATTTCAGTTGGTATAAAAATCACTGATGCATCAGTGTACCTGGAGGTTTCAGCTTCATCAGTAGAGCAAAAGCATAGTGCTTCCTTACTCTTGCCAAGATTCAGAATTATTTAGTTCACTGATTGCCACTTAAATTTCTCTCACAGGGGGTTCTGGAAAGGCTGAAGCTGTTGTGCTACAGGGCTTCTCTTTATGCTACACTGAACATGACTACCACCTGTCAGCAGCTGGCATATGGCTCAGATCCAGTGCATGGCTCACACACCTCAAAAGCAGAGGGATTACAGTATATCATATCTTTTCTTACAAGTACCATCTCACTAGAGTAGTTCAAAAGAACCTGGTCTGTTTGCTGGTCTGGGAATATCACTAGGCCGTAAGAGTATCCATGTACCTTTGAAATCCTGCACTGTCTCTGAAACTGTCTTAAATTAATTCATGTATTTCAGTCTAACATTTCAGGACATTACATTTTTGGAATACAGAAGAGAGACAGCTACTGAGTGTTCTTTAGTAGCACAAAAGGAGAGAAATGCAGGGCAGCTGCTCTCCCATCAGATGGGATAGGACCATGGTCAACCTGTAGGATGCTGTCATCTGGTCAGGGTTAAAATCAACCTCTTAAGAAATAAATCCATGCAAAGATTGCTCTATTAATTTCTGTTAAGGAAATGATTTTGTGATCATGTCTTGATTAAGGAAGGACGGCAACTTGCACAACTAGGTATTTGAAACCCAGAGTCATCAGTTTTGGCAAGCTATTTTTTTTTTTACAAATTTTTATCAAAAAAACTAAGCTGCAAAACTGAGGTTTTGTTTTCTTTTGAGTTTTGCTTGGTAGAACTGACTACCTCTCATCCTTTAAATTTTGAAGAAAAGTGTACTTCAAAATTGCACATCTCTCTTCTATAAAATGAGCTGTCAACAATCAGTGATAAGCACAATTTAGTGGGTTCATGAAGACCAGAGATACAGAGATGAAGTTACTGCTTTCAGCACACTGATTGCAGAAACATGACTGGGCAGCCAGCTCCTCACTGAACTCAGGAGCATGCAGAAGGGAAGAGAGCTATAAACTGAACAAGGAAAAGTCTTAAGAAACTTTGTATTTGTGGAACTACGCCCTAACTGCACTTGGAAAATTATGCAAATGCAAGCTTCAGTTGGAGGAACTTAAATAAGATTAAATTCAAATGCTTAATATAGAAATAATTATTAAATCCATCCTATGTTCCTTAAATAAAAAACAAACTTTTTAATTGCTTTTGAAAAGCAGTATTCACTGTGATTCACCATTCATATAGATGCAGAACACTCTACCTGGGAAGTTGTGTGACTTGCTAAAATAAGCTAAGTTCACAGAAGGAAAATATTTCTTAAAATCTCCACAGCAGTCTGTGTTTATTTTGCTTTACCTCTGAGATGCTGCATCTAAAATTGATTCTGGGAATATCAAAAAGTTTCTTAATATTGGCTTATTTTTAATCACAGCTGGGAATGTCTTAGTGGAAAGTTATGAATAAGAGTCAGAGACTATGACTTCTTTCAGCTCTTGGGGAGAAGTAAATATTGCTTAGACTGAATCGACTGCATCTAATTTGCAAACTGCTTGGGACACTATATGGCCTGACCCAAGAATTAGAGATGTATTTAATTTTAGTTCCTTTTAGTTGTATCCTGCAGGTTATGTCCTGTCCTGTAGTATTCTTGGAAAAACCTGAGTTGATGAAAGGACTGTGACTCCACTTCTACTTAAACTCCTATAACACAGTTTAAAACCCTGCACCAAGGAATGACACCATCTCTTAGGCCTGTACTTTATTCAGACTAGGACAGAGGGATTTGATATGTGTACTCATCTTTAATAAGTTGAGAAGAATATGACAAATGCAGAAAGCATGTTAGCTAAAATAAATTACTTCAGTCCCTCCACTGTGAGACAATGTTTTTATAATTAAACTACAAATATGCAACCATGAGTCACTCTGATGGTACATTATGTTATTCTGAATTGTGGAGATGACTAAAAAAATAAGTTTGGGTGTTAGTAGTGTGGACAGGGTTATAAACTACCTAAGTTTTTTACACTGGAAACAACTCTTAAGTATTTATGAAACACATATGTCAAGAATCAGTTGAGATGAAAATTCTCAATTTTTGTTTTGAGGAATTTTCTAAAGCATTCAAGCAGATGACTCATGGTCTATAGTTTTGATTTTTTTTTTCTGGTTTATTTAATAGTACTATATTGTAATCTTCAGTAACAGCTGGTTCTCCCTCCCTCTCTTTATGTATGGAGATTTGCACTAAAGCCCTTTGAAAACTGTTTAGTTCAGAATGTCTTACATGTTGCAAGAGACCTATAAAGCAATACTTCATTGGCCACAAAACTTTCCTTTTGAAACTTGCTCATTTTTCCTGTATTTTCTGTCACAAAGACTGTTGACAAAGACATGCTATAAGGATTGATGTGCTTAGATTCAGATCAGTGCAGTTCTTAAGTTGTCCCATCAAAGTCAAAGACATTTTTGAAATTGATCACACGAAATCCAAAGGTGAACTGTGGTTTTTGCCTAGATATATGAGTTTTCCCTGAAAAAATAATTTACCACATCTCTGGGCAGCCTGTTGCAGTGTTTCACCACCCGTGTCTTAAAAAATGTCTTTCTTACCTCATCTGAATCTGCGTTCTTTTGGTTTAAAACCTTTACCTTTTGTCCTGTAAAAACAGGCCCTGCTAAAGGGTCTGTCACCATCTAGTGAGTCCTGCTGTGTACTAAAAGTCTGCAATAAGATGTCCTGAGAGCCTTCTCTTCTGCAGGCTGAACAGTCCCAACTCTCAGCTTGTCCTCACAGGAGAGATGCTCCATCCCTCTGATCATCCTCGTGGTCTCCTCTGGATGTGTTCCAGCAGGTCCCTGTCCTTCCTGTGCTGGAGCCCAGCTCTGGATGCAGCCCTGCAGGTGGGGGCTCAGCAGAGCAGAGCAGAGGGGCAGAATCCCCTCCCTGGCCCTGCTGCCCACACTGCTCTGGATGCAGCCCAGGACACCTTTGGCTCTCTGGGCTGGCAGTGCCCATGGCTGGGGCATGTCCAGCCTCTCACCCTCAACACCTGTAAATTATTTGTGGCAGAGCTGCTTCAATCCCTTCTTTTTCCAGTATGTGTTGGTATCAGCAGTTGCCCAGGTGTAAGATCTGGTACTTGACCTTATTGAACCTCCTGAGGTTCACATGCACCACTTCTCCATTATGTAACAGTTACGTTTTCAGATTACTGGAAATTTGCTAAAATTAGGAAATATCTAATGGGGGAAAATTTCTAATGAACAGTACAGTAGGAAAAAAACTGAATTGAACAAGGCATTTGTTTAGTCTGGTATTCAGAGAATTAAAAAGCATGATCTGAACCAAGTTCATGTAGAGCAGCAGGACATGAAGCATTCCCCTTTTGATCTTCTGTGTACCTACTTCAAGCATTTTCCATGTAAACTCTTCCCCACTCTTGTAAAATCCTCCACCCTGGTGAAAGTTGTCTCAAGTGGCTAATAGAAAAACTTGAGAAACACTGCCTGTTCCTGGGAAAAATCTGCCATACATTTTGGAAGACATGCTAAATAGAAAAAGACAACAAAACAGAGTTTAGTATGTGAAATAATATCCAGAGACAACTTTATCTGTATTTAGCTGTATTTTTGAAAAGGAGTCTTTACAAAATTATCACCTTATAATGTTGGCCTGATTTTTCTGAATCTGAGAAATTTACCCTGCTCGCTGAGTGTTCCCAAGGGAAAGTCCTTGGAAAGATTCAGTGAGAAGGCTAAAATTTCTCAGATTCAGAAAAATAAGGCCCACATTATAATATAAGGGTCTTCTAAGATTTTTTTTCTAAAAAAAGCAAACAAAACACAAAAACAAAAAAACACCCACCCAAAAGAAATCCAGGTCAGTTCTTTTTTGCTATGCCCAAAAATAGATCAGAAATCTTGCCATGCATATCATAATTACAAATTGTAACTTCCATTCTTTCACTGAGCTGGAGTTTGTTTTGTTTTGTTTTTTTTTAGGATGTCCCATGTGCTTCAGTTTGAAGACAGAAGCAGAAAGGTGAAAGATGCAAGCATGCAGGATGAAGACACTTTTGAGATCTATGATCCACGGAATCCTGTAACTAAGAGGAGAAGAGAAGAAAGCAAGAAGATAATGAGAGAAAAAAAGGAAAGGAGATAAAAGGAGTGTAAAGTTAGCCAGAGCTGCCTTGGAAAGTGACTGCAATAAAGCACTGGCTCTTTTGTAAGCTGATCCTAAAAATACCACTGGACAAGTGTGAAAAGGAATCTCTCAAGAACCTGTCATGCAGTTTGAAGCAGAGCTATCATTTGTTTCTTAAGTTGTGTTCAAGTGCTCTCACTGCATTCATTATCCAACCTCTCAAAAGGTTTTTAGAAATATGTATTTAATAAAACAGCTGACTTGACTTTTGTCCGTGTTTTAATTGCAGTAGTCAACATCTTTGTATAATCAAAATATCGTAATCAAAAAGTTTTTAACATAATGAGAATTCATCTAAGTGAGGGTCAGGTTAGAAGATGGAAACCCCATCTGCAGGCTCTTCAGATTTTTTCAAAGTACAATTTTAATTATTTTCATTGTTCTTTGAAAGACATGTAAACTTTGCCTGCTGAACCATTCTGACACAGAATTAAGATGATGGAGTACTTCTTAGAATGGTCACAGCTTTCTTGAAACAAGCTAAGTTTAATTTGAGAACCTGGCTATTGCCTCCTTCTTTTGAAATATACGTTCCAGTAGAGATCCCATCTTGAGATAATACATTTTAGATGTGTTATTTTGCTATCCATACCACAGGAATAAATTGAGAGAATGTGAGTATGCTGTAATGGTTGATTAAACCACTTGTTGCAATACTGGAAAGATCCCCTTGGTAGAATTTTTACTGTAAAGTATCAGGTAATGAAGGTAATGAAAATTGGCTTATAAATTATTCCAGTACAGAAACAAAAGAAAATGTGATCAGTCTCATTAAAAACATTACCCTGCTTTTAACAATTATTCTATCATCTAAAATTGAACACTTCAAGCTTCTGGTTTAAAGGGTTTTCTCATATTTTACAACCGTAGGTGTTAATATTTTTACCAATAAACAGTAATTTTCATTGCTCTTTCTTTACAGCAGTTCTGGTGCCACAGGAGCATGAATTACCCAAATGGCCAATAGCTAGGAAGAGTGAACAAGGTCATTAAGAAGTGCCACCAGAGCTGTGTTTCTGCTGATGTTGTTTTTAGAACAAGTTCAGTAAGGTATGGTGTCCTTATCAAGCTGCCACTGCCAAATTTCTTGATAGGGTTTGAAGTGTGAGATACATAAACCTGCATTGGTGGGTTAATATGGCCCAAATGTCAGAGGTTAGATTAATACAGACTATTGCTTTAATGCACAGTGCAACCTTTGAGATAAGGAGAAAACTTGGAGGTGTGAAGTGAGATCCTGTATAAAGCTGTCATTATCCTCCTCTTAGGCTGAGTGAATTATACTGTGCCATGGTGTAAAGAAGTTAAGAGGGGTTACATTCCTTAACATGGCCATTCATAAACTAGTGAGTCAAAGTTTTTTAATCATTAAATCACTTCTGTTAGGCTGCTGCTGGCAAAGGGAAGAACATCTAATGTCACATGCTGTTAGCTCTATTCATTGCTTTGTGGAGAAAATTTTAAATCAGTTATTACAGGAAATGAGCATTCTGGTGGAGATGGAAGAGAGGAAGAGATGGTGAACATGGGCAAAAGTGAGGGCTAGATCTGAAAAGAGCCTTGAGCATCAATTCCAGGACAGTTACTTCCCNAAAAAAAAAAAAAGTTCTAATTATATATTTTTCCTGCAAGCTAAAGTAGGGTGCATGAGTCAGTAAATGGACAAGTTGACTAACACTCTTCTTAGCTGCATATTTTTGCCAACTACCTGCAGCAGCTCTGAGTAAGCTGTATTAGATGATTCCCAGTTTTAAGCACTAGAGAAGCCCAAAGAGGAAACTTAACTTGGGGTTAGGGCTCTGCTCACTTGGAAGAGGTTTGAGAAGCCTGGACCTTGCCTACACAGGATTGATAACCTGACAAGAACAGGAGAGTGACTATGTTGACATTTTCTTGGTGCATTGAAAGTTAGATTATCACAGCTACTCAACTGAGAGTCACTTAGAAATGGGCTAAGGTGTCTAAATTTTATTCGTGTTACTTAAGCAAAAGTAGTTCTGTATTTAGAGAATTTGGAGACATTTGGAGGAAAGTTAAGCATATTTCAGAAGTACATTCTCAGGTAAAGTCAACACCAAAGAGTAAGAACCTCACAGAAAGAAGCTGAAATGATGACACTTGTCTGAAACAAGTATTTTGCAGTGTCACAGCAATCTCCCAGTAACAATCCTGCCTATTTCCCATACTGCCAGGCTAGCAGAATCATTTTAATTCAAACCTATTGCCTTTATCATCTGGCATTGCTGTAATTACATGAAATGTTGAGTGGTACAGCACTGCAGTGTTCTTTATAGACTGAAACGTGTGTACTCAGGGTTACACCTTTTATTTGTCAATACTGAAAATCAAGTGGAGATTACAATGAGGGCAGGTGAAACAGTCTTACTGAGCTAGGTTAGGGGCTGAAAACCGAAGGAGCAGTTGGTTTTGTGGCTGAAGAAAGAATTCATTCTATGTAATGAGATTTTTGACTGATTATATTTTCTTAAGTCTTTATTAATCAGCTCCCATGATCCACCCTTATGGCCACCACCAGAGCCATCTGTATAAACATGAACATAATCTCTACATAGTTGTAACACAGAACTAGGAACATTTGTCTGTGCACTACCAATACAAAATCAGTGGTTTAACATTGCTTGTGAAGCTTTACTTCCTAAAAATGCTAATTTTGGGCACAAATTTCCCAGCTTGAAGACACAAACCGCAATGCTGATACATAATAATTTCTGTAGATGTGTCAGTGTTTAAAATTGAGCTGGGTATGCTCTACTTCCCCGCTATCACCACCTGCTTTTTGGATTACTCATTACATGAAGCTAAAAATCATATAAGCCCAGAGTATGCCTGAATTTTCGGTTAGATCTACCAAAGGTCTACCAATATTTAGTGGCAGCTCACCTGCAATTTCAATACATCAGCTTTGCTACTAACACAGTGGGCCAGTGTTGACAAATGTTCTGTGACACAGTCCCTCCAGTCATTCCTGGCTTTCTTTTAATACGAGCATTAATGGAGCCTTTCTTTTTGTAATAGGGAATGTGACTTTCCTAACTGAAAAGAGAGGGTGGGGGAAAAGCTTTTCATCCTTGCAGATACCATTATGTTGGTAAAGTCAACATTTTCATTTCCAAACCAGCTGGATTTTGAATAGATAAGCTCCTTCTAGGCCACATCTGGTAATAGCAAGATCCTCAAGAAGAGCTTAAAGGCTTGCCTCAAACGCTGTCAGTGATGCCAACAGCTAATACAATGTGCCCTTTTTGCTTTGGAGCTAAAAAACCCTGAAGTACAACAGAGCCTGGTTTATTTCTGTCAAATAGCTACTATGCCTAGGCTCCTAGGGGTGTAGTCTGCAATGCCACATTACGTAGCTTTCCCTGAGCTGCTGGGTTCCAGCATGAGCAGGTTTGGGAAGAGGTTTTTCCCATACTGTTGCCTTTCCCCGGCAGAAGAGTGTCTGGACTATAATGGTTAAAATAACTACACAGCAATGTTGTCTGCTTTCGTCTAGAGGACATCAAGTTTGCAAAAGACACAATTATGTTTTGGCAACATAAAAACTAGCTTCAGACAGAAAGGATAGCTCCAGACTCTGCCTCATTCTGGCAGAGACATGTGCATCTGTCATTACTTAAATGATGACAGACTCAGGCTGTTAGAAGATGAGGGGACTTCTTACCTGTGTATTCTCAGTAAAAGATACAGGTATTTGCTTACAGCTTTCACTGTAACAAAGAATAATCATATAGTGGCTACACTTAAAAAGTTCCTGATGGCGTCCATACAGCATAGAGAATGTAAATCGAAAAGTTTTTTAATGTATCTGATAGCACATTCCTGCCCTACTGGCATAACAAGTAACAGAAGTTTGCTTTTTCCCAGTTGAGTGCCATGAAGTGATTCCCTTTCTGGGCAGATGTGCCACATTCCTGCTTGATAGTCACAAATTCCTCATGCAAACCTTGTGCCCACAGGGGGCTCTCTGATGGATAAATTCTGGTCTGAAGGGCATCCAGGGCAGGTGGCACACAGCTTGTCAGAGGCCTGTGCACCTCAGCTGCTGTGACAACAAAATATTCCTCTGAATTCATTTTCACAGTACTTTTTCTTGGCAGGATTTCACTTCCACTTCAGTAGCCATCACAGATGGGGTTTTCCATTTGATTTTTCACTTATTTTGGTTTTTTAAGGACCTACTCACACAGCACAAAATTCATTTATAAGTCACAGGTTGGAAGTGTTTAAAAAGCTACTGCACACTTTTGCAGGTCTTTCTTACACATTTCACAGTGACACATAAGAGTTGGTTTCTGCCTCCAGACTTCATCACCATTTCTATCGTCATCATGCCCTCCCTGTCAGCCGCTACTGCCAAGGAGCAAAAAAGGAATTCATGTCCTTCCCCTCCTCAACCTTTTGATAGTTTTTGCATTTATAGCTAGCCTTTGCCCCGCTGTCCTCTCCAGCTCTCTGTATGTCTCCTGGCTTCCCAGTGCTGAGCTGGAGAATCTCTAAACCACCAGACAAGCCACACACAAAAGCTGAAGCTGTGTTTTATTGTATTATGAGCCTGTGTAGATTCTGTACATACTACAAATACAAAAAAAATGAAGCCAAAGCTTCAGAGAGTAGGCTTAAAATTTATATTTAAAGTTTTTTACATTTTAAACACCTTTCCCTATGTATCTTTTCTTTTTAAAATTATTATTCCTGAAACACATACCAAAATAGCATTGTACCCAATCTGGCCACAGAATGAGGATCTGCTGATTGTAACCTACAGTTGTTGTCTAGTATTGTATGCCAAAGCAGTACAAAAGCCTGAAAGCTACTTTTTTTCCCAAAAACACCTTTTTAAAGAAAACTATTTACTTGGTACTAATAACCTTCTGCTCTTAAAGCACTGTTTTAAAAAAACATAAGCTTAACAACTCTTAAATTTACAGACATGAGAGAAGATTACAGGCAACCAGACAGGACCTTCTGGGAAAAAAAATTATCCCAAACCTCAACACATCAGAAAAAAAATTGCATTTTTAAGACTAATTCACCAAATCTAAATGAAATCAAATTTCATTATAGGGAAGGTAGGAAATCTACACTTCTTGACCTAGACAATCACATGGAAGAGAAGACAAGTCCGATATGAACAGCTTTTACTACGATTCCTATTTCTAATTTATGAAATGCACTGGCTTTGGAACAAAGCACGATGTGATGGTCGTATGTCTACGTCAATGTGTATTACACACTTGAAAGTCCAGTCAAGTACTCATAAGGTTATTGAGGCTGCACACTTGCCCTTTGTGATTTGTTTGTAGTAAAAGGGCACAGTTACAGAATAGCCCTAGGATAGCCTTAAGTTTTGACAGCTTTGTTTGGCAGCAATAAAGCATAGAAAGCTGAATGTCTTTATATTCCACAGTCTGAAGATCACATTTTTGCATCCACTATGGAAACTGGGTTCCAAAATCACATGTGTTCTTCTTCAGAAGTAACTTCTGGGTCAAACATTTTAATACAATGCTATATTCAAAGGATACTTCCTTCACCTGCTTGAACAGACTCCTACAGTCTTGAGAAGTATGGTCTGATCTGTATAAGGAGGTATTGCATCCTTCCACCTAAAAGGTTATTTCGCTGGAACAGCAGAAAATAATCACCAGTATGTGGTCAGTGATTTTAAAATAAGATTTCCATTACAGCTACAGTATACTCTCCCTTACATTTACAGAATATACAAACCAAAGAGTTTACACATTAAACACATGAATTATTTCAAATGTCAGAGCGCGAGCTGGTCCCAAGTGTTCAAGTAGATTTGGCAAGATGGTATAGTAGGCATGAACATCTGGATAATGATTCAGGGGCATGAGTTGGTAAACAGGGTTGTTAACTATAGTACCTAACCCTGCCCTACAGATTAGGAAGACCCTTGAGGGGAAACAGAAATATGCATCTTATGCATCTTGTACAAGATGTTTTTATCTAGGGCGCCCAAACGACCAAGTTATCCCAATTGACAACAAAAAAGCATTTGAAAGGGCTGTAAATGGGGGAGGAAAAAATAATTCTGACCCAACTATTCCAGATTTACTTATATTTATAATCTAGTCAAAAGATTTTCCTCACAGGGTTTCATATAATTTCATTTTACAAAGACAAAAATCATCAGACAGGAAGACCACAGTAAGCAACATTTGCCTTTGCCAAACAAAGAATTTACATAAAAGTTTGCAAGTAGATTTTTAAAAAGCCCAAAAACTCAGCCCAACTTTGTTCAGCTTCTAAATCTGATACACATTACTGTTTTTTATATAATTTCAGGTGGTTTCACTGCTACAAGATGAGACCTCATACACCAGAGAGACCAAAATATACTACCTCACTGTCATATAATTTAGGCTCAGTCATACCTCAGACAATATTTTTACAAGGTCACTTTGCAAAAGTATGTCTAGCCTATCCAAATGACAATATTATTTATGCCAAAGGTTTTGCTTTACAGATGGAAGTATTCCAACCACTGTTTAATAGGCTGTATGGAGAGGCTAAGAAAACATCATTTGTTGCACACACTGCTTAAGTATACAATATAGAACTAAAGTGTACAGACTGATCATTGGCAACATGGGCTAAAACTGGCCTCAGTGAAAAAAGCCACAAAAGCAATGAGCTTCTGAGTTTTCCTCTCTGATATTATTTTTGGAATTCCTGAGCTTAACCAGAAATATGAATGCACAAGTGAGAAATAGATGTGAATTCAGTAGCTACCTGGATATTAAAAATGCAAAAAAAAGATATTTTTCAAAAGGGACTTTGTAACACAGACATATGACTTCACAAGCAGACAGGACAGCACATTCTCAGCTGCAGTCTCAGAACAGGGAATGGATAGGAGAGTAATGACAGGAACTCCAATAATTTTTTTTTTTTTAAATACTGAGGTGAAGACAATACAGTCTTCAAAGACAAAGTAGTTAGTACCAGGACCAAGTGTTCCTGAAGGCAATTAGAGTAAAACAAGTGTGTTTGTTTCTTCTCAAGGTCTATTAGAAAATGATTTTCATCCGTCAACTTTACTTCTAGTCAATTTGTAACAGTTTTTCTGGCAAACTCTAATTCTTTAGGGGCTGAAACTTGTCCTTGTTGCTGACTAAAATCATTGTGAAAATTGCTAAGATTAAAAAATCCTGGCCAGAGAGCAACTACCATATAGACCAAAACATTATAGCATGTGAAAATCAGCTGGCCCCCAAACACTCTCAGTTCATTAGACTCATTGGGAGAGTGTAATTAAGATTTGGAGTAACAGAAGTACAATGGGAAATGCCTAGGGCTGAGGAAGGAGGTGGAAAAGTACTGTATCTATGTAAGGATCATAGCCAGGCAACCATGGTACACAGGCCACTGCATAAAATTCTGTAATAGTTCTGCTTTCAATATGGAAAATTAATGTATATTTACCCTACAGAACTCTGGAGTAGCTGCCATTCTTCCTCTGTTAAAGTGCCAATCAACTCCACGCTTTCTGACAGCACTAAAACATGAGAAATCTGGGACTTCTTACCATATGATAAAAACTTCAGCAAAGTAAGCAACATTTTTGGTTGTTTAATTTTGAAAATACTTCTTGCAGACTGTTGGTCAAAGCAGCAACGTTACTGAGACTGGTAGCAGATGGTGGGCTGTTGCTCTTTCTGTTCTGGCCATTCTGATGTTTTGGTCTGATCTGTATTTCACAAATATAAGTTGGCCTTTCAGTTGTCAGACCACAAGTTTAGTTCAGGTTCCAGACAGGAGGGGGAGAAGCAAGTAAAGAACTTCCAAAGCAACAAAGTGTTTGCTATTTCCACAATGTGGCTTTTGGAGTAGTGGTCCCTTGTGGCCACAGAAAGCCACAAGCATTCAGAGCCATTTGAGTAAGCCAATACAGTATCACACAGCTATGGACAGACAGTGTTTGGCTTCTGGACACCCTGTGTGGAATGTAGTTTTAGAAGAAAAATATGCTAAACTCCTGGTTAGAGGAAAAATCCAAAGATATCTCACACAAAGAAAGACTCAGTGCCTCAAGTTATCTATTGATTTCTACCTTGAATACCTAAAGTACACATTTATAAATCATATGAATGTGTCTAAAAAGAGAGTTTGGAGGCTGAGGTGCTATTTATTTACAAACTAGTGAATTGATTGTTGTGCACTATTGGTCACTAATTATTGCACTTCAGAAATACAGGCAACATTAGGAAGGGAGAATACAGGCTGCAGTGCTAATAAGGGGGGAAAGGATGGTATTGTACAAAGGCCAAACAGGACCAAACAGAAGTCTAGAGTCCTTTAACAGCAGTGAAGTAATCAAAAACGTGTAGTATCAAAGCTACAACACTTAATGGAGCTACATATGAAACAAATATTCTTAAAACTTCTCTCTTCATGCTTTTTTGGCTCTCTGCTTATACATAGCATCCTATTTCTACTGAGTTTCCAAATAATAGTAACCTATCCACTAAGCATAATTTCACGTAAGAACAGACAGCACATAATCAGATATACTTCCATAATTTAAGAGACAGGTTTGTCTAATCTCCCTCCCTCAATACTCCACATGGGTTTGTTTTTTTTCCAGTGCATGACTAGTCTTGTCTTCAGAAATACTTTCCTAAAATCTTACCTAAATATCTCTTGCTGTAGCACAGCCTGTAACTTCTTGTACCAGTCTGAATGAATAACCTTTTCCACTCTGCAGCAATATTTTATGTATTGAAAGATTTATCATGTCCTTTTCTCCTCTAGAATAAACAATCCCAAAATTTTAGTTCTCTCCCTAGCAGTCATGTTTTGTGTATCTCTAAATCATCCCTACTAATCTTCTCTGGCTATTCTCCCAGCTGACCTACATTTTTCTTTACCTGTGTTACCTAAAGAAAGCTGGAAACAGGAATATCACCAAAGTCTGATTCGTGCTAATAACAGAGGAATGAATCTTAACACACAACACCCCTGTCTTTACATCCAAGTATGGGCTTTCCTTTCTCCTCCATTTGCACAGGGTTTTTTTTAATGATGTTCAGCTTTCAACTTCTATAATTCTCAAATTCTTTGCTATTAACTTGCTGATTAACAGGCTGGGGATTTTTTTATTGTAGCAATTAATTACTCCCAGAAGTGGTGCTTGGTATTCATCCATATTGAAATGCACTCTGTTGTTTTGGTGTGTTTTATCAAATACTTAGAATAGTTATGAATTCATCTTGTTTTCAAACATGCTTGGAAAGTCTTCTAGCTGTAGTTTCACCAACTCAATACTTCACAGACTGCTTATCAGAATGCCATATAAAACTGGTCAAACCATCATATGATCAAACTTCATTCTCTTCTACTACAGGCTAGTCCTATTACCCTACGCCAGACTTCAATATGGCAATAAAATTAAATTTATGTTCTCAAAACTAAGGCAAATTTCATCATGTTCTGAAGAATTATATGAGGGAGGGAAAAGTCAATTCCTTGGAAGGAAAATACACTCTGAGATGCAATATATCCTTAGTATTATATAGACTATGTAAGATAAGAAATACTTTTCATACTTGACTAAATCCAACAGCAACGAACCAAGCTAACACAGAGTTGAGGCTGAAAGGCTGATTATCCAGTCAGTTACAGGCATTTCTCTTCCCCAGGTGTGTCATGAACAATAGCAAATGGCTGCAAACAGCAGGATTTAGTTTACCTCAAACCTCAAGTCCTTTAAACTGTCTGGATGAAATCATGAAAGTGAATAACAGAGAGCTCTGGATCTGAACAGAATGATGTGAAGGAGGTAAACACTCCCGAGCTTTCTTAATCTTTTCATGTTAGCAAGGATATGGAGCTCCTTCTGAAAAAAGAGAATCTTCCTTATGTTGACATGGCAAATATTGTCATGTATACTGAACATGTTACTAAACAGTAACTAAAACAATTTAATTTTCTAAAAGTCCTCATATGAATAGTTATAATTCCTCTTACCAAGGTAGAAAGTGAAAAGGAAAATAATTAAAGTGTCAGAACAACTGTTCTCATCTGTCATTTGATAACTGATCTGACATGTCTGCACAAAGGAAGTGAAATGCCTCCAGCCATTGTTCTAAGATTTCACATGTTTTTTTACACTTTAGTCAAGTGTACTGCCACTGAAAGGAAGCCCACAGCTTACAGAGAAGGAAGATAAGGGAGATGCTAAGTGTGTGAAATACTTAGTGGTGACTGTGAATGTAAAACAGCATTTATGAAAGCCAACTGCACATAGGGTGAGATAATGGGAAGTTTTTCTAAAAAGACGCCAGCCTTGCATGTGAAAACAGACTCTATTCAGTCAATGGTGTTGCTGATGGTGAATATCTCCTCTTTTATCTTTTGAAATATTGGAAACATAATCAGAACACATCTTCTATCTGAATTGTTGCAACTATTGTTGCAATTGTTGCAAGTATTCAGGTCCAAATATATTTGTGTAGCACAGTCTTTGCTATAACTAGCCCTTGATTCTGGCGCCTTTCTCTGCACATTAGTGACCCTTTAGATAGCTTGAATTGGCCATCTTCTCAGAATCAAATGGCATATTTTTGTGAATGGGACCTGCTAGTTCATTAAACAAAATCTAAGGAAAACAATACCTATTGCCTTGAAAAGTCTACTGAACTGGGAAGCAACTGCTTTTCCATGTTCCTGCTGGTATACCAGTACGGATTAAGGGAATAAGATTTCCATATACCGCTTTAATCCTGGGAATTAGTAGAGCAACCTGTTATAAGTAAAAAATAGCGACAGTTGTTTCCTGAAAGATATTGGACATACAATTACTCCTTGGTATCACCATAGTCTTTATGCTCTGCTATTGATGCATTCTGTAGAACTATCCATTCCCATCCTCAAAATTTTGACCCTTCTTAAATGAGACACTTCTTGAACAGAGCCACTGCTTTCCTCAGACCCAAATATGATATCATCTGAATAAATGAACACTTCTGCATTTCTTCAACAAGTCTTTTTTAGTGGGCATTACCTAATCAGAACAGATGTGGCTATTGTAAGAGTAGTTTGTGCCTTAGGACTCCATATTTTTGTTCCCCGGACAATAAGAAACAGCTGGCCAAACAACAGTCAGAGATACATCTCCTACAAAAGACACACCAGTCTCATTTTTTTGAAATGAGAAGATTTTTAGCATGACAAACAAGACTGAAACCTTTTACTGTAGGATTCACAGAAAAAAAAATCTTTTCAGGTCTAAAGAGGAAGATTAATATTCATATTTTCATAACTGAATGAAAGCAGTCCTACATAAAGGTTGAACTGGATTCATACTGTATTGCCAGCCTTTCCCCTCCCAAGCAGAACTTAGAACCTGTCAGGCAAAACACAGCCATGTCTAAGTGCTGCAGTCTGGGCTGTACTACTAAGAAGCACATTGCAGAAGCTCAGTCTGTCTTATCTGGAAACACCTGCATGCTCCTTCAGACATGGGGCTAGCTTACCTCCTCTGTCTGCTTGCATCTCATTTATGCTGTGATGCTGTCCTTTGAAAAACAACTGTTTTCCTGTTAGAGCAAAACATAAGGTATCAGAGGTAAAGAGCACTATTTGTTTATACACTGGTTGCACCAAAACTGTTGCTTCTCTTTTACCTAACATATTTTTTACGTACTTGATATTAGATGCTACTGTTACCAGCAAGATATGATTGTTTTGGGGTTTCATTTTTGGCCATTAAATCTGTCTTGGAAGAAGACCAGACAGAAAAGTATGAATTAAACCTTCCGTCTTATTGTATGGGGTTTACTAATATGATGCTTCTCTCTTTACAAGTATTTTTCCATAGCACCCATGCCAAAATTCTCTTAGGCTGTTGGGAGGCAGAAGACAGACAGGGACAATGGTAATTGAAAGCAGTTTAACTCACCTCCAAAATAATACAGCTGCAGTCTTTTACTACACTGGCCCATGCTCATGAACAAAACTGAAGTGCTTGAAGACAGCACTTCATTCCCCTAAAATCCAACAGAGCATATCCCTGCTTAGTACTTGGACTCTGATTGCATTTTACATGCAGATAGAACTAGGCAAAGTTTTAGGTATTGAGTACTGACCTGATATTTCAAGACCAGCTCTCAAACTCAGGATTTTGGTTTTAGACTAGATAAGAGACCTAAAAGCCATTCTGAAGTACTTGGGTTTTAAAACTGCAGTAGTCTTGAAGGCTCTAAACATTAGACTATATTTCTAATGAGAAAAAAAATCATCATATATTTTGTGATGTTTAGAGATAGTTTTCTGAATTCTCTTTCACCAGAATTCTGGGAATATTTTTCTGTAGCAAATGGAGTTGTTGTGACCCAGGTGCAGGACTGAGAACCTGGCCCAACTGAACTCCATACCAATTTCTGTCCATCTCTGAGGAATCCAGTGTAGGAAGGGTATGGACCTCTAGAAGAGAGTCTGGAGGAGGGCCACTAAGTTAATCACTGGACTATGAAGACACACCAAGAGGACTGGGATTGTTCAGCCTGGAGAAGAGAAGGGTGTGTGGAGAGCTCGGATCACAGGGAACCTACAAGAAAGAAGGAGAGGGTGTGTAGTGACAGACAAACTCAGCAGTGTGGATTAGAAGTTAGGAAGAAATTCTTTACTATGAGGGTGGTGAGGCACTGGAACAGGTTGCCCAGAGAAGTGGTGGATATCCCATCCCTGGAGGTGTTCAAGGCCAGGACAGATGGGGATCTGAGCAATCTGGCCTAGGAGAAAGTGTCCCTGCCTATGGCAAATGGGTTGGAAGAAGATTATTTTATTATTTGAATCCAAACCATTCTTTAATTCTATGATTCTAAATCCAATTGACGCACAAAATAGACTGAATGCAAATACCACTAAAATAGATTCAGATGGATTTTCTTCATTCATGAACAATCTGAAGGGTATCATCATATATCTTTGGAGGTTGCTGAAAGAAAGGTCTTTGGGCTGATTAAAATTTTTTCTCCTTCACCACAATCAACATATTATGGCAACTACAGGGTTGGTACTCAGTATTGCACAAAAATTATTATGAACTGCAAGGTAAGGCATATTAATGTTTTCTCTCTGAAGTGAAAGAAAAGCATGTTTCATAAAATAAGAAGAGATTTAAAAGCCAATGGGACAGAAAAATCCAGCTAAGATCTCATTCAATCTGTTCTCATGTAAATCAACCTTACAGCTAAAAAAAATATATTGTTGCTGTAGAAAAGTTTTTCTCTCTCTCCATCTTCTTAGAAACTGTTGAATGGAAAGTCAGCTCCCCTCCGAAGAGTCATCAAGGAAATAATTTCATTCTTAGCCTGTAAACTTAATTACTCCATGAAATTAAAAAAGAAAATTACTGTGTGAAATAAGTTGTAGTCATTCTTTCAAAATAATTGTCATCATACTCTCTCTGGAGTCATTACTGGACTTCTTCGTAGCATAAAAGGTCTATTTAGAATTATGAAAGGAAAATTTTTGAGGGGATAAAAACTCAAATAGATTATCCAGCTCAATTTCTCTCTTATTTTCTCACTCTCCTTTTATCTTTTTAGGGTTTCTTTAAAAAATCCTTTTTCATTCTTCTTCCTTATTTTCAATTAGGTTTCTTCTCATTCTTCTTTTGGCCGTCTTCAAACATTTACCATTAGTCCTGGTGAACCGTGGAGTTTCCAGTTGACTGGAAGTTAGCAGGTATGATGCCAATCTACAACAGTGGCTGGAAGGCAGGTGTTGGAACTACAGGCCCATCAGCCTGACTTCAGTGCCAGGGAAGGTTATGGAGCAGTGATCTTGAGAGTGATCATGCAGCTGACGCCAGGCAACCACAGGATCAGGCAGCTGGCACAGATCTGTGAAATGCAGGTCCTGCTTGACAAACCTGATCTCTTTCTATGGCAGTGTCACACACACAGTGGATGAGAAAAGCCTGTGGATGTTGCCTGCTCGAACNCAGGTGACACCAGTGTGGGTGTCAGTGCTGATCTCTGGAGGGCAGGAAGGCTCTGCAGAGGGATCAGGACAGGCTGGATCAGGGCTGAGGCCGATGCTGTGAGGTTCAACAAGGCCCAGGGCCGGGTCCTGCCCTTGGCTCACAACAGCCCCAGGCAGGGCCACAGGCTGGGACAGAGTGGCTGGAAAGGAGCTGGGGGTGCTGCTGACAGCAGCTGGACATGAGCCAGGCTGTGCCCAGGTGGCCAAGAAGGCCAAGGGCATCCTGGCCTGGATCAGCAATGGTGTGGGCAGCAGGAGCAGGGCAGGGATTGTCCCCTGTGCTGGGCACTGGGGAGGCCACAGCTCGAGTGCTGTGTCCAGTTCTGGGCCCTCAGTGCAAGAAAGGCTCTGAGGTGCTGGAGTGAGTCCAGAGAAGGGAACGGAGCTGGGGAAGGGTCTGGAGCACCAGTCCTGTGAGGAGCAGCTGAGGGAGCTGGGGGTGTTTATCCTGGAGAAAAGGAGGTTCAGGGGAGGCCTTATCACTCTTTACACCTGCCTGAAAGGAGGCTGTAGCCAAGTGGGGTCTGTCTCTTCTCCCAACTAACAAGCGGTAAGACAAGGACCACCTTGTCTTATGAGCTCAGATTAGGTACAGTTTAGTCACAAACACTAACAGAAACATCCTTTTTTATGGGATCATCTATAATCCCTCACCATCCAAAATAAAGGATGTCTACAGATTCTCTAGTGCATTTGGGCTATGGGAGATGACTCAAAGAGGGCATAGAACATAAATGAGGACCACTAGCAATATATAAGAAATAAAAGATATGCCTTTAACACAAAACTTATTATGGAAATACAACAAATATGTCAGAACCCAAAGTTCTTTTTGTATTTAAACTAGGAATCTCAAATCAAGGTAATAGCCTTTCTCTCCAGATCAGTGAAACCCATTCATTATCACAGTCTTCGAAGTGCTATAAATAAGATAATACCCAGAGTGCTATAAATAAGATAATACCCTTTGAGGAAGGGAGAAGTGCTTTTGAACAACACAAAACAACAGTAACAACAAACAACAACAACAAAAAAGACATTACTTCCGGTCTTAGTCCGTCTGCAGATTCTTTCAACAAGCACCTACTCCTTTCCTCCATGTGCAGGATCCATGTGCAGTCACTTCACCCAGTCTCTCCTGGACTAATATGTAATCTCCTGAACTATATAACTTTTACCAAAAAATAGTAATAGAAGCTGGAATAGCAATAAATAAATGTAATCATAAAATAAATTTAATGAAATTAAAAAGCAATAAATAAATGTAGATGCTAAACATTTATGACAGGGAATTTGATTTCCAGATACTTTCAGTATCTGGAAATCAAATAATTTTTTTAATCTGCAAATGGCAGATTATCATTTGATAGCTCTCAGAGGGAAGGGACAAGTATAACTAAACCTTTACAATTTGTACTTTTACATTAATTTACATACTTTTTCATTACATTACTTTTACTTTTTTCATTTTCATATGCTGAAATAGGACCTGATTGTTTAGATTGATTTCACATTTCCCAGTCTCCTGTGCAATTCCTTTGATTCAGACATTTACTCTCAGCCAATATTCACTTCCCTCTCCCACACTGAGTAAGGTGTTAGCACACACACAAAAACAACTGCAAACAACCAAAGCCAAACACACCCCACACCAACCCTTTTTAGAACATGCAATGAGAGCTTTGAAAACTGCAAGCAAAGTGACTGTCTGTTTGGATAGTGATAGCCCAATAGGCTTTTTTAGTTCTAGGCAATCAGTAAAAAGGGATTTGAATCACTTGGCAAGGAAATACATACTTAGAGTTATAGAAATAGCTATAGGTAAAATTGTACAGATCTATATTTAGTTACATGGGCAGTGCTTTTTGTGTGACATATTGCCAAAAACATGCATCATAAATTTAAAATAACATAAAATTTGGGGAAAAAAGCAGAATCAACAAGGGAGAAAGGGAGTAGGTTGTCAGAAGTCCATGTTTCCCAGAGAAGAAATGAGTAACACATATAGGATGAAACCAAAGTAATTATAACATATAATTAATTAAGACAGTTCCTAAATGGAAAAACAACTAAGAAAGAATAGAAAAAGAAAAAAAACATCAAGCACAAGAAAACCCCCAAGCAAGCAAACAAACAAATTAGCCAAAAAAACCCAAAACAAAACCCCAAAACTAAACCAAAACTAACCATTAAAAAAAAAAAAAAAAATAGCATGCCATCAAAACAAGAATAAATTATGCAGGAAGAACACTAGCTGATCAAAGAAGGAAAGTAGTGATAGATGGTCAATATGTTGCAGGTGTACTTTTTTTTTTGTTGACAGTCCACACAAAAAGAAAGAAAAAAGCATCCTAGGGACTGAGGTATGTTTTCTTAGGCTTGGGGAGTGAATTGTTGAAAGGGTTGACCCTCATCATAAAACAGATAAGAAGGCAATTAGAACTCCTGAAAGCCAACAAAGCACTAGACCCAGATGACTTAAATACCCAACGGAAGAGAGGAGAGCTGTAAACCTTAAAGAAAAGATTTATGACAGGTTACTGAGTACAGGGTATTACAAAAGGGCTGGAGAAGGAATTGATGCAATTACCACATTCAATAGAAGAAGGAAGGAAGGAGCCTGAGAACAAATGCATGGAGCTGTAGACACAGATATAGGAAAGGCTCACTAGAAAAGATCAAAAAAATTGTGTGACACTAATAAAAGATATGGATGAAGAAGAGGGAAGATAGGGAACTCCCATTTGCAAAACTTGTGTTTTTGTGTCTTTGGATATGAGTTCACCTTTAGTATTGATCACCTAACAGTAGAAAAGGGGGTATGCAGTAAATGCCATTTATCTGTGTTTAACAGAAGAAGAGATCCCATATCTGTATTCATACTGATTCTATTCATGCTGATTGTCACAGGGTGTTTTTAGTTGAAGAGAGCGGTTCATCCTGATAAAGCACTTATCACAGACCACTGCACCAGTCAGTACAGAGTGCCAGTGCCAGGCTCCAGCCTCACAGAAGCAGAAGTTAATTGAATACCCCACCAGACACATCTGACCACTTAAGAGAAATTTCCAAAGTGCTACAAGCCATGAAGACACGTAAAAAAAAGTGTTCAGAGATTACAGAGCAGCAGCAGAACACCATTGAAAGACATAAGAGATACAATTCAATGTTGAAGGGACACTTTCAGAAGTGTCTTTAGTAAGTAAGCACTTTTATAAATGCAGACAACACAATTTACGTGGTCAAAGTGAGATAAAAGGGGAAAAGTTAAAGAGAATAATTTCTTTAAGAAAAAAAGACTAAAAGCAGT
>WEIU01009672.1:1364-13212 GCA_013389925.1 Aegithalos caudatus | reverse complement strand
TTACCTCTTGGGTTTGGTTTTTTCCACCTACCAACAAAATTAAAATGAGAAAATGAACAGTAGAATTGAAAGAAAGCATAAAGCCAGATAATGTTTGCTTGGGAGACTTACTCAAGGGACAGTTTCTCTTCCTCTTCACATAGGTCTGGCAGCCTTTGCAGCCCCAGAGTCATTCTCAGGGCATCTACGTGCTCCTTTAGGGGCTTGTACTCCTCGTGGAGCCGGCGAGTGGATTCCAAGAGCTTGTTAAGGTCATTCTCAGACTGCTTGATAGTGTTCTCCATCTGAAACAGGAGGTTGGGCATGTTTTTAAAGAACTGTTCCTCTCTGACTGAACAACAGATTGTATCAGAAAGATTTTTCCTCACTCAAGTTGGAAGAGATTTGAGACAATGCAATAGTAAAGCAAAGACAAGGTATTGGGAGGATGAAAAATGGGCAAAGAAGAAGCAACAGAAAGTTACATATGAGATGCATTTTCATTTTAAAAAGGTGCACTCAACCTATAGGACCTTCTGAACAACAGAAAAAGCAGAGAGGCTACAAATAAAGTAGGCATGTGAAGAGCTATGGAAAACTCTCAAGAGATTTAAAAAGAGCTTAAAGTAGCATAAACTGACTTTCTGTGTTTCTAAGTTCAGAACACTGATTGGCAGAAGTTAACCAACAAGCTAAGGAAAGGTTTCTGCTTCTATTACTGCAGCAAGGGAGAAAAGCAGCAGAGAAAAAGACAATCGGACTGGAGAAAGAAAGGAGGATGAAACAGAGGCTGAGGTTATGCAGCTGGACAGGGGAGCAGACATTTGAAGTCATAAATAAATGCAGTGTGCACATTCAGTAATAGCTTGTACTTTTTTACTTGTTGGAGCTTTTTTCTTCTGGTGCAACACCTTCAGAGCTAAAAACCCCATGTAAGTGCCCTAACATGACATAAAAAATGTATTTAAAAATATATTCCCTATTTAGCCCCTCTAACTGGCTAATCTTAGCTGTTTATAAATTGAGGTTTTTCTTATTTGTATTAAATCCCTTCAGGCTGCTGCTTCTTGATGTTTGGTGATTCCACTCCGTAATGAAGGTCAGCTCTTACTATGAACTTAACAAACACTATGTATTTTCTCAAAATCTCTTAGTCCCACCTAGCTGCCAAAGTTCCTGTTTCTGGGTGCTAAATGAGAAAAGACTAACAGGAAGAACTGTTTTCTATGGGACAGCTGGAGTGGTATCACTGGCTACTAGTAAAGTCATAGCCACAATAGGCTTGGTTATCTATCCTCTCAGTGCAACAGCATATTATGACAACATATCCTGCCCTACAAAGGGAAAAAAAATTTATTCTGGGGTAAATTTACTTTGCACTCTCTGTAGGATCCTAGGATGGTGTTGTAAAGTCCACATTATTGAACCAGTGACAGTTCACTCGTGCATAATTCCACAATCTGTGGAATGATTCATATTCAGCTGTGCCTTAGTCAGACTGTCTGAGCTGGGCTGTTGCATACCACATTAATGTCAGCATGGATCAGTCGCAGCTCCTCCACGTGGGCCATCTTCTCTTGCAGCAGCAGGTCCATTTCCTGTTTATATTCTTTCAGGTGCCTCTCCTCAGACTCCAGGGCTTCAAATTCTGCTTTCAGTCGTGCCTTTATTTTTTCCATCTGCAAAGTCTTATTCCTGAATGCAAGTGATAATTAAAAAGATAGAGAGACAACAGTAAGTCACTGAAACATAATTTTGTGAGGTGTCAGTTTATATGGGATTAGATAGATGAAAGAAGGCAATAACAGCAATAGACAAGAATGAGACTAAATGTGTCTAAGAGAAGGTGAGGTACAAGGAGAATACTGAATTCTAATGACAGTTCTTTTGCTGAGCTTTTCAGTGGTAAGAGAATTCTTGTACAGAATTATGAAATCAATAGAATGTTGCTAGGTTTTAACAGAGCATGGCAGAAAGCAGGGTCAGTCACTCGGACAATTAATTATGGTTATGTATTCCAAATGTCACAGCTAGTAATATGACCTGGGTTTTTCCCTCTCTCACTTCAGTTTATGAAGCTGCAAGAGATAAAAACAGTATCATAAATAACTTCTACAATATGCATTCAGAAGTGGGTGGTCTGGGCAGGGATAATATGAATGAAGATTTAAAACAGAACAATTTAAAATTCCTGTTTCCTCTCTTGTATTTATGACGTATCTGCATCTCTCATCAGTAAATTCACTCTCATTCTCTTTTATCTCCTCCCAGTCAGAACAGAGTCTTTAGGGATTTACTTAATTTTATGACTGGGTTATTTCTGTGGGACTATTTAATGCATATAAATCAGCATGTGCATATATGTTTGGATTGTGGGCATACAATGGAATTACTGAAAGCAGTATTCCCTTGACTACAAATTATATGTATTTATCTATAGATATAGATATGGATATAGATATCAGATTGCAGATTCAAAATCAGATTCCTACATCCCTGCAAAACCCAGCTAAGCTGCCTCTAATACATGATAGAGATCAACTACACAAATGGACAAGCTCTTTGATTTTGTTCATGAAGACTTCTTTCCCCTCTGTCTGTAGAATACATGGAATGCAGATTAAAGTAAAGTCTGCTAAATCTATCAAACGTGAATCTGTAAACATAGGGAAATCTCATGTTTATTTTGAAGGAAATTCTTCATAGAATGCAAGCTTCTTTTAAAAGATTTGGGAATGAATAAATAGGTTTATTTGATCAGATTTTGTTAAAGGTGACTCAAAATGGACATCAGTATTGCAAGTAGAACTGGCTTTTTGACACCGATTTTTTAAATTTAAAATACATTCAAGCAACTTGTTTGATACTTCATTGTACACTAAAGCTAAACATCACATTAGCTCTACCTTATGTCACAAAATAATAGCAAAAATCTGTCAAGTGTAGTTTATATATCACCTTTGAATATGTGATCAGAAAACTGAATGCACTGTAAATTTCCAAATACAGGATACCACTCTCACTGAAAAAAATAATTTAAGTGTTACAGTAATTGTACCACACACTGTAGTAGGCCATACTTAGATCTGTTTTCTAAAACAGAGCCTGTGTACCAGTTGAGTAGAAAATCGTTGTTCTTACACTGTCACATCTCTTTCTACAAATAGTTTGGGGATACTAGACAGACAAATATTTTTGCTTGATCTTTGTTCACCTTTGTGGTATTGCGTGAAGAAGGCTGAGGCCCATATTCTGTGGCCTAATTCACTTGCTCCATAGTTAAATGTGCTTCTTAGAGAGGCTCTAACCAGCCAGAAGTCCCTGTGATCACCTGGGAACTGTGATTCCTCACCAGCCCTCTCCTCTCTCTGATAGCCCCTCTCTGGCTGTCATGTCCCAAAACACTTTTCATTGCTCTGGGGTTTCCCAGTGTCCTAGGGTGACTTTATGATGCTTGCATCATAGCATGCATTAGCATGCCTTCCACCTCCCAGCTGCATTCAAAATCACTGTCGTCTCTAACGTGTTTTGGCTTTTGGCTGCACCACTTACAACTAAACAGACAGCTCAGGCCTAATCCTGAAAATCGGTGCCCTAAGCCAAGGGGTGGAAATGCCCTCCCTAAAGTTATGAAAAACGTTCCCGATGCGGGCACGAGCTGTACCCTGCCTATCTTTTTATGAGCCCCCTCTTCCAAAGCATCCTGCAACTCACCCTATAAAGGACGGTATATATAAATTCCTGGTGTTTTGCACTGCGTGAATCGCAGCCCAAGACAGCTCCGGCCTTGTGGCAGGAGGGGACGGCAGAAACAGCCCCGGTCCGGTGTGTCTCCATCCCCAGGCGCCCCGGGCGGCTCCAGAAGTAGCAGGATGGGAGATCTCCGCGGGGTTCCCTCGGTCACTCCCATCTCGTTACCTGCACGGATCCACCGCTCCCCGGCGGGCCCTAACGCCGCCCTCCGCGGGGGATGGATGGATGGATGGATGGATGGATGGATGGATGGATGGATGGATGGATGGATGGATGGCTGTCCTGCACCCCGGTGGGGCTCTGCCGGTGCCTGCAGCGCTGCCCAGCCCTGTCCTGCCCGAGGGCACGTCCGCCCTCGGATTTGGGACTCTGCTTTCCTTGCCATCCCCCCTTCTCAGCCCGACAAGGTTCCTTGCCCGGGAGTGAGTGGGGCAAAATAACAGACTCAGAGCCTCATGAATATGAAATACTAATTCAAAGTACTTAAAGCAAACAAACAAACAAACCCCTACGACACCTGCGGCCCGACACCACTCCCCCCAGCTGCGCTGGGACTGCTCAATCCTTCCCACCCGCGCACTCCGCCTTCTCGTCTTATCACTCAGGGCTGGTGCTCTGGAAATGCACGACTATTACCGCCCTGCACTACGCATTCCAGCGGCGATTCCCAGCAGCAGATGCACCCTCCCTGCTTAGAAAAATGTATTTTGAGCTCTCATTGTAAACCTAGCGGTAGTTTTCTTTCCCTCAGTAGCACAATAGCTACTTTCAGATCCGTGCAACTACTCCGCTCCCCCGAGGAAAAAGCTGCTTCATGTAACCGATGGGGCACAAAGCAAACATACCTGACCTCCTTGATGCTCTCGAGTTTGCACATTATTTCTTGCTCATCTGCCATGCTTTTTACTCCCGATTTACACCTCCCGTGAAACGTGCAAAATGCCAGGGAAAAAAAACCCAAAACCACACCGAAACCAAATCAAAACAAAAAAAAGTACAATAGACACAATGTAGTCACCCCCTCCTCGCATACGGGCTCCGAGCCTGTGCGGCAGAATCTAGTGGGAGATATGGGACTTAGAGTCCAGGTTCCTATTGCTGCCCAGGCAGAGATGCTGCAAAACGACTACAACACCCACAAGGCAGAGCAAAGCTCGCTTGCCCTTCTTCCTGCAACTACATTTTAAATCAATCTGTCACACCTCATTATGCCAAAGGTTGTTAGGAGTGCAAAAAGAGCAGAAGGCTTCCTTCTGAGATCTGTGCAATGTTTAGCATTTCGTTAAAATATGCACTAAAAGACTGTTGATGGCTTCATGATATTGATTAAAAGCTTTGACAAAAAGGCATACTGTAGTCATTACTACTACAATGCTGTGTTCTCCTGGATGCTCTGAGTTCTCTACTGAATATTCTAATTGCTCACCAAATCAAATTTTTGCAATTTTCTGGAACAGATAATGAATAAGCAGCAGTTGTGAATAGTTGTGAATAGAAGATGTTTTGGTTACTTTCTCCATTATTTAAGGACTTTTCCCTATATTGTTGTGTTCTTCAAATAAAGAAAAAGGTAGATGAGGGAAAACAGATAGCACCAGCACCCTCTTCATCACAGTACGGCTTTTGTAAAGAAATTAGAACACTAAAGGTCCTATCCTCATGTAATTTGAGTCAATTGCAAACTCTCGCTGCCTTAAAAATTGAAGATTGTAGGATTGAGCCCTAAGTGAGCTGTATGCTCAAAGGGGGCAGGCTTCTTTGATGCATGATTTAAATAGATGAACTAATTGGTTTGAGGGGGTAGAAGACAAGTTAGCTACAGTCAGCCAGTGAATCTTGTTGCTAAGACAGTGAGGGAGTGAGAGCAGGCAGGGTGAGGACAAGAGGGAGAGCAGGAAAATGCCTTCAAACAGGAGTCCCAGCCTACTTTTGCACTGTTTATCCTACTTTTTGATTCCTGGTTTTACAGGCTAAGCCAAAAGGTTGAGGGCAGAAAATGAAAATGCAAGTTCAACTTGTTCCTTTATTCTGTTTTGAATGACACTAAGAAAACCACTTCACAAACTCTTCTAAATCAGTTGGAAGTCCTTAGGAAGTAAATGCACCCACAAGCCTTAGCAGTTATTTTCCTCTCCACATTTAAAAAAAAAAGGAGAGAAAATGTTACATCTCCACGTTTCAAAGCACTTCAAAATGGTCAAAATTTTGACACGTGCAGTCCCAGGACATACAAATTGGTAGCATTTGACTTGTGCTTCATGGCTTTGGTCAAGTGTTTTAATGTCTGTGTTTCAATTTTTGTCCTAGACAAAGTGGGTTTGACAGTTCTTTATATGATCCGAAATCACCGCACTGATATATATTATTTATTCTGGTGCTATTTATAAACTTTGATATGTGGGATCCAAATAATGATCAGTTTTTCCCAGCACGTGGACTGGATTTTTTAAAGAAAGCTAAGGGAATTAGGACTAAACTGACACTGAAAAAATATTTCAACTGATCCTGAAAAATTCAACCTTGTTGTTCAATCCAAAAGCTAATAGGGAAATAGATTTCAAAACAAGTTGCAGTATTATGCAAAATGAAACCAAGGCTAAAATACTCCCCTTCTTCATTGAGCACAGGACTGGATTTTTGTGCAAAAATCCCCAGGTGCTTCCATTTAAGTCTAACATCAGTCCACACACTTTAGCATTATGACAAAAAATCTAGTTCAGAACAATTCCAACTGGAAGAATTTTTCTTTCTCACTAGATAGTCATCCCAGCTACAGCAATTAATTCTACAAGTCCAGATGTAGTGATGCAGTGCAGAGGCCTTATAACTGAAATATTAAATATTAATATTCTAACTGCATTTTTTTTAAAGTTCAGCATGTTTTATGAAATAAATAGCATTTAAAGAAGTTTTAGAGATTAAAGACTAGTGGAGAAGCATCCTCAGTAAAACACACAACAGAACTGAACTTGAATTAATATACTGCTGGATTAGGTACAAGTCACCATTGATATATATGAAATGTATAATTTGTATTTTATTGTACCATTTTCCCACACTGTAATATATGTATTATATGATTCTGGATGAAATCGAATTTGGCTCTCTCAGTGAGCCAGAAACACAGCACCAGGGGATTACCTCACAGGGGAGTCGCTGTGAGAGGAGAGAATACTCATCTTGATAACAGCCTGGACAGGACAAAGGCCAGGAAAGCAGCTATACACCTGAAACCTCCCTGCCATTGAAAAGCCTGATTCTGATCGACTCTCAGATACCGGACAGAGGATGTGAATAGAGAATTCCTGGCAACCCTATTTACATTCAATCCTGTCTCCGGGAACACATCTGCATTTCTACAGCAAAGATCAGGACATCTGCAGCTGTCCCGAGATGTCATCACGGACCAGCAACAGGAGGAAGATACCATGAGGACTTGAGTGATTCAATCCTGTCCAGTCATGAATATTCTCTCCAAAGCAGCTTGGCTATTGTCAGAGACAGGAAATCTATTCAAGGACTCTGGATGGACTATGCATTTAAACAGAATACAAACTTTACAGTAATAATCTGGGAGTTCCTCAGCCTCCGGGCTGAAAAACTGTATAAAAACCTGGACTAGCAAATCGTGAACTTGTGGAGGATCAGTGCAGGCGAGGCTGATCCCGGGTTCACCCAGGTCTGACTCCCGGGCTCGGACCTGTATTGGTGGTGGCGAATTTCAATTTGATTGTATTGGAGACTAATAAATTCTTTGCTAAATTTTATTTGGCTGATTTTATATATAACACCACCATAAGCAGAACGTACAGCAATATTGTAAAACCTAAATATGAGAAAATGGATGAGTCAAAGTGGTGCATCCCAAGTGTCTTAGTTTGAAAGAGAGGTGAGACAAGGGGTTAGGAATTAGAGGGGTATTGATTAGAAATGGATATTTAGATGACATATATTGCTTAATATTTGCTGCATTTTACTGTGCTAACTGCCTGTAAAGACAGGGTGTATGTGGGAGATAGGGTGTACGTGCAGCAATATGAAAGAATGCAAGGATGTGTTATAAGGGAAGGATGATGTTCACCAAAAACAGGATGCTAAACCTACAAGGCTACCGAGATAACAAGGCTCCTTGGACCCATGGAACCAGATTAGATCAGCCTCATGGTTTGGACTGTGACCAAAAGATCAGTAAGCATGCACAAGGAGATGGGGTGATGTTATAGATGTGGTGTATAATTCGTGTTTTATTGTACTGATATGAAATAAAGTAAAAGGCATTTCTGATCCAAGACAAGCCCAGCTGCCTGAGATTGCAAAACTGGATGCTGGAAACTGAGGAACAGGGTGATTTACAATTGAAACAGAAGGGTACAACTGCAGAGCAGTNGAGGCTGATCTCAGGTTCACCCGGCTCCAACCCCGGGCTCGGAGCTGTCCTTGATTGTGGCTGTTCCGAAATTTGATTTTTACAAATTATCAATAAATTCCTTATTGATTTAATTTGGCTGATTTCATTTATAACAGGTGAAAATGTCAACTTTGATGAAAACCACTTACTTCATACTCTGTGACCCCCAGGACGACCACCAGAGAAAAGTACGCAGGCACAAGGGACTGATAAGTGAATTAGCATACAAAGCAGGACAAGGTGGAGCCAGGAAATGAATATGCATAGATGTATTGCAAAACTCAATGTATATGTATACATTTTAGAGGATAAAAAGGAACACTGAGAGGGAGTAGATGCGCATGTCTGCGGAACAATCCCACATGCACCCAGCCAAATAAATTACATACCTACTTTATAACTCACTTGGTCTTTGAGTTTTAGAGTCTTTTCATGTATCACAGGTGCCAGCCAGGGAAAGCTGGAGCCTCCCTTGGAATGGAGAATGTAAACCCCCTCCCTCCAAATTATTATAATTTTGAAATTAACGGGCTCTCAGGCAAATGTATGGGGATAGGATTAACAGTTCTTTATTGTGGTAATCCTCCCATTTTGAGGGGGCTGAAAACTGACCCTACTGTCCTTGTTATCTCCTTCCTCCCTTAACTCAAACCTTAAGAGTCTTCCCCTGAATACCCGATAAAACCCATGACCCTTCCCCCTCCTCCTGGCCTTCTCTCTTGGGCTCTCGGCTTCTTGGTCCTCGGCTGTCGCCTCTCTCTCCCTTCCTGGCCCAGGGAGGGGGGGAAATAAAACGGATTCCCCAGCAAAAAGGGAGGCTCATCTCGTCTGTTCCCCTGCTGGTGGCTGTAACCTCCCTGGGCACGATGGTTGCTGTCGCTTCACAATGCAACACTTTACTAGTAGGTATAACAAGGCAAACAAAACAACAACTACAGCATTAACAACAAAACAGAACCAGGCAACCTTGTGACAGCCTTCTCAGCTGAGATGGAAAGGGATGGAGGAGAGGCTTTGCTTCACAAAACCCCGAGGCAGTCTGACCCCAGTGCCCCTTGCAGGACTCTGAGGAGCACCAATCTGGAACCTTGGATAAGTCCTGGGCTGGTGGTGGATGAGATATATTAGAAGCTCTGCGGTGGTAGCTGGAACTGCGGGATGTCCTGGAGGGCTGGGGGTGCGGGGCTATAGCGTAGCAAAAAAAGACTCAGAGAAGTGCTGAAGAAGTGGCGGCCCAGCTCCAGCAAGGCAGGAGATGGCAACCTCAGAATTCCTGGACACACTGTGAAATACCAAGTTCACTTTCTTGGTAAATTTTAAGAAATAGGTTTAATAATAGAAAGAAAAAGTCAATTATGAGACAAAAAATTAAGCAAAGGATTGACAGCTGGGTGACTTGGCATTCAGCCAAGTTCACACCTGCTATTTTGGAGACCTTCTTTAAATACTCTGTCTATTGCATCAGTCTTTTGAATATTCAAACTTTTCTACAAACTTGTTTCCATATTCCAGGAACTGTTTAGCATGGTCCCTCCTTGGGTTCGCCTTTTTAGAGCATGCGTGTTTCTTGACTGTGTCTTCTTTATCACCTCCATTTTGGGCCTTGGTCCATACTTTCCACAGACGGTTGGTGTTGATAACTAGCATGTCACCAGCAGGGTCCTCATCATATGTTTGCTGGATGTTATCTCAACCAAACAGGCCATCCAGTTACAAGCATAACTATATATCAGCTAAGTTTTACTAATAGCAGAAATAAAAACTATATTCATATAGCATTCATCTTAATATTTGCGAAAAGCCAACTTTATAACATACATTTATAACAACACAAACAGATGGTGGTAGATCTCTAGGTAGGACTGGACCTCGGTGGTAGCAGTGAATCCTCCCCACAGTAAAGCCACACCTCAGCCATCCTCCTTCCGATGCTGAGAGATGCCGAGAGCAAGAGAGAGCAGCTGCCCCCACCCCCTTCCCCTCCAAGGGTATTGTATCCCAGGTCATTGTATCAAGGATCCAGGATCCCCTATGGTTGCTGCTTGGGGAAGGCAGCTCTGTGGTAGTTTCCACAAAGATACTTTCCCTTGGCTGTGTGAGCCACACGGCCGAACCACAAGAGGCAGGTCTGGGGTCTGGGCAGCGATGGACCCTGGAAATTGTAGCACTGGCTGGAGCAGGAAAACTCCTTTGTGGCACCCTCAGATAAGCTAGATGATCAATGGAGAAAGAAACCAGGTCTGCCAAGGGTTCGGTCAAAAGGTTTTATTCAGCCCAGCAGGGCTCCTGAAAAATGTAACCTCCTTGGAAAAAGAGGTCCCATGCAGCCCCCTGCTGGTTTTTACTCAGGAAGGAGGGGCAAAACTGGGAGTGACCCCGGCCAATCCCAGAGGGGGGGGAAGTGACCCAGGGGAGAAGGGCATGTCAGGGGTCGAATCCCCTTTGTGGGAGGGGCTATTTCTGTTTGACCAATCACTCGACAGCCCTCTCCAGGGGTTACAGGGAAACCCCTAATATTAAAATCCAGTCCCTCCGGATTGGCAGGGGTGGCTCTGGTGGTCAGGGAGAAGGGTGAGAGGATATTGCTCAACACTGGGGAGGCACAGAAATACAGGAGGGAAACTCACAGAGACAAAAGAAGTGTAGCTCCACTGCTACCCTCTTTGTTTTGGTCAAGAACCCACAAGTACCCATCATTAGTGTCCTAGCAACGTATGGGAAAAAAATTCCATAAGTAAAAAAGGAAGAAATTTAACCCCCAACACCAAGTCATGAAATTTGTTTTAAATTACTGAGTTTCTTAAATGGAAATAGATTCTTTCTGTATCCCTTTGGGGTTTTGAGCTTTCAAAATATACTCTTCACATTTGCCAATTTTTTCCTATGAGTGGGTCATCCCAATTGCACTGGCCATTTCTTATGTCAAGGGAAAGCTGGTATTGGTTTCAGAATGCTTTGGGAAGCTGAAGGTACAGCTACACAGTTATAAATACATATTATAAGTGGGCTTTTTTCAAATATTAAAATGAATGCTATATGTATAATGTCGGATGGTTCTACTGTAGTTTCTTTTATTATTAACAGTTTAGAAATGTGACAAATGTACATTTTCTTTTTGAGAGGTAAAGACTTTTTTTGTAACATTTAAAACCAGTCAAACCAGTTGACCAAACTGAATCAACTCCCTACTGACATACGGAAAAACTCTAAAACTCAGAGGCAGAGTTTTACAGTAGGTATGCAGTTTATTCAGCGCTGGGCGCGATGCGGGATAGCTCCCAAAGGCATGCGCAGCCCCTTGCTCACCCATGTTTTCTTTTAACCCTTAGAGTGTTACATATGCATCAAGTTTCACAATACTCCATGTATATTCATCCCTTGGTTCCCCCACTCCGCTTTGTATGCTAATCGTCTTATCAGTCCTTTGTGCCTGCGCAGTTGTCTCTGGTGGTCTTCTTGGGGGTCTTCAGGGATGAACAAAGTAGTCTTCCTCAGGGATGAACTTCTGACCTCATTGCCTCGCGCATGCTCACTGATCCCCTGGTCATAGTCCAAGCTATGAAACCAGACTTATCAGGTCCTGGGGTCTGAGGAGCCTCATTATCTCAGCATTTCTGATGATCCTGTATTCTTGTCTCCTGTTTGGTAAGACATCTCTATTGTTCTAACACACAGAGCCCTGCCTCTTCTCTCCCTAGGCAACTAACA